>JBAMNC010001924.1:182500-619417 GCA_037902135.1 Cetoscarus ocellatus
GTTACAAATGCGGCTTGCAGAGAGAACAGCTAAGAGTTTTTAGGCTGAGGCAGCATAAATGAGATGGTTTGAGTGCATTCAGCCAGTGAAAGCTTGGAGGCAAATCATGACGAGTATTCAGAGAAAGGCTTGCACGATAGCTTTACTTAACGATGCAAAACTCATTTAATTTAAACTTTTAATTTGTGTTCACTGATGAATGACTCTGTGTTTATGCAAAAGTGTGGAGGACTGAAGAGGCAAAAGAGGGGAACCTTACGCAGCAACTGGATCAGCCTGATTCAATGTCTGTAATCAGGCTGATCCATCTTGTCAAGCTCCAATCTACAGCGATTGTGAGCTGCCCAAAGCGGGACACCCAGTCAGAGTCCAGAGTTTTTGTGTTGATATTTGTTTTCATTTGGTTAAAGAAATGCTGTCAAAATCTGATAAAACTGCTACTGAAGCTGTCACTATCTAAGCTAGTCACTTCCCTCACCTCTTCCTGCTCTAAAAGACTCTGACTGGGTCGTCTCGCTTTGGGCCATGCACAGTCTTTGTAGATTGGTGCTTGGCAAGATGGATCTGCCTGATTACAGACAATGAATCAGGCTGATCCAGCAGCTGTGCAAGGTTAGCAAGTGACTGCGTGGAGGAATCCAGTTTCTCTAACAGAGAAAAGGGACAACTACTCTGATGGCTCCAAACTCCATCTGCAGCTGGTAGTCAACCACCGTTGCACAGTGGTTACCAAACTTTTTATGCAAGGACCCCCTTTGGCTGATGAGAGTATTTATAAAGCCTCTCACTGTACAGCTGGGGCCAAAAGTTTTGAGAATGATACAAATATTAATTTTCACAAAGTCTACTGCTTCAGTTTTTATGGCAATTTGCATATAGTCCAGAATGTTATGAGGAGTGATTAGATGAAATACAATTCATTGCAAAGTCCCTCTCTGTCATGAAAATGAACTTAATCCCAAAAAACGATTTCCGCTGCATTTCAACCCTACCACAAAAGGACCAGCTAACATCATTTAAGTGATGCTCTCGTTAAAACAGGTGAGAGTGTTGATGAGGACAAGGCTGGAGATCAATCTGTCATGCTGACTGAGTTAGAATAACAGACTGGATGCTTTAAAAGGAGAGTGGTGCTTGAAATCATTGTTCTTCCTCTGTTAACCATGGCTACCTGCAAGGAAACGTGCAGTCATTATTGTTTTGTACAAAAAATGGCTTTACAGGGAAGGATATTGCTGCTCGTAAGATTGCACCTAAGTCAACCATTTATCGGATCATCAAGAACTTCAAGGAGGGAGGTTCAATTGTTGTAAAAAAAAGGCTTCAGGGTGCCCAAAAAGGTCCAGCAAGTGCCAGGACTGTCTCTTAAAGCTCAAACTTCTCAGTCAAGGGAGTGGGCTCATTCACAATTCTGCCTAATAACACAGCCATGAATAAAGAATGGTACCAGAGCATCCCCCGAGAGCCAGTTCTCCCAACCATCCAAGAACAGTTTGGGGATGAATAATGTCTTTTCCAGCATGATGGAGCACCTTGCCATAAGGCAAAAGTGATAACTAAATGACTCGGGGATCAAAACATAAAAATTTTGGGTCCATGGCCAGAAAACTCCCCAGACCTCAATCACATTGAGAATTCGTGGTCAGTCCTCAAGAGGCCAATGGACAAACAAAAACCTACAAATTCTGACAAACTCCAAGCATTGATTATGCAAGAATAGGCTGCCATCAGTCAGGATTTGGCCCAGATTTTGATTGACAGCATGCCAGGGCGAATTGCAGAGGTCTTGAAAAGGAAGGGCCAACACTGCAAATATTGACTTGTTGCATAAACTTAATGGAATTGTCAATAAAAGCCTTTGACACTTATGAAATGCTTGTAAGTCTACTTCAGTATACCATAGAAACATTTGACAAAAAGGTCTTAAAACACTGAAGCAGCAGAGTTTGTGAAAATTAATATTTTTCATTTTCAAAACTTTTGGCCATGGCTGTATATGCAAAAACATTTGTCATTACAGACTAATCATACCATCAGTCACACCCTTTGCCAACAATTATTATCCAGACAAATCTCAAACACTGGCTCTAAATTTCAGCTTTAGTGTGAAAAAAGCTAAAAAAAAAAAAAGAGCATCCTTTATAGGCAAAGCAATGAGAAGGTACACTGCATGAAACATCAGATTTTCTTGTTTTTATGTTGACAGTTGTGACCCTTGTACAAAATGGTGCTCATTGTTTCTATTCGATGTCCCCATCAGACCCTACTTTAGGGCCCCGTGGTTTACACTGTGAGGATCAGACTGTTGTATCTCTGTTTGCGGAAACAGTTCAGGTCTTCTGCTCCGTTGAACATTATTGTGCTCCGGTGTTTGTGAGTGTGCCCTGCAGTTTATTTTTATGGTGACCGGTGTGCTAGCGCTCTCCGGGGTGTCGCTCTGTTTTATTGCTCAGACTGATGTCGTCTGAATGATGACTGTTTGATGGCTCATTCATTTTTAATCAGCTGTCAAGCCTTATTGGTTCTCCCTCTTTACTGACAATAAAACAGGAGCGGGTTAAACTGATGCTGTCATGGAGAAATGAGGACAAAGGTGAAGAGCTTTAATTAGAGACACAACAATAAAACATAAACTACTGAACCGTCAACGCCAGTCTGGTTTATTTATGTTAGCTTTGACTGGCTCCACTGACAGGCGTACTCGCTCATGTTTTACAATATCATCCTCTGAATCTGGACTTATATTGAGCCGTTATTGTTGCAAAATGATCTATAAATATGTACAAAGATCCATAAATAGGTGCAAAGTTCCACAAATGCAATCAAAAATCCACAAATAGGTGCAAAGATCCAAACATGCAAACAATGATCCACAAACGCAAACTAAGACCCACTGATAGATGCAAATACCTACAAATAGGTGCAAAGACCCACAAATAAGAGCAAAGATCCACAAATAGGTGCAAAAATCCACAAATGCAAACAGAGATCCACAAACGCAAACAAAGAGCCACAAATAGGTGCAAAGTTCCACAAACTCAAACAAAGAACCACAATTAGGTGCAAATGTAAATGAAAGACCACAAATGCAATAAAAGATTAAAACATTAAAACAAAGATTCACAAACACAGAGATCCACAGATGCAAGCAAAGTGCCACAAATGCAAACAATTATCCACAAATGCAAACAAAGATCCACAGATTCAAATAACAATCCGCAAAAAGGTGCAAAGATCCAAAGATGCAAACAAAGATCCACAAATAGGTGCAAAGATCTACAAATAGGTGCAAAGATCCACAAATAGGTGTGAAGTTCCACAAATGCAAACAAAGGTCCACAATTTCAAACAAAAATCCACTAATAGGTGCAAAGTTCCACAAACTCAGAAAAAGAACCACAATTGGGTGCAAATGCAAATGAAAGACCACAAAGCAATAGCAAACAAAGATCCACAATTGCAAACAAACATAAAAATGCAAACTGATAGCCAAATATTCAAAAATGCATGCAAATATCCAAAAATTCAAACAAAGATTCCCAAATGCAAATAAAGTTCCACAAATGCATGCACAGATCCACAAATTTAAACAAATATTCACAAATGCATGAGTAGATCTGTAAAACTGTAGGCCCCTTTGTAAGTGTGTAATGGCTGAAAAACATTTTGCAAAAGACTGAATTTTATTTGTAAAAAACTGTGTTTTGTCTCTAGACAGCATGATGAATGGCATTTCAAATGACAACTCTGTTTTTTTTTAATGGTGTTTGCTCGTGAAAAACTTAACCAAGAAGCGCTCTGCTTATGATAACTATAATGACTTCAACAAAGTGAAGCCAAGTGGAAAGCAAAGCAATCCTGTGAGTCTGACGGCCACAAATACCCAGCACAGCCACATCCATGAATCTTTGTGTGAGTTTGTTGATCATGTGCTGTAGAAGTCTTGCAAAAGTCACATTCAGGCTAACAGCCAATGAAGAGGCACACTTACACATACAAAGTACACACTTACAAAGTGGTCTACAGATTTGCAGATCCACACATACCACTGGCAGGTTATTTAGCCAGTTAGTTATCCGACTAACTAGCTAAATAACCTGCCGACAAAATGATTAAACTTGGAGCACAGAGGACATCAAACCTCTCACTGCGTTAAGAGCTTGCTCACCATAGGGGTTCATGTGGTCTCCTGGCATCTGTGGGGGGGTCAGTCCCTGCTGGAAGGGGTCCGTGTTGTATCCGTTGTGTTCGATGGAGATCAGCTGCTGCTGGTTTGGAGGGAGGGGTCCAGAGTAGGAGCTGAGCAGACCCTCCATACAGCCCGGTAACATGTCTGAAACAAAAGGAGGAGACAAGCTTTAAAAAACAAAAGTATTACATCAGGTGAATGTCACACAGAGGACGACGGGACACTTCACACAAACGGGGACGCTTCAGTTTGCTCGCTCTTGACGCCCATGTCAGGTATTAAATCACTACAGGCTGTAACTGGTTATTAACTTGGAGCATGGTGATCAAATCAGACCTCAAAGTAGAGATTATTTAATTTTATCATAAACCAACATGGATGAGTTCAGGACACAATAACATTACTATAATTTGTCGTATATAATACACTCTCGTTTATAACACACACCCCATTTTTTCATGCTTTTTTCCAGGAAAACGCTGTATTCATCTATAACACGCACCCACATTTTACCCTAACCTTACTCTCTCAGACAACTCAAAAATGACCTTTATTCAAAGTTTTAATCAACGAAATTTCAGTATTTTCACAGCAAATACACAATTTTCTCTCTCAACTGGATGCAGAAACACCTTTTGCTTCACGCATGCGCAGTTACTCAATTTCTGCCAGAGCGTGCTCAGTCGTAGTGTACCGACCAATCAGACAGCAGCTATCAACATGCCGATGTCTTCGACCAATCACAGCGCAGCTACACTGCCTGGCCAAAAAAAAAAATTACCACCTGGATTTAACGAAGCAAATAGGTACGAGCCTTCTGTTGGATAATTACTGCACGTGTGATTATCTTTCAGCTGGCAACAAGTTATTTAACCCCAGCTGATGCAATGAGTAGCTTCTCATTTCTTAAACAACCATGTGGAAACACACACCCTGTGGTCATGGAAAAGATGTTAGTCTGTTTAAGAAGGGTCAAATCATTGGCATGCATCAAGCAGAGAAAACATCTAAGGAGAAACTACTAAACTTGGGTTAAGAACTGTCCAACGCATTATTAAAAACTGGAAGGATAGTGGGGAGCCATCGTCTTCAAGAAAGAAATGTGCTCGAAAAAAATCCTGCATGATCGTGATCAGTGATCACTTAAACTATGACCAAATTAGATAAAAGAAAAACAACAGTAGAACTCAGGGGCATGTTTAATAGTGAAAGTAAGAGCATTTCCACACACACAATGTGAAGGGAACTCAAGGGATTGGGACTGAACAGCTGTGTAGCCTCAAGAAAACCACTAATCAGTAAGGCTAACTGGAAAAAAAAGGCTTCAGTTTGCTAGGGAGCATAAAGTTTGGACTCTGGAGGACTGGAAGAAGGTCATGTGGTCTGATGAGTCCAGATTTACCCTGTTCCAGAGTGATGGGAGCATCAGGGTAAGAAGAGAGGCAGGTGAAGTGATGCACCCATCATGCCTAGTGCCTACTGTACAAGCCTGTGGGGGCAGTGCTATGATCTGTGACAAATCTTGTGACATTGCAGAAGCTTATTGAAACAATGCCACAGCAAATTTGTGCTGTAATCAAAGCTAAAGGCGGTCCAATGAAATATTAGAGTGTGTGACCCTGTTTTTTGGTGGCGACTTATTTTTTGGCCGGGCAGTGTATTTTGGTCCCCTTGCTCACAAGATGGCAGCGCCCTGTGTTTCCATGTGAGTGGTAACGCAATGCTTGAGAATTACATGATCATTACACAAAGGTAAAATCATTAAGACCCAAAATGTTGGAGTAGAACAGTTAACAGTCAGTTTTATAAGAATTACAAAAGTTTGGCAGTAATGTTTCACAGAAAAAGTGAATATTTCGGCTTTTTTATTAGATGTGTTGTAATCGCGATGTTGGTGAGATGAAATATTTTACATATTTTGCTTGTGCTTGTGTTTAACACACAAAATTAGACCTTATTTAAGAGCAAAAAAATGTGCGTTATATACGAGAAATTACGATATTTATCAGTGCAACCTTGACGCTATCCTTAGCAAAAAGTAATATACTTGAAGTTCATTTTATTAAGAATGCTTGAGTATAAGTATAAGTATAGCTACCATACTATGGGCCATGTAAAAAGTATATTTCAAGTTTACTTTATAAGGTTATTTAAGTATACCAAAGTAAACTTTCAAGTATACAACAAGTACACGTATCTTTATGCTACTAGTGTACCAAGTATATAACTCTAGTCAACATTTTTATTTGTTGAAGTATACTTAGGTATACTCCAAACCCTTATAAAAGGGACTAGAACTTGATCAGTAAAGTCAAGTCAAATGTTTCTCTATGTTTTTTTCAGGTACATAAAGATAATGCAATTGAGTACACATACTGTTTACTGTAAACTTTTAAACTCCAGCATGTACATGTAAATTTATAACAGGGGTAATACCTCAAAGCAAATGAGAGAAGTGAAGAAAAAATATTATTCTGCTAAATTAAATGTAAACACAAGTCTTAATATTAATGTACTTAGTCTTAGACTTGTATTTATACTTTTCAGTATAAGCCAAGTATACTTCACTATACTATTCTTAAGTATATAAAATATAGTATATAAAAAGTAAACTTCAAGTATACTGCCTCAGTTTTAGTATAAAATAACTACACTGTGCACTTGAATAAACTACTTTTTGCTAAGGGGAAACAAAGAAGCAGATAAATATTAAATGAAAAACAAAATACAACACTACAAACTTCTCTGTTGTAAGGATATTTTCACTCCACTGCTGACATGTTTTGACGAGAGTTTGTTTTATGAAGTGGCTCATGTTCTGTAACACAGAAGCCTCCACCAACTACATTATCTGACTGGCCTGTGATAAATGTGATTGACAGAACGATCGTCCAATCACCTGCATGATCTGCTTCTGAAAGGTTCTGCCCACCCCAAACACTTTCTTTGGGCTCTTCCCAGATGGATTAGTGAAATATATTGAAGAATGGTCCATCTGGTGTGTCAAGCTTAGTTGTAAGCAGAACTGTGTAAATCAGCGAGATACAGAGCCTGAAGACAGGATGTCTGGTCACCCCAATTTGAAGGCATTTTCACATGGAGATGTAAATATCAACAATTCAAACTAGAAGAGGGGCATCATGATTTGGTGCTGTAAAATAACTGCAGTGACAAACAAAATAACTAGTTGTGGCTGTCCTAAAATCAGGTCACACCTTTGAACATTGTCAGGGGGAGATGCAGCCAAAATAAAGCATAAATTTAACGTGTGCAGCCATCCTTAAAACAAAAATCTGTATTTTTAAAGCTCCCCTCCCATTTCTTAGTGTTCAGCAATATATAATGAATAGAACTGCTAAAAAATCGGTGGTATGAAAAATTTTACAAATGTCAGGTGACATTGAGGTTTACGCTAAGTGACTATTAAAACTGTCCTGTTGGATTTTGTTGCAGGTTTATGCTTTTGCACATTTATATTTTTACATTGAATCACTTCCTGATGTTCTGTGTGAGTATATGAACTTAATGCTGAATTGATTAAAAAGCTTTAAGAACAGGGTTTACTGTCTTTGAGGCTCTGAGCTCCAAACACTGGTATGGATGCAAACACGTCCTGTACATCCGTTTAATGCCGTACAGCCCACAGTTTCCCATGAACACACTCATATAATCAGTTTATTGTAAATTCAGTGTGTAAACGGGGCGACTGTTTGATCTTTAAGATGTCTCTCCACTCATGCAGGAGGCTCCGTCTCATCCTAACATCGTCTCCAAACACGGCCCGTTTGCCGGTTTGCTCAGCTCATTTGGTTAGCAGCAGCCGCCTCGCCGTAATAAAGCTGCTGCTCTGCCAATATTGACACACAGGACGTCCCTGAACGGGGAGGCTGCCAAAGCACAGACACACTTATCTAAACTGTCTGCTCATATCCGCCGTCACAGCGAGGAGACGATAAGCCCGAGGGCTGCAGGAGCCGAGCTGCAGAGAATCCTCATTTTACAGCCTCAGCGATGGAAAATAAGGCAGATTAAGCAGCAGAGACGGTGATTTATTCACTGCAAAGGAGACGCTGCAGGACCAGAGACATCAGGGTGTTTAAACAGAGACTTCGGGGTATTTATTCTTCCATTATTAATCTAATATTCAAAGCTGTTTCACACATTAATCTTAAATCAGCTCCCTCTTTAAAATCACTGACAGTGTTTACATGGACTTGAGCAGCTCACTCATGAACCTTATTCCAGTTTTGATCATATTTAGAAAACGGTACCATTTGCAGAAAGCCCCAAAACTTAATATCCATAAAATTATACTTCCATGCCGTCCCGGGACAGTCCCCTGAATGAACGCAATGGAAACTTGACAAATGAAGAGAAACTGAAGGATAAGTATGATATCAATATCCATTCACACTCACACTCATACCTAAGGGCGATTGAGAATCACCAATTAACCTAATGAGCATGTTTTTGTTCTGTGAGGGGAAGCAGGAGTGCCTGGAGAGACCCATGCATGCACGTGGAGAACATGCAAACTCCACACAGAAAAGTCCTGACCTACACAGGTGTGTCTTCACCCTTACTGTTCTGTCTTAAGGACTGAGAACGATGAAGGCAGCTCGAGAACAATGAAATGATATAAATGATATTGCCTGTAAAGGATTTTTTGGGACAGTTGAAACATCTGAACAGATTCTGAGCAAATTCTGAGATGTTTTCAATCCACATTTGTGTCAAAGATGGCTGGTAAGCCTTGTAAAGCCCTTTTCACACATGCAGCACTGATATTATCAGGATAGTATCTGGGCAGCCTGCTCTGGGAATTCACTGACATGGCCGTTCACGCTTGCTCCTCTAAGCGGAGAGTACTCCCTGCTGAGGGGGGATGGAGGGGTCACCGACAGGCAGCACACGGAAGTCAGAGTTCATAATATGAGAGTATACGAACAATTTATATCCTAACTTCAGAGTTAATTGTTTAAAAGCATATCAGAAGCATTGATTAAAGAGCTTAGAGAAGGACTGAAGCTCACAGATGTGAATATGAAGCACCGGGGAAAGAAAGCTGCAGTGTTTTAACTCCATATCCAACAGCATCACCAGACGGCTTTTTGGATGTTCAGGAGACCCACTGGTGATCGTTCTGTAACAGATGATCTACAGAACATTGATGATGTGCAGTGGAAACAACACAAATGTCCAGATCTGAGTTTGTGTTACTCGTCTTACAATCAGATAAACTTCTCCTGCAGCAGCGGTTATCTTTATTCGTCCTGTCAAGTCTCTCTCTTCCTGCTTTGCCGGGGAAAGTCAGAGTGAAAAACTTGGCTGTTTGTGTTCACACATACAGCTCACAGGGTAAGTCTGGATAATTTCAGGAGTTTTTGGCAAGTGTGAATGGGGTTCATGTTTCCCCTTCTCAGCTCTGCACCTATAGTCAAACCGAGGTGTTCATAAAAAATCTAGTACCACAGGTTCTGATTATTTTATCTTTTTATTGAATATTACCATTATATTCCATAATCATTTTTGGAATATAATGATAGCATTTTCACCGAGTTAGGTCGAGCCTTAAACAGACTTATTTACTGATGTTTTGGCATTCAGATCATAAAGCTTCTTCCCAATCCAAACCTCCAACAATGTCAAGTTCTTTGTCCCAGTTTTCCTTTTTTGTTCTTGTTTTCTTGAATTTTCCTTCACAGATTTAATGTTTACATGCAGACACTACAAGATAACATAAATGTGAACGCTAATATCCATGCAAACACTATATGTCAATGTAGGGCTTTTTTATACATATTTTAGGTTCGAACTGTTATTTTAGTGATAGCATTAAAATAAACCAGAACTTTAAAACGATGTTCAAAAGATAGATGCAGATGGCAGAAATTTATTCATTAAAAATTACAGGCAAGCACCTTCAGATGGTCCAAATTGCATGAAAAAAATGGCAACCCTTCTGTATGTTCAGCTGTTAAATAAGATAAATAAAAATAGACATAAAAATAAATAAATAAAAATGAAGAGTATGGTACTGACCTGCATTTTTGTAAAGCATCTTGAGATAACATTTGTCATGATTTGGAGCTGTACAAATAAAGTTTGTTTATTTATAATTAAGACAAAATAAGATGCCCTGACCATTTTAACTTGTGGCTGTGATAACAGACATCAGAAGTGTTTGTTACTGGGATGCTGCTCACCTGGCACATGTCTGCACACCCCCTGCATGGAGGCTCCCGCCTACAGCCTCTTGCCCATCCATCCTTTCCTGTTCTCTTTCCCCACTCTCTGACTCTGTCAACTGGTTTTGACCCCAATCACACTTTAGTTTTTTTCATAACTCTGGTATCATGACAGCCCCTCAGTCTCTTCCATTCATGCTGACAGCGGTGAACAAACAGGACCACAGATACACACCTAAACACTCCTTCAGACATGGACAGTAATGAGTTCATACCTGGAGCAATCCTCTGGTTGTTGTGTTGCTCCTGCTGTTGTTGCTGTCTGCGTGCTAACTTCTTCATCTGAAAACAAACACAGTGAAAAGCATTAGCATGAGGTTGACAATGAACAAACAATACACTGATGTTGACCTCTAGCAAATGCACAACTGTATCTCCGGATCATTTTGTTTGTACAGCAAACCTGTAATGGACCAGAATTCTTTGCAGAATGAGCAGCAGAAGACTACGCCTGGTGCCACTCCTGTCAGCTAAGAACAGGAAACTGAGGGTCTAACTAACCATTACTGGACAATAGAAGATTGTAAACATGTCTCCTGGTCTGATGAGTCTGGATTTCTGCTCCGCATTCGGTCAGAATTTGGTGTGAACATCACGAAAGAATGGATCCATCCTGACTTGTATCAACGCTTCAGGCTGCTGCTGGTGGTTTGATGGTGTGGGGGATATTTCCTTGGCACACTTTGGGCCCCTTAGTACCAACTGAGCACGATTTAAACCCCACAGCCTACTTGAGTATTGTTGCTGACCATGTCCATCCCTTTATGACTTCAGAATCATCAGATCTCAATCCAATAGTTTAGGATGTGGTGAAACAGGAGATTCTCATCATGGATGTTCAGCTGTGTAGCAGCTGTGTGCTGCTATCATGGAGATATGGACCAACATCTCTGAGGGATGTTTCTTCACCCCGTTGCATCTCTGACACCAACAATTAAGGAGCTCTGAAGGTGAAGGGGGTCCAGCCTGGGATTGATAAGGTGTACCTAATGAGATGGCCAGTGATTGCATTTGCCCTGAATCAAACAGTGATTGGGCTTGAACTATTGATCCAATTGAGATACTAATAACTGTTTTTTTTTTTTTTTTACCATACTGTGATTTTAATTACAGAAGTTAACTCATTAATGAATAATAATTTAATGAGCTGTTACCAATAATGATCCAGTACATGTTTCATTAAACAGTACACATGATAAGCAAACACTGATATAACTCAAAGATTGATAATTAACAGAGATATTTGTGTTGATGGATATTGAGACATTGTTCAGAATATTCTCACCAAAGCTGATCAAACACCAGATTATCAGATCTTCATCCTCTGGAGATTAACTGATGAAGATCTGGAGTTAGGAGAATAAACCCTCTGGCAAAAAAAACTCAAAACAACAAGACCCAGAGATCACATGTGATCTGAACGACAACGTCAGATCTGCTGAGGTGATAATCCCGTCCAACATGACGATGGCCGGGTTAGTGGACCTTACACTTGTTATTTTGGGTAAGACGATGCCATATTTGAGACTCTTGATTTGGTGGCTGCTGGGTTTACGGGGAGAATATGACAGTAAAGAAGGAGTCTGAGTTATTGGGGAGCTTTCCCATCCTTCACATCATGTCGATTAGTTTATCTTTGCAGAGGAAACACTGCTCGTCTGTTCCTTCTGATCGACAGCTTGCGTGAACAGGGACAAGCTAAGATGGAGTCCAACCATTTCTTTAAACTGCAGCTTCAGTTTATACCTTCATCAGAGAGCACGATGGGAAATATTCTTGAGTAATTCTTCTTTAAAAGTGGGCAGGTGTCTAAGTTATCCGTGGATTTGTCGCCCATGTTTATTGATGCCAGTGTGGATCCATTTTTGGACGAGAGCAGTTGAATTTAGTCACAGTAAGACGACTGAAATCTCCTCTAAAGACTCAAAATCAGAGACTGGCAGAAACCAAGAGGATGAGATTCCCTCGAGGACAGGCAATGAGGCGGAAATACTCTACACAAAATCTCTCCAAACTCCATCCTCGGACTGTCCACCACGGTCCAGAGGAGAGGAGAGGCGTTGGTGTATTAAATTTGCTCATGTATACAAGAACTTAAGTACAGCGGCTTTAATGTCCCTGCAAGAAGAACATCAGCCCGTCAGTCAATGTTCAGAGGTGGGTCAGGGAGAAAACCTGATGTAGTTTCAGTGATTGAGTGATTCTTAGAAATCTTAAAGGAAATGGATGAACATGAACAAGACCCAATGACCTTTGCCTTGGGGTGAACATCTGTGCAACGTTTTAAAGAAATCCCTCAAGTTCACAAGCAAAACATGATCATGAGGTCCATGGACGTTTGACCCCATCACGCCTTTGTCTTCAGTTTGTCTTCCAGTCATCGTGGACATTTGTGCAAAATTTAACTAAAATCATTGAAAGCGTTTAGGAGATATTACATCCACGATCAGGTGGTAAACATCATATTTGACCTATGACCTTATAAAATCTGATCCATTTGTCATTGTCATGGGGTAACATTAATGCCCAACCTGGGGTCCGGGCCCTAGGTTGGGAACAGGAAGCTTTATCATCTTTGAGGTTGTAAAAAATTGGTTTACATTCATCACCCAAACACGATGGGAGAACACTGAGGTTATCCTTTCTTTACAGGTCTCTGCACAAGCATGCGTCTTTGACATTTGTGCAAAGTTTCAGAGAAACCCCTCCATGTATTCTTGAAATATCATGTTTGCAGGATCACATTCACAAGCAAAGGGTGACCACAAGGTTTCAAGATCTTGACCTTTGACCTCCTAAATCTCAGCAGTCCATTGTCAAGTCATAGTGGGTATTTGTTTTAACACGAAGAGAAGCATTCTCATCATAATGCTGTCAGAAGATCACATCAAGAAGCACAAACTATGATGACACTCATGACTTTGACCTTTGACCTATAGCCTCCTAATTGTAATAAGCCAGCTCTCAATAGGAAGTAGATTTTTGTCAGTCTCGAGCAGGGATGAGCAACTTTGATCACCAAGAGGGCCACGAAAATCTTTCTGCACTACTCGAGGATCGCAATGTTTACCATACTCCAAATGGTGAACAGAAAGAAATAAGAATCGCAAATAAACTCTATCACAAAAGTGATTTTACCTGCAGTACATTAATCAAATACAAAAGATGATGCATAATTTAATAAACTTGAAACTATGGGAAAGGATTAAGGTCGCTGAAAAAATGTTTTAGACTGAACTTTTTTAAGTCTGTGATTCAAGCAAGAATTCTGATATTAAAGTCAAGAATCTGGGATTGATGTAAAATTCTGATTTTAACCTTATACTTCTGACTTTTTTTTTCTCAGAATTTTGACTTTAATCACAGACTGTAGAGAAAAGCTCGATCTCTAATTTTTCTTCCAGTGGCCCTAATCTTCTGTAACAACATAAAATTAAAGCTAATTTAAGCTTCTCTTTTAAGTGTTTTTGAAGCACAAATATTTTACATTTAGCACATTTTTTGAACAGTATTTACTTTAGTCCTCATATATCGTAATGCTTCTTAAAGGACATTTAGAGATTAGTTACTTTGAAAAATCAAAACCTTTACCCACATACAAATATTTCTATGGCAGTTTCTGGTTTGTGTATAGAGTTGTACCTGTATTTCTGGTTAAATCACTCTTGGCAGAGTTTGTGATGTTCATGTTTATAGATTATTGATTTTTGAAACCAACTGGCCAGCCCCATTGAGTGAGGTGGGCCGCATGCACTCCCCAGGCCACCAGTTTCCCACCCCTGGTCAAGAGCAATCAAAGTAGACTGAAGTGACCTACAGTGGATGTATTTACATGGTGAGCAATACCCCAAAAAGCTGCTTTCTGTAAAGACAGTTCTTCAAAAATCTTAAGCAGGGTTTAAGTTTTCCAAAAAGTGCTTTTTTATTGACCGAAAACACAGTTTGTGTTTGTAAAACTCCAGCAGCTACAAAAATACCGGCCTACATGTGGACATTTGATGTCTGTCTTTTTCTGTCACATCTGAATCAGACAGCAAAGAACTTTTCACAAATGAAACCACAGTGGATGAGCATGTTTCATACTCACTGACCTTTGCCCTCTGATTCTGGAACCAGACCTGAACCACTCGAACACTGAGACCAGTTTCTGCAGCCAGAGTCTCTCTCACCTGCAGGATAAAGCACAGGTACACTCAGGAAACACCCACAAAGTACTTTTTTAAATCCTAAACCTCTTGTTTTCTGTGTTTCCTGAATTCTAAAATACCACAATTTAACCCCTGTGTTTTCAGGGTCTTTAATGGGAGAGACTTTCATATGCTGACCTTCCTGCAGGGTTTGGAGGAGACCTCGAATGAGGCCTTGAAGGCTCTCCTCTGCTGTGTGGTCAGGATGGTCCGGGGCCGTTTGGGTCTGCGGGGGTCTTTACTGTCATCACTGCCTTTACCTGATGAGGGGCCTTTATCAGACTTCAGATCCACGTCCTCATCCTCACTTTTATCTGAAAATACACGCACAAGTTATTTCATTAGATTTATGACTGCACAGATACTGTTTATACCATATGTAATCCAACAAATAAGGGGCTATAGTTAAGTATATGTATTTTTTAACACTGAGGGTTTTTTTTCACATCTGTGGTTTTACCATCAGGGGAACATGAGGCATTTTGCAAAAAGGGGCATCAAACTGTAATCAGTATTGGTGAGCGTCACATATGAGGTATATGTCTAATATTTTAATATGTTTATCTAAAATGTGATGCACGCTGACTTAATGACATTAAAAAAATGAAAAAAGTGTTTGCAAACCCTTACTCTCCCTTAAACATCGCAGACGATGTATTTCCCTTTTTCATTAAACCAGGCTTGAAGCTCATGTTTCTAGTCCATTAATGTGATTTACAGCAGTGGTGATAAAACGTTGTAGTGGGGTAGCCTTGTGCGACAGCTACATCTGCCTGATTCAATAGCTGTGTTCAAAACCGCTCCCTATCATGGATATAATGCACTTTATAGTGTGTTTGCCATTTTGTAGTGTTGTTCAAATTCTAAGAGGTTAATTTCATTCACTATATAGTGCACTATAAAATACCCACAACGTGCAGCAAATGTGGATGTACATACGATGTACCCTATATTGTACTCCCGTATACCTTAGTGCAATGCAGTCATGTTTTTCCAGAGGAGAAGAAGAAGAAGAAGAGGGGAAAGATGGCGCTGCTTTGGTTTACATATATAGGGGTGCTAATTCGTAGCTCGTAGGCTAACTACAACCAACGGTTACTTCACTAGCTTGCTCTAAGTAGCTGTAGTTAGCTCGTGACCTTTCGTGGGCTGTTACAGCGCTCAATCGAGACACAAAACCATAGCTGACAAAATCAAACTTCCACACCACTGACGTTTCAACTATTTGTTGACATCAATACAACCACTGTTATCCTGCTGAGTGCCCGGTTTGTTTACGTGATGCTTGGCGCATCCACTTGCATCACAGGAATATGCTGTGCATCTACTGATGGAATGATGTTTAGAAAATTTCAGTGTAGTGTCCGAAATCTTGTTCGGTCATTCCCTACGTAGTTCACTATTTCATTAACACTATATAGGGAAAAGTGAGTGAGTGAGTGAGTGAGTGAGTGAACCGTTTCAAACACAGCTAATGTCTGTAATCAAGCAGATCCATTTGGCCAAGCTCCAATCTACAACGATTGTGCCCATAGTGGGACGGCCCAATTCTTTACCCTTTTTCATGCATTTTCATTGTTGGATAAGGAAAATTAATTAAGAAAATAAAACTGTATGATAAAGAAAATTCTATAACTCATAAACATCCTTCATGGTCACTGTGGATGAGCCTGGTGAGGTCTTTCAGTCCCACGACAGGAAAATGTGGCACCTCTGCTTTCTCTCTGTTCTTTGGTTAAAATATGTCTGAAGATCATCAAGCATTTGCTCTTTAAAAGGCCCCTCATGGAGCCTTTAGATAATCTGATCATGGTAAGATTGCCTTCATCCAAATGCAGGATGGGGGCCTCATGCTGTACTTTTGTAGGGCCCCTAAATAACTAAATTCCCCCCCTGGGTTTTGCTCTTGCTGTTACCAGAGTCGGAGCAGTCCAGGCTGGCCGTGCTGAGCAGCTCTCTCTCCCTCTCGTAGTCGCTCTTGCACAGCAGCTGACCGTCCTTCAGGACGAACTGATCTCCTTTGAGCAGCTGACGCTCGCAGACGCAGCAGCAGAAACAGCTCAGGTGGTAAACACTCTTCAGAGCTCGGATCACAAACTCTGTGGGGGCGATCTTCTCCAGACAGCCGCTGCACTTGGTGGAGAACAACCTGGAGCAGCACAGGAGAGAGGGGGTGTTCATGATGAATATGAATGTGAGAAATGTGTGCTGCAACCTAAATAATGTCCTGAAAATGCTTGAAACTTTGTTTAATTTTCCACTAACACCGTCAAATAAAACCTGTTCTATCAATCACTAACCCAACCACTGTGCTCGGTCCAAAGTGGGACAGCCCAATTAGAGTCTTTTAGAGCAGGAAGAGGTGAGATAGACGAGCCAGACAACAGTAGGAAGTGACCACACTTCCAGGGATTAGCATAGATGCTAACAGCTTCAGTAGCAGTTCTATCAGATTGTGACCACATTTCTTTATTAAATGAAAAACAAAAAACACCACAAACTTCTCTGTAGTAAGGACATTTTCACTCAACTTCTGATTTGTTTTGACCTGAGTTTGTTTTAGGAAGTGTCTCACGCTCTGTAACGCAGTAGCGCCAGCCTACTTTATTATCTAAATGGCCTGTAATAAATGTTGATTGACAGAACAATCGTCCAATCCCCTGCCGGATATGCTTCTGAAAGGTTCTGCCCAAACACTTTCTATGGGCTCCTCCCAGATGGATTAGTGAAATATTTTGAAAGATCCATCTGGTGTGTCAGGTTAATCAATCACATTAGCAATCCAAAAACATCCTGGTCCTTCTTCTTAGACCAGCTCTGGACTTTCCGCTGTTGGACCTCATAATGGCAGAATTTTGCACACGTCACCAAAAAGATCAGCTCTTCCCTGTTCAGCCACTGTGACTGTCTTTCCCGTTAAAATATTATTTTTACTCCATTCAGATGAAAATAGCTCAGGATGGTTCTGCTGGATCGTCCCCATCGATGAGAACACTGAACTGGCAGCAGAAATATCATTCCTTAAGAAGGAGACATGTTCCAGCATTTTCACACTGGACTCTGCTCACTGAGTCATGTAACTCTGCAAAGTCATCACAGGAAAACTCCAACAGCCCAGACGTGTTTGAAGTGAATGACCAAAAGGACCGTATTAACCCTTTACTCTCCTCTGATGTTATTCTGGGCCCTGGGTTCAGAGGAAAAGACAGGGGACACTTTTCAAACCACAACCTCCTAATGGGACAATAATTGATCTTTAAGGAAGGCGTGGGTGCTGTGATGAGGAAATATTACTGACTCAATATGTTCTTTGATGAACTAAAGAGGCTGATTTACTTTCCAGAAGTCCTTTTTTAGAATTCAAAGCTGCTGCGATGGATTCTGATCTAAACTAGCATGTTAGGGCACACTGAGGAGAGAGAGAATGAACTGAAAATAACAATATGGAGCTATAGATATATAAAGAAAGTTTTAGGGTGTAACACCTTTAAAGTCTTAAAACAATGTGGGACTGAGATCATTTTGCAGAAACCAGATTATTTCTGTTTATGTTGTTTTTTGCATCTTGTCCTTTTTTTTCAAATTATTGTTGCTTGGTAGAAAAAGGAGTAAGGTCCTTGGGTGTTTTTAGTGTTGATTGTTCAAACAGTGCCTGATTTTAGAGCAGGGGTGGGCAACTTGTGGCCCGGGGGCCACATATGGTGGCCCACCAACTATTAAAAAAAAAAAAATGAATTGGAAATATGAAGAAAATATGACAGCAGCAGCTAAATATGAGTCATCATGAGTAACCAGTATCTCATAGTGCACAAATTAGGATAGGTAATAAAATATTTCAACTAACCTTAGATTGCTGGTACATAATTTGTTTTCTACAAGTCATTGATGAACTTACTTTGCTGTGATCTAAATATATTTTATGAGGCACTACAATATGATATAGTAGTATTATTACAAACTATATTTGGAAACAATAGTAAAGGTAATATATTTGTGCTTTAAAAATGTAAAAAAAAAGGTGTGTTTGTCTGTTTTCAAGTCTGAAATATCTAGAACACTTATTCTAATACACATTCACTTAACAATTTGAGACAAATATCTAACTTTAAGGAATAAAAGGCAAAAATAAAGCACTGAATTGCTTGTAATGATATTAAAAAAATATCTTTCAATGAAACAAGGACAGTTTGACAGTGAGGGACTTAAATTAAGGTTTATTATCTGCTCTGTAAAAGACAACCTTCAACTTAAATTTGTCTCATCTTATTGGCAAATTGTTTTACATATTACAAGCAACTTAGGCCTTATTTTTTAGTTTTCATATCTTCAAATAAGATCGTAATCGAGACATTGTGTCTTAGAATCAGACTAGTGAGATTTTTTTGTCTTGAAGTTGGACAGATACTCCCACCTAGATTGAGATTTTTGCAGTGTTGCATTCAAAAGAAGCTTAAATTGACTTAAGATATGTGCCATGCTCATTAAATTGTATATTTTAAAATTGTATTTGAGTTAAAATATGTATTTTTGCTTTATATATGCAATATTTTGTTTATGTTTCTATTTACTTCCTCAGTGCAGCCCCCTGAGCACGGCCCCCTCTGCCTCCCTGACTGATGTAGAGTCTGATCAGTCTTGAAGTGGTCCTAAACAAACTCAGCTCTCAGTTTTTCTCCCATATTATTCTAATAATCTTTTTTCCTCCATGCTTACGGTAAGTCTCTCTTTCTGTGGTTTGTTAGATCCTCTGCAGAAACTCTTTGGTCATACAGTGTGCTGGTCAGCTGGTCTCTCATAATGATCGAAATGGTTTCAGTGAGCGGAAAGTGAGCTGCACATGGCGGACACATGCGCCTGCAGAGAGCTTCATCGGACATCATGATGCATAAAAATCACAATATGATGTCAAGATGTTCAGTGAGTTATTGTTACTTCAGATCTGATTTTCGATTCATCCATCTGCTCTTTCTTAAGGACAAACAGGATCCATTTATACAACAGAATAATTAAAAACTCCCAAATGAGCACAAAGACGATAAATCCGACCAACATGAGTGATGATAAGTTTTAGAGCCAACAGAATAAAGGAGAGGCCTCAGGACTCAGAGGAAACATCTGAAGTTAGAGAGGAAACACGATGCAGATGATATTTAGACATGACAACCATGAGATCCAATCGACCATGTTTATTCTGTGAGTTTCTTCTTGGTCAAAACTAAAGTGCAAGGAAACTCATTTCATAGGTTTTTTACACCTAAAAATATAAATTAATTTTCTATTATATGTGTTTTTTGGGGGGATATAATTGCTGTTATTTTCATGATCTAAAGAGTGAAAGGGACCAAAAAAAAATTCAATCATAAAGACAGGAGAGCAGAAAGAGAATTAACCATTTAAACCATAGCTGGATGCAAAAGGTAGTGCATGTGCCTCACAGCAAGACGGTTGCTGGTTCAATCCCCATGTCTGTCAGAACCTTTATCTGTAGAGTGTGCATGTTTTCCCTGTGCATGCGTGGGTTTTCTCCAGGCACTGCAGCTTCCTCACAGAGCAAAAACATGCTCATTAGGTTAATTGTGACTCTAAATTGCACTTATGTGAGTGGGAATGGTTGTGTGTCTCTGTATGTGGCTTTGTCATTTGCTGGCAATCAATTTATGGTGTCAGCTGAGGCAGGCTCCAGTCCCTGCAAGGGTTAGGCAGTATAGGTAATGGATGGATGGATGTTTGAAATGCAAAACATATTAGGTAAAGTAATGTTTTGGTACCATATTGTTGACTTTTGTGCAGTGTAGAGAGAGAGTTAGAAATGTAATTTTGACAATAAAAACAGGAAATTACACGTTTCTGTAGCTAAAACTCCCTTTTCATTCTTGCCAAATTGTCAAAGGCAGCAGTTTAAGTCCAATTCAAGATATTTTCACATTTGTCCTTGTAATGGGAAAATGTAAAAAACCAGCATGAGATTGCAAACATTTCTGAGGTGATTTCTGACATGCCTCTCTATTCACATTACAGCACCATGATTTCATGCACATATTGTGAACATTAAAAAAAACATAAGTAAAAAATGAAGAATCAAAATGAAATGGACATGATGGGACCAATTGGTCACAGCAACAGAAGCTTCATGGTCATCCTGAAGCTTCAACATGATCTTCATCCAGACATTTTCTTCACATTCAACATCACTGACATCTGGAGGACTTTGATAAAACCAATGAGTGCTTAAATCAATCAGATGAGTGTTTATTAAACTCAAAATTTTTCACGGTGACATAACATAACTGTGAGCTTGCTGTTATGTTTATGAGTACAAGTATGTTAATTTATTCTATTTATTAATGATTTTTAGTTATTTAATTGCTTAATTTTTAAGTTTTAGCTCATACTTTCTGCTTGTTTTATCTCAATTTTAATTTCTTTGTTTTAATCTTTTGTGGTTTTATTGATTCATCTGATAAATGCTTAATTCTGATGTCTTTTTTCCTTTGTCACTGTGTTCTAATGAGTGAAGCACTTTGTTGTTGGAAGGTGCTTAAAAATAAACTTGCCTATTGGCTTCAAAAAGAAAAAAGTCCAAATTATTCACCTGGGAAAATACAGTTAGTATGCAAAGGCCTTATACGGAGCCCCTAAGGTGCCACGGAGAAAAAAAAATATTAATCGTGCGCACGAGATAGTAAAATGTGCTCACGAAATACTTATTCATGCGCACATTTTAGCTAAAACGTGCGCTCCTAATAAAGTTATTTACCACGTTTTGACATGTCCTTGTCCTTGTCCACTACGGCTTCCCATAGTGACATCAGATGTTTACAGACACACACAATGGAGAGAAGAAGTGAGCGAGTTAACTTTTACTTCCACCTCGGAATGTCATATAATGTCATTCTTGCTGCTTTTGCCATGAGAGATGGAATAATCCTAAATTGAGAACTTTGCTGAGCATACTAAAAGACAACAGGCTCAGCCGGTGGAAGGAGTACTCAGATTCAGTCAGTGTCCTGACCTGGGATGCACAGGGGGGACTTGTTTGCTGCTACAGAGGCGAAGTTGTAGCTAACTTCGGGGCTAACTCCCTCCACCTTATTCAGCGGGTGGCAGCAAGACACGAGTTTTGCTTGAGTCTTGAAAGTTGTGCAGCTTTTATTGAAGGTACTGATAAATAGCCTAAGGGACTGTACATACCCTGCACTCCTACATTCACAGACACAGCTAACGTTGGCTGGTTACTGGGATGCTTCAACCGAGCCCGGCTGTCTTCTTCTTCTTCTTCTTCTTGGTTTTCACCGGCAGGTGACCACAATATTATGGGGCATTACCGCCATCTACTGATGAGCCCGGCTGTCTGTTGCCGCATGCCTGTATAATTAAATCGAGCGCACGTTTTATCTTAAACATGCGCACATGTTGTGCGCACGTTTTACTATCTCGTGTGCACGATTTTTTTTTTTTTCTCCGTGGCACCTTAGGGGCTCCGTAGCCTTAAGAGTGATTTTGCAGAATGACTGAATACGAAGCAAAGTTGTTAAAGACCACTTAGTGACTACTTGGTTATTATATTGGAGGTACGATTTTTGACCAGTGGCCCGGAGCTGGGTCAGCCTTTCTTTTTTTTTTTGAGACTGAGAGGCATAGGCTGTCTGTACCTGCAGTAAATAAAGGTGGATGATTTGATTTCTGCTGATTCAGTATTTAGCTTTTGAAGCAAATATCTGTCAATGGCATGTTGCTATCATGCTGATAATATTGAGCATCTGACATTCACATTATCTCTCTCTTTTTTTTTTTTTTTTTTTTTTTTTTTTAAACAAATGTGGCCTCAACAAGGTCTGCAAAGGGAAAAGCTGCAAATCGTACAAAACTAGTTGATGATCCCACCTCTGCATTATCTGAGGTAGGGATGGGAATGAAGAAGAGGTTAAAGTCGTCTGAGGCATCAGTATCATTGCTAAAAGAATTCCTGAGCTACAAAGAGAGAAGCAGGACACCACAAACCAACTGATTCATTTACCAAGAAGGCACTTGATGTGATCAAGTGTGGATTCAGTGTAGACAAACATGGTGGACAACACCAAGAAGCTAAATGTGGTTTGCGGTTAGCTTCCTGTAACATCCTTAGTGGTTGTGATTTCCGTCCAGCTCCTCTCCTCATCAGTTGGTTTTATAATATTTACAGGTTACTCTGTTTAGGCGCTCGTGATTTTTCACCTCCATTTTGATGTCCATCTAACTTTATGCTTCACCTTTACTCTCGTTGCCATGGCAACATTTGCTTCCTGCTTCAGCCAGCCTGCCCCCTGATTGGCTTTGCTCTGGTCCATGTGACAAACACACAGGACGTGCTCAGCTGTCCTCAGTGCTCCACACACATCAGGACCTCTAGTCATAAAACCTGCACGTGTTTAATGTTAATAAATTCAAGTCAGGGCAGCCCGATCCTCTTCCCACATGATAAAATGACTCAGAACACATCTCACACCACAGGATGATCAGAAAAGATCATCTTTAGGGACCTCCAGATGATCAGGCCTTTGCTGGATTTGATCAGAAGTGGGATCTGGGCCAAAGGCCGGCCTGATTGTCGTGTTGTGTGAACCCCATCTAACAGAACAGTGGTAACTTCCTCCTTAAGGCAGTCACAATCAACACAATGGGAGAGGGTGATTTATTCATCTATTTAGTAAGCACATGCTTTATATCTATTTAATTTTTGACCACATTTGAAAGAGGAATTTTGATTTTTTTACACATGCAGTACTCAATCAATTCAATCAATCAATCAACCAGTCAATAAATCAATCCGTCAACTGGTCAATCAATCAGTCAAAGGCCTTGTAAAAGGCAGCAGTTTAAGTCCAATTCCAGATATTTTCACAATTTTCCTTGTTCAGGGATGATGCAAAAAAGGCAAATGTAAACAATTCTGAGGTGATTTCTGACACACCATCAGGAGGATTTTGATTAAACCAACGAGTGCTTTAATCAGTCAAATGAGGGTTTACCAGACCAAGATTTTGCTCAGTTACAAAACATAAATGTGATCTTGCATTGACTAGAAGTCAGTTTTATCTGTTTATTTATATTTTTATTAGTGATTCAATTGCTTATTTCTTTCCCTTTGTTTTAAGTTTTCCCTTCTCCTCAAGGCAGTCACAATCAACACAATGGCAGACAGGAGAGAGAGGTGATTTATTTATCTATTTAGTGAGCACGTTTTTGTTGTTGTTGATGTTTTTAATCTTTATAACGTTTTACGACATTTGAATGAGGATTTATTTTTTACACTTTCAACATACATTGCTCAATCAAATTAAACAATCAATTACTCAGCCAAGACATCTATCAGCCAATTGGTCAATCAATCAGTCAAAGGTGGATCAATCTGACTGGAAATGATGCCAAAAGCCAACAGACAAACTGTGAACGTCGATTATTTCCACACAGAAAATCTACAAGAATAGGTGGCAGGATGACTTAATTAAGAAATGGACTGAAGATGGTATCAAAAATGTCTTATCATTTTCTGTCTGAGTCTAATTTGTAAACATCAAAGACTCACTCTTTTAGCTCTGGCACATTTAAATCTTTAAATTCACCTCTAAATCCTGTGGCAGGTTTTGTTGAGCTTGTGTGGGGTCTGAGAGTCGTCCTCAGACTTTTGGTCTTATTTACTTTAAACTCTTGTTCTCTCGGCTCTCAGTGTTTGTTCCAGCTGAGGATTCATGCCGCTCTCTTCACCAAGAGGACCTGGACCACCACTGCTGGAGGGAGGGGGGTCTTTGGAGAGGGCTCCTTGACCCCCTGGCCCCGCGCCCTGTGCTCCACACGGCTCCAGCAGCTTAACAAGCATAAAGAGGTTCAGGATTAAAGAGGATAAGAGCCGAGGAGAAAGGATGAAGCAGTAAAAACAGACTGTGTGTGTTCCTCCTCTGTTCTCCTGTTTGCTCTCGCTCCTCGGGGAGCCAAATGACCTGAAGGAGGCGACGGCGAGGTGGGGGCTGCAGAGGCTTTGGGCGGCAGCTTGTTGGAGTTTTAATTAGTCGGAGTAATCAAAAGACGATTGTTGAGGAGGCAGCGGGACATAAAAGACGGATTCTCCGAGTGGGGACGAGGTGTTTGCTCAGGCAAAGCTCAAAAAGTCAGAGCGAGGCGTGAGATCCTCTGGGGATTCACCTCGACATGATGGTCAGCAGGAAAATGATCCTGAAGGTCTATTAAGAACAGCCGTGGAGTCTATCAAACACACTCCTTAGTCACTCTCTGGAGGTTCAGAGAGTCCATCAGCAGAGAGGTTACAGGGCACAGTGAAGGTGAGGTATCATCCTGATACAAACTCCTACATGGAGATGGTCAGAAGTTTAAAGAGGCCTGGTGACTTTGCACTTCTGGCTTCATGCTGATAACTTGGCACACTAGATGGACCCCTACATATATCTCACTAGTCCATCTGAGAAAGAACCCATGGAGAGTGTTTGGGGAGGGGAGAACCTTTCAGAAGCAGGTGATTGGATGATCGTTCAGTCAATCAACATTTATTATGGGCCAATCAAATAATGTTGTAGGTTCGAGCCACTGTGCTGCAGAATGTGAGACACTTCGTAAAACAAACTCTCGTCAAAACATGTCAGAAGGGGAGCGAAAAATATCCTTACTACAGAGAAATTTCTAGAGTTGGCATTTGTTTTTCATTTGAGAAAAAAATACACTCCAGACATGATAAAAATGCTACTGAAGCTGTTAGCATCTATGCTAATCACTGTATGAGCAGTCACTTTCTGCTGTTTTCTCACAAGTCGCTTGTTCGTTTTTCTGCTCCAGAGGACACTGATTGATTCCTGCCCTGGGCCGCTCACAAACATTGTAGATTGGAGCTTTGCAAGATGGATCTGATTACAGACATGGAATCAGGCAGATCCATCTGCATGCAGGGTTATCATGCTGAAGCCTCATGTGAGATTCAGGCCCTCGTTGCAGGTAGCCTGGGTTTGAATCTGGACCTCTTTCACGCATGTCATGAAATGACCTCTCGAACCCCTCTTTCCAAAACAATCCACTGCCTAATGAAGGCAGGAAAAGACCCAAAAAGTTCAAATAAACCGGAATGAAACGTAAAATCAGAAGGTGCTCGACTCTTCTTTCAGGTAGATGATTTTTGAATTCCTGCAGGGACGTTTCTTCATTTATGAAGCACTCACACAAGACAACATGCACACATGTACACTCTGTACACTTCTTTGGCATCTGTCAAAGTGTGTGTGTGTGTGTGTGTGTGTGTGTGTGTTGGTGGGGTGGGGTGGGGGGGGTGGGGTGGGGGGGGGGGGGTGCATCTGCATGGTAAGGTGCTCTTCAACAAGCCCAAGCACTGATAATGCATGTCATGGACGTGGATGTTCTTCTTTATGGTCTCCAAAGCCTCCACTTTGATTTCATTGATTCTGGATGTTTCCTTAAAACTTGGACGAATTTGAAAAAGCCTCAAGAACTTGGTGATAAATCTAAGGCCACGTGGGTGTGGTATAATGGTGTCATAATGTAACCGTGCTCAGGCTTTGCTGGTCCTGTGTGTGCAAGCCAGAGGGGGACTGAGGGGACAATCAGGCTTGAGCATGGTATGGGATAACTGAACCAAGTTTAGATGTGCCCTCAGTACTTCTGTCAACATTGGATTTTGGTGATTAAACATGTAGTTATCAGAATTAGGGATTAATTCTATAATTAGTATTATAATTAACAAATTAATTATAATACTAATGCCACTTTCATCTCATCCTGTCTATCCATCTCTGTACTGATTCCTGGGGATTCCTGGCAGATGCACCAGGCACAAGCCTTTATTTATGTCTATCGTTGCATGTAGCACCTCTCTTGTGGAATTTCTGTGAGGAAAAAACACACCTGACCTCAGAGATCATGCAGCCTCAGACATTATACACTGTTAGCATCCGCTTTAGACATCATCTGTCACCTGTCCAACCACGATTACTTCATTGAATCTTTTTGTTGTTTGTGAGGGAGCTTCTCATCATGCCTGATGCAAAGCCACCTCTGGATCATGACACCGTAGCCCTTTCCACACATGCAGCCCTGATATCATCAGGAGGTAATTCCCAGACATAGTTGTTCACACTTGCTCCTCTCAGCAGAGAGAGTATGCCCTGCTGGATGGGGGGGAAGTGGTGGAGTTTATTATTATAGCAGCCGAAGCAGAGCTTAACTCCATGATCACAATGTACATCCTTAGATACAAGTTAAAGTGTCTCAACAGCATCAACGAAAGAGTCAAGAGGAGCAGCGTCACTGCATGCATGTCCAGAGAAAGAAAGCTGCAGAGTTTCAGGTCTGTATCCTACAGCAGAGTGAGAGACCTGGTGGTGATAGTTGTGGAGCAGATGATTTATTCTGATAAACTTCTCCTGCAACAGCCAACTGTCAAGTTCCCTTTTTAAAAACATGCACGGGGAGAACATGAAAACTTCTAAGTGTGAGGCAACAGCACCACGCTGCAGTCCCTTTATTTCTACTGCAGAAATAAACATTGACTTTTTGGAGCTGAAAGGAAAAATAGTTTAACCTAAGATCAAAAAGTTGATCTCTTGTCAAAAACAAGATTAAGTTGTTTTTTATTCCAATAGAGAGGAAAATGGATCTGACAAACAGACTGCTTCTCTAACACAACATACTTTTGTCTCTGCTTATGTATTAATCAATCTTTGAGGTCAAGGTCCTCGATATCCATTTGCAAAACCTGTGACTTTAATGCAATAAGTCATATTTTGCATAAAAATCTCTCTTCAGATTCATCACAGAGCGAGCACCCACACTGAAACTGCATTTTCTTCCTGCTTCAGCAGAGAGCTGAATGGACTCCAGTCTGTCCTGTCATTCAGCTCCGTGTTTGATCAGGTGGAGGTGGTGGTATTGTGGCGTCTTGCAGCATTTCTGCAGGGTTAGGGTTAGGCTGCTGCAGAGCTTGTAAAGACTGTAAAGAGGAGAGGGAGGGGGAGATCAAGGAGAGGGAGGGAGAAGAAGTTGGACTTGTTTTCTATTGGCACCAAAGAGAAGAAAATCTGATGCCAAGAACTACAGAGAGAGAGATTCAGCAGCAGAGAGGAAAGAAACTTACATCAGGCAGAGTGTTGGTCTGCAGTGAGAAATATCAGTAAATCTGATCATTTACTGTGAAACAACAACTGAAGGAGGACTTATTATCTAAATATGTAAATCTGACCGTGAGCAGTCGATCACTCACCTCCTGTAAGAGGTCAACAGGGTTCAACTGCAACCATTGGCCCCTTTTCGACATGTCATTCCCGTCTCCCCCCTCCTGATCTCTTATGTCCACTGCATTGTCTCTTAGATAAAGACATAGGAAGATCTAAATCAGGGGTGTCCAAACTATGGCCTGGGGTCCAACTGCAGTCCTTGGGCCATTATTTATTGGTCCTCAGCAACTTCAAATATGTTAAAATAAAGTTGACTCACATTAAAGTACAAAGTTTTTGCTTAAATGATAAATAAAATTTGCATTGACTGCACCGCCTCAAGGTCCAGTGTACATAGCATGAAGTGCTAACATCTTCAAGTAAAAACATTAATCTAGACAACAGCAGAGGTACATTTTTATCTACAAAGCAATACTTGGTAAATTACCATCAACCCTCTGCCACCCCTTTGTTTCAGCTCTACTTGTTACCTGCTGCACTCCTCCAGTTTGGTGCTTTTTACAGTTCCCTGAGCTCTTACAGGTCTGGGGAAGACTGCCTTTTCTCACAGTGGAACAACCTCCAAAAACAGCTAAAGATAGATTCATGGTCTCGTTGAGAAAATTTAAAAGGATCATAAAGAGCGTGGGGACAGAGAAGTGTTTCTTGAAAGGTCACTGTACATTTGAAAGCCTGTTTTAATATGTGAGTTGTTGTGCTGTTTAATGTTTTGTTGTTGTTTTGTTGACTTTGTAACATTGTATTGGCTGCTACCTTGGCCAGGTCTCTCTTGTAAAAGAGATTTTTAATCTCAGTGGGACTTCCTGGTTAAATAAAAGTAAAATAAAAAGAAAACTAGAAAAGCACTCAGAGAGCACAGACCTCCGCCAAGGTGATCCGGATCAGTCCCAAAATTTAATGAGTTCTTCCATATCCCATTTCCAACAATTCCTGAAAATTTCATCCAAATCCGTTCAGAACTTTTCAAGCTATTTTGAACACAAACAGACAGACAGACAGACAGACAGACAGACGGATAAACGCCGGCAAAAACATAACCTCCTTGGCGGAGGTAAAAATCATAGTAATTTATGCAGTTTGCTCTTTTTTTTTGTCTAAACATGAAGATTTTTTTTTTTTTCCTAACAAGGGGCCGCTACAGGTATCTTAAAACCACCCCAAAATCTGTAGTTTTCATACTTCAGAGACAGGGCGAAGCAAAGTGGCCCTGTCAGACTTGTGTTTTCAGCATGTGGCCCTCAAAGAAAATAGTTTGGATCCCCCTGCTCTAAATCAAACAACAACGGGAAAATTTCATCAAATCTCTGGTCTGAGATCTCAGACTGGACGTTTGTCCCTGAAAGAATCAGCAGGAAGAATCAAAATGGTCTCCAAGAAATTTCCTCCTAAATATGGTTAAACTTGGAAATAGAAATACAGACTCCAGCTGCTCCTTTTCTTTGTTTAATCTCTCTGGAGAAACAACTTTTAATCCATTATGTTGACTTCATTGCAGCATAGATACTCTTATAGCCTAGACTGTCCTAAAAAAGTCATGTCTCTGACTTGATTGTGGCTTAAAGGGTCGATGATCTACATGCATTATTAAAAAATAGAGACAGAATAAAATGCACGAATAAAAGGAGCTGAATAATTCTTGGAGTTAATGGTTACACAACAAATATTTATATACATTTTTTATTGTTTCCTGTTGTAAAATGCAAACCCTCTCATCCTTACAAAGTCTAGGCCTTGATTTTTGTGATGGGAAATTTGTGCTGGTGTAACATGCTTAAACCAGGTACCAGGTACTAGCGATGTACATAATATTTGATTTTTGCTGTTTTCTGATATGCTGATATTTCCAAACTCATCATTACAGATACAGATATTTTCTCCATCTAACTAAAATTGACCTGTTCCCTCCACGTTGATGGTATTTATTCTTAATAAGTGATCCTGTTGATTCATAAAAGTGGATGTTTAGAGAGGATGGTAAAAAATTATGATACTTTTGTACATTCTGACTATATAACAGACAATTTATGGGATAGTTATGGACGGACAAAATATCAGCTGATGATCAACTTTTTCAATAATTATCTGCCAATAATAATATTATTATAATAACATAATCCATCCCTATAAGGAACCATCCCTGACAGAAAACTGCGTTGAGCTAAAACCATGCAGTGAAAATGCAATGCATGACAGCAAGTCTGAGTGTAAGCATGATAATGTCTGAAAAATAAAAATCCTGACTCCTCCCTCATCACTGTTTAATAATACTGTGATTGTAAAGTGAACACATGCTCTCACTGGATCCAATAATTCAGTCTAGACGATTCACCGCAGACACTGAAGCTCTGAAGAGAACCTCAGAGAGGAGATAAAGAAGAGACTTTAGATCGTGCTGCGACCTGCGGATCTGATATTTATGATCACTTTAATCCATCAGACCCTCCCAGTGTCAGCGTGTGTTTTTATGTTAGTGTGTGTGTGGTACAGCTGATATAATGAAGGCCTCAGGGGTTCAATGACATCTTCTGTTGTTGAAGTTTTATCTCAGTCTGAATCTTCATTTCTGTGTGAATCACAGAGCTGTATGAATCAGCCTGCAGATATTATTGTCTGCTTGGTGCTCTCTCTGCTCTGTGCAGACATCTCCTAATCAATGCAAGTAATCAAAATACAAATATAAGACAGAATTAAATATGAATATTCTTTAGATCTACTCCATGATCACCTTAAAACTCAGAGCTGGTAAAAGCTGAGGGGCCACAACAGAGAGAAAAGTCTGTTTATGTTCATTAACTATGGAATATAATAAGCTGTGCAATTAAGATGATTTAATGAGAGCCCACACACGTTTAAACACTCCCTAAACTGCACCAAATTATAAACTTAGAGGGCAGATTCATGGATCCATGTTTGCTTAAAAGTTTGGATAATTTGATTTTCTTGCTTGACCAAAATAAATAAATGCTATCAAACATGATCCTTACAAGATGTAGCTCATTGTAAAGGTGACTAATCTATTATCACTCGTCCCTTTCGGGCTTGCAGGAGGCTGGAGCCTATCCCTGTGGACACTGGGTGAGAGGTGGGGTACACCCTGAACTGGTCATCAGCCAATCGCAGGGCCACATAGAGAAGCAGACAACCATTCACACTCATACCTAAGGGCATGTGCAATACTTGCTGCGCCCCCATGTTGCACAGATACAATATTAACTGGTATTATTAAAACTTATTTTGAGGAGTATATAAAGTGCTACTGATCTCCAAGCACCAACATTTACTCAAAAGCCTCATGCAGTTTGCTCTTATTTTGTATCTGAATGTGAAGATGAGCCGTTTGTGTCTCCCTCCAGTGTTAAGTTTGACGGCATTCTTTAATTTAGTTTAGTTATACTCTTTTGCCTAAAATATCTTTTACTTTTAGTCTTAATTTAGTCAGCTAAATTGTTTTAATTATAGTCTAGTTTTAGTCGATGAAATCTACTGTAAATTTAGTAAAATATGAAGTGTAAAGTGTAAGGCATTTTTTATGTTTCCTTGAATTTCTGAAGTCTTGTTTTACGCTTGGATAAAATGAAACTTCTAATTACCCTTTATTGAACGTTAGTAAAGTCTGAATGTATAAATGAACAGAAACAAATTGAACTTTTGTGTGAAATGCAGTCACCTTTATTTAGGCTACCTGGCAGAGCATCTCAGTTACAATACCAGAACTGACAACAAACAGTGAACCTGCTCTACATGAATATATCAGTTCATGAAGAGAGGAGCTCTGATTGGATCGCTCCACAACTTATCCCACCACCACCAAGCTAAGGCAGTTGTGATTGGATGTCCCTCTTAAACAAAATTTCCATAAAATTTGACATACACACTTTTTGTATCTCATTTAACACATTAGGTGTTTTTGGCAACTGATGACCCACTTGGGGACATTTTTGTCATTTATCTGATTGTATTCAGATGTTTTTTTTAGTAATTTGTTGATCATATTGATTAGATAGAGGTATCATAAAAGTATGTTTCAAATATGATACAGCAGGCTTTAAGGGGTTAAATCATTAAAGATGCAGAATTTCAGTACTTGGGTGTCATTTTGGACTCTTTTCTTTCTTTTAAGAGCCACATCAAAAAAAAAGTAACCAATATTGTAAAATTCAACCTGGTATATTTTACACAAATACGAAATTCTCTGACTACAAGTGCTGCATTAATGTTCCTGCATTCAATGATACTCTCACACATTAAAGCAGCACTGCAGATCTTTTGAGCCTTCAAATATTCTCTCCAAAGTCTGTTCAGTGGAGCTCGGCGCTGTATCAGAGAGAATGCCCCCGCCCCCTTCCCCCCACAGCGCTTCCCTGCTCTGTTTAGGGGCTATGTAACTTTTGCTGCCGTGACGGGGACACATATACAAGATGGTCAGGTCATACAAGATGCTGCGAGAAGTGCAAACTGCTTTACGGCACTACGCAAGATTTGGCTTCCAGCTAAAGAGCAGCCATGGCATCTGCAAAGCGTGTGAGGAGGACTCTTTCTCCAGATTCAAGGGCCAAAGAGAGACTATCGGACAACACAAGGAACAAAACTAGAATTAACATTGGAGCCCACTTTGCTCAGTGGCGAGAGCGTCGGGAGATGGAAAATTGCAAGACGGACGCCGAGCTTGCAAAGTTACTGCTGGAGACAGTAACAGTTATGTTTTCGTCGGGTTTTCCCCCGTTCAACACTTGGTTTCAGTCGGTGGTTGCTCCGTAGCATTGCATGCTTTGTGTGACTTGGCGGACGTTGTTTTGTCACTAAATGCTGCCAGCGGTTATTTGCCGGTGAGTTTCTCATGATATTCATGGCGCCCTGACGCTCGGTCATTCACTATTTCACTATTTCTTCTATGTCTTCGGACGTCCTGTCCACTTGCTTCTCCCGGCTCTGTATGTCAACAAATGCACGCTGCTGTGAGGCACTGTGTTACGACAGTGCAATTACACCCAACGACCAGAGAGGCCCCTCGAGAGCAGACAAACCTGAATCTTACATAGTGGGGCTTTAACTACTGCATAACTACCTGGTCACTTACAGGAGTAACGACTCTCAAATCTGTTGAATTTCTGTACAAAAAAGCACTAAAAGTATGAGATAAAAAACCTGTCTCACATCACCACTGTAACATCCTTTCCAAGCACAATATGTTAAACTTTGACAACTTCCAGAAATTCAAAATTGGCTGTATGTTTTATAAAGTTCTGCATGGACTAGCACCTCCTCCACTGAATGAGTTAATCAAACAGAAAGTAACCACAGGCTCCTCAAGCTGAATCACAAAAGCCACAGAGTGAGGAGACTGTGAGGTTCCCCTCAGACAAACCAGCTTTGGTCAAAATGTTCTGTCGCTCAGAGGTGCCCCATTATCGAACAGTTTACTACCATCAGTCAGAGAATGTTCCAGCTTTGCAGCTTTTAAAGGTCATCTGAAGGTGTGACTCAGGACAAACCAGACCTGTGACCATGTCTAAACATGTATCTCTAATGTGCGTACAGAAATACCTTTATGTATGTAATCTAAGTGCAATTTTGCATACATAATTTAGCACTTCAGCCCTTCAGCACTTTAACACTGCATTTTGCACATTAAACAGCTCATGCACTTTAACCCTGAAGGTTGTTATGGTTTGTCTTGAGCATCTCATTTGTGTTGTTGCATGTGTGTCCTGTAATTAAATGTAAATTTCATGTTCATGTTATGTTTATCTGTCATCCTACTGCTGCCTGTTACTATTGTTTCATGTACTTTGTGTATTTTAAGATTGTACACACCTGTACAAATGCATAACATCAACCTGCCAGGGACTACAGATGGAAATTAGCCTGCTGTTATAATCTGGCACATTACCATGTCAGTGTTCATTAATGTGCACTGTCCTCTCTTTAAATAAATAAAATTTGAGCCAGAAATTTGAGCATTTAAGTATAATGTTCTCATATTATTTCTTAATCATGAGTAATAGTTGTTGTCATTTAAAGTAAAAAGTAAACATTTAGTCTTACATGTACACTCCTAAATGCACAATATGATTCTTTTAGGTGAACTATGCAAATTTATATCAGTCAGAAACATCAAATCAAACAGGTAGCCCTCTGTAAAACTCTTCATCTTTGGGTAGCTCTCAGGCCCAGAAAGGTTGGCAACCCCTGATGCAGTTGCAGACCTGGGGTTCTTATTCCAGAGGAATAACTAGAGATCATAAAGGATTTGTTGTGAGAGGAAAGGAGATTGTAAGCTCATGTTTGGGCATGCTTAGAGAAGGCGAACAAAACCACTGCTGCAGCTGAATCAAACTAAGGGCTTCTGGAGAGTTTTATATTCACTCCTTAACTAACTCAAAAACTGGACTGAAATCTTCCTAATTCACAAGAGAGTCTTATGTGAGCTTTTCACATTGAAATGACAGCCAAAGAAAGCAAAGAAGCTTCTTATACCTCAGAAGGCAAAGTGTGAGCACAGCCTGAAGCAGACTGAATAAAAAAGCTCACCACACCTGAGCCAGATCAGGCCAATCACACACACACACCTGATTCTGCTCTGAGATGGTCTCCTCAGTGGTATACCAGTGTGAGCCCCCTTATAGTTTGGTGTGGTCAGCTATGATATAACCTGAAACAAAACTTACATTTATTTATTTTTTTTCTGCCAGCTGCCCGGAGTGTGAATGTTCCAGCACTAGCACTACTTTTAGTTGATATGTTGATATTATCATTGATTTATTTTTGTTGTTGTCACTTTAACTTTATATTTGGACTTTTCCACCTTTATTTGAGTGACAGGGCTGTGGGGGAAAAAAAGAGCCACACCTTTAAACCGGGCCAGCAACTTCCAAGGGCAATGGCCTGTACAGAAGGGTGCAAATGATCCTTTAAACCACATTGCTTAAAGATTGAAATTATTATTTCACACCTGAGGGCCCATTTATATGTTCTATTTTGTTGGAAGGCCTGAATGGCCACCCCAAAATCCTTAACTTATAATAATATCTTTATTTGTAGAGCACTTTTAACAACAGAGGTTTACTAAGTGACAAACAGAAACATACAGAAGATAAAGCACAAGAGTTAGAGCACAAAAGGAGAGACGGTAACTCACAAAGAGCACGACTGAAATCAAAGAACTATTTCAGACAAACAGAAATGGCAAAATAAATCAAAATACCCGAGGAACCTAAGGAGAAAGGGTATCAACACTTCTGATGACACTTCTGGAAAAATTTCAAGGCCAGTGAGGAAACTGATGAGCCAACCAAAACCAGGCACAAGGATCCAGGCTCAGGCACCCAACAGTCTGAAGAACATAAAGAGCCCCCCCGCCCATAGGGCCAGAAACACCAGGGACCACACTAACGCACATCAGCCCAAGGCACAAGACCAGGCACACCAGCCAAGCCCCCAGTGCCTCCAGACCCACGAATCAAAGGCTTGCATGTTCCCCAAACCATACTGAGTGGCCCAACCCGGACCCAGACAATACATGAACCCAGATATTTAAAATGAAACCACAAGGACCACGATGAATACAAACATAAAAACAGGGGAAAGGGAAACCCAATAAAAAGGGTGAAAGCAGTGAGACAATAAGCAATAAAAGCATTACGACAAGAAAACAACAAAAAGTAAAACAAGCTATAAAATAAGATAAAAAACTTTAAACAAATAGAACTACAAAAATAAATGAATGAATGAATGAGTAAATGAAAGGGCTAAAAAGACAGTAAATAGAAATAAGATGGAGATGTCACATTAGAACAAGTCTGTAAAGGGGAGTTTTCAGAAAAGATTTAAAAGACTGTTTCTGCACACCTCATCTCCTCGATCACCTTTAGTTTGAAGTCCCAACGTTGGAACAACCAGGAGGCCCTCGCCTAAGGATCTAAACCTGCGAGCTGGCTCATAAGGGGTAAACAATTCTGAAATATAAGCGGGAGCCAGACTCACACAGGCTTTGAAAGTATTAAGCAAAACTTTAAAATCAATTCTAAAACTGACAGGAAGCCAATGTACAGATGCTAAAATCAGACTGATGTGATGCTGTCTGTTGAAACAAAATAAAAGTTGAGCTGCTCTGAAGTAGTTGGAGGAGAAAGAGGGAGATTTAGAGAGTGCTGAATAAAAAAAGAGAGTTGACTTAATTTCTGCTCTTGTGCAAAGGTGGAAGATTGTTACGCAGAGGTATGAAGCAGAGGTGGCCATGTCATGCTGGTGTTTTTTCAGTTTGTGGCCCTGAGATACAAAAGTTTGGAAACTTCTGTTTTCTAACATGAAACATTTTGCTTCAAAAATTAACTCCCTTTCTAAGATTTCCTTTGCAAAGTTCGCGAGTTCCTGACTTTAGTCTTTGACATCACAGGGCCTTCAAATGTCTGAAACAGACTGACATTCATTGTGCTGTTGAACCACTGAGAGCTCATTCATAATTAACTAAACAGAGTCTTTGGTTCTGGTCCTCACAGCGTCAGTGAAGCTCTGAGAGCTCTTATATCAGGTTTTCAGTTCTGACTCTTCCTCCTTCAGGCCTCGCTATCACTCAGGTGAGTCGGCGTCAAGAACTCTTGTGCTGTAGCGTGTTTTTATTGATCAGGCATGCAGCAATGATGCTCTTGTTTCTGCTCACTCAACTTTACAGCTGTCAGACTGAGCTGCCAAACATCAGGGTGAAGACATGATAATGACAATGTCTTTACAATGACGTTATTATACATATATTCTATTTAAAGACCAATCTGGCCTGTTTAAGAAGCATTTTAATCATATTTATTATACAGCAAAGGTCCATGACAAACAGCAAAAACAACACTTCTTTGAGCTTTATTTCGCTCCTGCAGGGTCTTAAATGTCTGACAGTATATGGTATCTAACATTAAAGAACTACAGGGTGCCGTGAAACTGCACCTTCTCGAGGCACCAAAAACATGGATCCTCTTGGGTGCATCATTACAGAAGAAAAAAATACCAAAATAATAAAAGAGGTACCTGCAAACCAATACAGCTGCGTCAGAAAGTCTTAAATTTCTGCAGGCTGAGATGGATCCAAAAACAAATAAATAAATGAATAATAAAAACACTTACAAGACCTGATCACACATGCAGAGAGTTAATTAAGGCAGCAGCAGCAAAAGTCTCAGTCCGTGACCTTCACCAGTGCCTTTATTAACTCTGTTGGACATGTCTTAATAAAAAATGCTGTTTTGTTAGCATCCATTTCAGCCTGCGGACAATTTCTTGTGGCTTTGTGACCTGCAGAATTGGTGTGAACAATCAAGATGAGATAGAGAGCAAATTTTCAAAATAAAACTCCAAGATGCCATCACTTAAGGTGGTAAGTAGATTAGGTTAACTTAAATATTTGCAGGAGTTTCTCCAAAATTCTTTAAAAAATAAAAAGGTCAACATTTAGATGAAGAAAACTTCAAAATTCAAAGTATAACTTCAACTTATATTCAAGTTTTTATGTCGTATGAGCTTCAGCTGCACTCTGATAATGTAAACAAGTGTATGGATCAAAATGATCTATCTGATTAATAATTTTCCTTAATAATAAAATCATCTTATTAACATGCACAAAAGCATTCAAAGCATCAATATGAGACTCTTCTTCCCTAAAGTGATGGTATCAGAGTTGATCCACTGATGAGCTAGAAAGACTCTCCCTCCACAGTTCACTCACCGGCATTCTGCTAAAAAGAAGCCAGTAAATTCTTTCTGATACAACGGCTGAGGCTGAATGACCAGACGGGGTTTTGAGGCTAAAAAGATTGTCTCTGGAGGATATTTATGGAGGAAAAAGTTGCGTTTTATTGCTTTAAAAACTTCAGTTAAGCTTTCACCAAAGTTAAATGAAGTTTGATGTAAATTATGAATTGTCCTTGCACACAGAAGATGGATGAAAAGTGAAATCCCAAGTTTTTTCAGTCTATATTTCTTGATCAATCATTAGAGTCAGCACTGTCTTAATTATGCACATTTCATCCATCTGTTATCTGTACTGCTTTTCCCTTTTGGGGTCGCAGGGGGTTGAAGCCTATCCCATTGGGCAAGAGGCAGGGTACACCCTGAACCTGAACCACCCAGCCAATCATAGGGCCACATAGAGAGACAGACAACCATTCATGCTCACACTCACACCTAAAGGTAGTTTGGAATCACCAATCAACCTAATGAGCATGTTTTTGGTCTGTGGGGGGCCAGAGTGCCTAGAGAGAACCCACACATGCACGGGGAGAACATGCAAACTCCACACAGAAAGACCCTGACCAGCTCAGGATTCGAACCAGCAACCCTCTTGCTGTGAGGCTCATGCACTACCTGCTGAGCCACTGTGCTACCCCTCAGCATACAAAGTCATTTTTGGTTCAAACGACGTAAAGGAGCAGAAAAAACAAAATACAACCCTAACACACAAAATGACATTTTCAAGGAAACACTCGGAAAAAAGTGACAAATGATAACGAAGGAAAGATCTGACCAGTGTCTCACGGCAAAGTTTCAGTTTAATCCTCATAAATGAGGATTTAATGGATTTGAGTTTAATTTGGATGAACCAAAAATGAACCTGAAATCACTCTGAATGTTTGTGTGTTGTTTGGCAGAGCTGTTGGTGTGTGTGTGTGTGTGTGTGTGTGTGTGTGTGTGTGTGTGTGTGTGTGTGTGTGTGTGCGTCTCAGAGGGTGTTGTCCTGTTGAACCACAGTCTCTGCTCTGCAGCCAAACTTTCTGAAGTTGGAAACTGTGACGACTGTCTGTGCTGAAAGTAGAACTAAAGCCTGAAAAAGTAACTTTTGTGTGGTCAGGATCTAAATTTAACCCTCTTTAGAGGAAGATTTATTTATTTTATGTAGGCTGTTGTCATTTCAGCTCCAGGTATTTTAATTTTAATCAAAGCCTCTGTGACACAGCGAGGATCACCACACTTTACATTTATATTCTGTTCCAGCTGCACATTCTGTTTGTATGTTGTATATTTCATACAGATGTATGTCCATTCCTTAGTCATCTCCTCACTTGCTGCTGCTGTTTTACACAAAAACGTAGCTCTGTTTGCACTGATTAACCTGGACTCTCTTTAAAGGCCCTGGATCCACACAGGTGTGAGTGAAGAAAGCCCTGATCACACCTCGTCTCAGGATTGTGTGGATGTGGTCGAGTTTGTTTGACTGACAGCTCCACCACCCTGTGAAATCTGGAGACCCTGGACTTGCAGGAGGACTTGCTGAAAATTAAGACATCAAACTCTCTCTATAGCTCCACCTGTTTTCAACCTCTAATCGAGGTCTAACCAAGCAGAGTGATTAAAAACACACATCTGCCCACATCTGGATTTGTATTGTTCATACATTTTGTACTTTCTGTGATAATTATTTTTTAAAACATAACCCCCTTTTAAAACATTGTTTAGTCTGATATATTAATCAATAAACACTTCTATGCAAATACAGTGCTTAACAGATTTCTATGACCCACTGCCAGTGTGAGGTTTATGCCACATCTGCCCTAAACAAACAGCACTAATTACCAAAAATCATTTTTATTTTTCTGTAATGGTTAATACGCCAGTATGAAGAAACTCTTTATCCAAAATGATATTTTTAATGCTATAATATAATTATTGTTATCCATGAATTTTAAAATGAATTCTTATTTACAGAAGAAGGGAGTTCCTCATTAAGATATTAGATGAAAGTTGTTTTCTTGCATTTCTACAAAGAAAAATCAGTTTTAGTGGTTGAATGCTCTGCTTGGCTAATATTTGATTTTTCATAGAAGTTCAGTAAGTCTGCTCAAATTTCAGTATAAAAGGTGAAACAGAGAGCTCACTCAGCATGACAAGAGTCAGCATTAACAGCTTATTTATTCATTTATTTTTTATCAATTTGCACTTTTTTCACAAATTTTGTATTACCTTCAATATAATATGCTGTTTATCCAGTTTTTTGTGTTTTTTGATTCAGGAGCAACAGATATTGTTCTTCTGTGCTCTGTTTGTTTAATAGTCTGAATGACAGGAAAGAAATTATCAATACTGAATTTAATAAACAAGAAAAAGTAAACCAGACTTCTAAGAAATCACAGCAACAGCTATCTACTGGTCGACAAAACCTGAAAATAATTGATTTTTTAGTTTATTTTGTTGGAGTTTTATTCCAAGAATCAAAGATTATTACAAGCATAGTTTCCTCTTATATATCACATACTGATCCAATTATAAAAACACGGAGGAGAGATCTGGAATATAGTTTTATTCCATCTATAACTCATCTCAGGGTTACTTATCCATCTAAGAAAATTAAGTTTGGATAAAAACTGTAAGCCTGATTGCACCAAAAGATGTCTGTCATAGTTTGCCAAATGTTTTTTTAAAAGGACATTTATTAGAAGCTAAAATGGGATTTTTTTTTTCAAATGTGCGTCCCCTTGTTAAATTTCCTATTTATTTGTAGATGTGACATACTTACATTTATGTTTACTTGTTTTTAGGTTCATTTTTCCTTTTTAAACTTTGAAATTGATTTTCAGATCAAATCAAATCAGACTGGTGTGTGCATGAAAATGTGTTAAATATGACCCAAAATGTATCCTGACACGCCAGATGGACAGTTTCATATTGAAAATATTTCACTAATCCATCTGGGAAAATGTTTCCAGGGGCAGAACCTTCAATAAAAACAGCAGCTTGTGACTGGACGATCGTTCGGCTTGTCACACTCATCACAGACCAATCCAAATCAAGCAACGCTGCTACGTATGACGTAGCATACGTAGCGGCTAATGGCTAACAACAGTTAACAGCCGTTAGCTGCTACGGCTAACAGCCGCTAACAGCTACTTCCTTTCCTTTCCCGAGGATCGAACTCACGATTCCCGGGGCAAGAGGCACTGACAGTGCCGCCGAGCCACAATGAGCATGGCTAACAACGGCTAACAACAGTTAACAGCCGTTAGCCCTAGTGGCTAACTATTAGCCGCTAGGGCTAATGGCTAACAACAGTTAGCCGCTACGGCCATTAGCCGTTAGCTTAAACTACCTGAAGACTATCGTTTCACATTAAATTATACCACACAGATGTATCATTTAACACTTATATGTGACATGAACCTCGCCAAAGACAATCCCTACCAAGTTTTCCCAGTAAACTTCTGAGGAGGGCATATTTTGCTAAGTATCGCTGAGTAACCATGGCGACCACAGACTAAGGCATGTCAGTGGACTGATTTCCACGATCTCTCCCAGTTTCCCAGCAGTGATCCTTGGTCAGGAGAAGAGCAAAAACATGACTTCTCATAAGACAAGCTTCAAGTGACATTCTTTCCTCCTCTATTAAGGAATAAATTGAGTCCATTTCTGGTTAAAAAAAAAAAAAACGCAGATATTGAGACCGCTTCAGAAGCCGCCATTGTTTTTAAACATGCAGTCACTTCCTGTTGTCGTCACGTCCGCTGCTCCCGCCTCTCTTCCCTGATTGGGCCGTTAAGATTCCAGCCGAGTGAAGTCGTTGGACAATGGAGGTTAGCAAGACAGATATGCATGATTTCAGAATCAGGCAGGTCCGTCTGCTCTGCAAGGCTACCGAAAATGTCGACAGAAACAAAAACTCTTCCTCCTGAATGTTATATTTCCATGAACCTTACACTGATGCCTTTTTCTTTTACATCAACCTGCACAACACCTGACGCCGTCCTGTTTAAACGGGTAAAAGCACAAATGAGACTGTGTCAGAGCAGAAACAAACGCCCAGCTGAGACTGATGAGGGTCTGACATCCTGTGTTTGTCGCGTCTTCATCGAGTGTTTGAGCTCAGAGCTGATACTAATAAACCGTCTGCAGGCGGAGGGTCTTAACACCACTTAGACCCTCGTAAACACACACAGCTGATGAGGGGGGGCAGACTTTATTTCCCATGGGACCCCCAGCCTACCCCTCCCACCCTCAGGCCCACATTAGTATGAAGGAGAATACAACAGGGCAGGTCGTCTCTGTTTTTCTGACCCCTAGCCCTCCATTAAAGCCCCCCCACCCCTGAAGCTCTGACATTGACTGACACCTTAATCTGAGACCAGGGTCTGAAGCTCCCCCACCCATCAAACACGGTCTCAGCTGCCAACACCAGAGGATCAAGCACAGCTGATCAGTTTGAGTGATCAAGGAATAAAAGCATGAATCCTGATTGACTTATTGTGTCTTTAAAGATTGATCAATACTGATCAAAAATCAAAATTCTGAACCCTAAAATTCCTCTACCATTGTAAACCTAAAACATCAAAAACCGGAACCATCAAGAACCTGCACTATCCAATGCCTGAACAATCAGAAAACTCCATTTTAAACTCCATGTTTTTGTGTCAAACATGGCGTGTTCTCTATGATGTAGATAGAAGTCTTCATGTATGTACACTATCGCCAAAAGTATTCACTCACTCATCCAAATCATAGAATTCAGGTGTTCCAGTCACTTCCATGGCCACAGGTGAATAAAATCAATCCCCTCAGCATGCAGACTGCTTCTACAAACATTAGTAAAGAATGGGTCGCTCTCAGGAGCTCAGTGAAGTCCAACGTGGTACCGTGATAGGAGGCCACCTGAAAAATAAGTCCAGTTGTGAAATTTCCTCACTACTTAATATTCCAAAGTCAACTGTTAGTGGTGTTATCACAAAGCTGAAGTGATTCCGAACTACGGCAACTCAGCCATGAAGTGGTAGACTATGTAAAATCACAGAGCGTTGTCAGGGGATGCTGAGGGTCATAGGTCACAGAGGTCACCAAAGTTCTGCAGAGTCAACAGCTACAGACCTCCTCTGAACTTCATGTGACCTTCAGATCAGCTCAAGAACAGTGTGTAGAGAGCTTCATGAATGTGTTTCCATGCCTGGGCAGCTTCATCCAAGCCTCACATCACCAAGTGTAATGTAAAGTGTTGATGCAGTGGAGTAAAGCACACTGCTGGACTCTAGAGCAGAGGAGACGTGTTCTCTGGAGTGACCAATCATGCTTCTCTGTCTGGCAGTTCAGTGGACAAGTCTGGGTTTGGTGGTTGTCAGGAGAACAATACTTGTCTGACTGCACTGTGCCAAGTGTAAAGTTTGGTGGAGGGGGATTGTGGTGTGGGAGTGGTTTTCAGGAGCTGGGCTCGGCCCCTTAGTTCCAGGTAAAGGAACTCTTAATGCTTCAGCACACCAAGACATTTTGGACAATTTCATGCTCCCAACTTTGTGGGAACTGTTCCAATATGACTGCACAACAGTGCACAATGCAGGTCCATAAAGACCTGGATTAGGGAGTTTGGTGTGGACAACTTGACTGGCCTGCACAGAGTCCTGACCTCAACCTGATAGAACACCTTTCGGATGAATTAGAGTAGAGACTGAGAGCCAGGCCTTCTCATCCAACATCAGTGTCTGACCTCACAAATGTGCTTCTGGAAGAACAGTCAAAAAATCCCATGAACACTCCTAAACTTTGAGGAAAGTCTTCCCAGAAGAGTTGAATCTGTTAGAGCTGCAAATGGGCCAACATCATATTGAACCCTCTGGATTAAGAAGGGAGAGGTTTATATGTGAGTGAAGGCAGACAAGTAAATACTTTTGGCAATATAGTGTATCTTAACTCCATGTCTTTGTGTCAAACATGGCGTGTTCTCCATGATACAGAGGTCTTCATGTATATATTTTAACTCCATGTCTTTGTGTCAAACATGGCCTGTTCTTCATGATGTAGAGGTCTTCATGTATATATTTTAACTCCATGTCTTTGTGTCAAACATGGAGTGTTCTTCATGATGTAGAGGTCTTCATGTATATATTTTAACTCCATGTCTTTGTGTCAAACATGGCCTGTTCTTCATGATGTAGAGGTCTTCATGTATATATTTTAACTCCATGTCTTTGTGTCAAACATGGAGTGTTCTTCATGATGTAGAGGTCTTCATGTATATATTTTAACTCCATGTCTTTGTGTCAAACATGGCGTGTTCTTCCCGTGTGTGTACCGTGTCAGATGGAAGCGGTGGATCTGCGCAGAGCTCCAGATTGTCAGAAGTGGTGCGGCACTGAAAAACCAAAGATGTCTCTGTTTGCTAAGTGTATTTGGAGAGTTCACCGTGATCCCCCTTAAAGCTGCACATGGCAACCTCCAGTTCTACAGGAGCCAAATGGCAGAAGAGTAAGTGTTGATGTGAGACACAGCACAGCAGGATCATGTTTACAGAAGCACAAAATGTCACAGGGACGAGATGAGATATAACACTTATCATTTTTTAAGACACTATGTGTTTAAATTTCTAACTTAAGTGCTGCTCTGTGATCCTGTTCCTTATTCCTCATAACAGCACTGATGAGGCAGAGCAATGTTTCATCCTCAGGATGCAAGACTGAAAATCCATTTTTACAAATATTACAAGTTTGTTTCATTAAGGAAAGAATGAAAGAACTGTTCTCCATGAATTATTGGGGGTATTTCCTCCACTTACATGGCAACTTGGGCATGTTCAAGAGGACCTGCTAAAGTTCATATGTAGAATCAGAATGGTGATTTAAGTAACCTTGAACATGGCATTTCTGAATGCACAACACATCCAGTCTTAAAGCAGGTGGACTTTAGCAGCAGAAGACCACACCAGGTGCCACTCCTGTCAGCAAAGAACAGGAAACTGAAGCCACAATTCACACGAGTTCAAAGTTGTAACAGTGTCTTCTGATCTAATGAGTATGGATTTCTGCTCCACATTCGGATGGTAGGGTCAGACTTTGGTGTGAACATCATAAAGCATAGACCCATCCTGCCTTGGATCAGCGCTTCAGGCTGCTGCTGCTGGTGTGATGGTGTAGGGGACATTTGCTCTGCACATTTTGGGTCCCCTAGTCCCACCTGAGCATGGTTTAAACCCCTCAGCCTACCTGAATATTGTTACTGACCATGTCCATCCCTTTATGACCACAGTGGACCATCTTCTGATGGAGACTTCCAGCAGCTCCATGTCTCAAAGCTCAGATCATCTCAATCATGTTTCTTCAACATGACAATGAGTTCACTGTGCTCCAGTGGCCTCCACAGTCACCAGATCTCAGTCCAATAGAGCATCTTTGGGATGTGGTGGAGCAGGAGATCCTCATCATGGATGTCCAGCCAATAGATCTAGCAACTGTATGATGTTGTCATGGAGATATGGACAACATCTCTGAGGTTTCGAGCACTTGAGGTTGAACCTGTTACAACCAAAGTATACCTAATAAAGTGGCCACTAGGTTTATTTGCAAGAGACTGTCAGGACCTTCTTTAACAAGTTTGGTTTTTTTATAATGAGAAGTCTAGGGGGTAAATGCATTTATCTAAGTGAGTAATTTTTCATCATTTTAAGATAATTAAATATGTTTGGATTTTTTCTTAAGAGGTGCAGATTAAGAAATTCAAACACAAAATGTAATGATAAGAATGCATCTGCAACAGTGATGACTATCAGAAAACAGTGGAAAACATGCATCTCCTTCTGACAGATGAAGCCCCATCAAGAGTTTAATAAGAGAGGACAAGGCTGCATTTACCATCCTCAAGTAGGGAACAAAATATCTGCAGATTTGATTTTCCACTGCATCAGATTTTCTTCCTTTTGTTTTAACAAGGTCAGATGTGATGGACAGAGAGGGAACGCACCCACATGTCTCTTTTTGATATATCCAGAGTGAAACAATGACAGTGAAGGATAAAGGTGTGATTATTACAGAGGATTCATGCAGACGTGCTTTTCTGTTCAGCTCGTGTGTGTTCCTGAAGTGTGCCTCAGATCACTGTGTTAATATCATGGACAGATTGGAGCGTGCAGGTTTTGGATGAACCCCTTTGGTCTCAGTTTGTCTCAGTGTGCTTAATGCCAGCCGGGGTCCCTGGAGAGCCTGCAGACCGCAATACAACCATTAAAGGGGGGCCGGGGGGCATGTATCTGCTCAGAGCTGCCGTCCTCTGAGCTCAAACAGATACTGAAAACTATACAGCTCTGATGGCTTCAAACCTTTAAACCGAAACTATAACATATTCTTATACTGTCGATTATCAGACTGAAGGTTTTAAAACCAAACCACTGATAAGTCAGAGGTCTCAGAGTTTATGTCAGACAATCAACATCCTTCTTCAACATCACTGAAGCCTACACTTCAAGCAGATGCTCTTTAATGTCTTATTACCTTTAATTTAACTGCAGTTAAGTTATCAAATATTTGTGTCCAAAGAGCAGGAACTGTCCTATAGCATATCCCCCTGGGCCCCATCTCAGGCCAACTCTGCACAGTCTCTTGATTCAAACACCCGTAAAGCCAAAAAATGAATAAATACGAAAGAATAAATGGTATGAAATGGGCCATCAGTTTAACCCATTAGTGTGTAAAGACACAAATAACTTCCAAACAGAGGAGGAAATACTCTTCAGCTGATTACTATATACTAAATGGTAAATTAAATGATGTTCTATAGGAAACTTTTTGGGATTTCAACCATTTTAAGCACCAACATCTTTTTATTCATCCCCTAATCAGTGCTCATGAATCTCTGATTTTTAAAACCCTGTTAAATATTTAAAACTTGAGCAGAATATACATTTGTCTTCATCTAACCTGTTATTTTGAATATCCAAATATTTTTACATACCACTCAGACTTTCACATAGACAACAAAAAGCATAAACCAAACTGATATTGTCTAATAAATGTTCTAAAGGGCTTCTTTTTTAGATAAATATCATATTATTATGGTTAAGACATGCAGAAGATGCTTAAATATTCCTTCTTTGAAATGAAAACCAGAAAAGTGTGGTATTCTTGTAGGGGAACTATAAAAAAAACAATTAAAAACGGAAAAATATTGCTGATACTGTAATATTTTCAGGGGTCAAGGCAAAATGATTCATTTTAAGCACCTCAAAAAGTGAAATTAAGGGTAAAAAAACACCTTAATCTGGTCCTAAATGATTATGTAAGATAGATATTATGTGATTATTTGATACCATAAACAGTTAATTAAAGTTACTTTGATTAAACCATAATTAGGCTTACATGGATATCCTAAAGCCAAGCGTACTCTGTACAGTTTCAGTACAAGTCTGACCTCAGTTTCAGCAGATCATGAGTCATTTGTCTTTGCTGCACAGGGGACACACCGCCCTATTGAAAGACATGTGGGCAGAAAATTGATATTGGTGATATTAACCATCGTTCACCTCTACTAGTACTCAAATTTGGAGTACATGTACAACTAGTGGTCAACTAGTGCGCAAGTAGACTTTCCTAGTGAAGCAAAAAGTGTCACTAGTACTAGTAGATTAAAGATATTCACTTGTACTACTGATAGACTGTTTTGAGTCTACTAGCACTACTAGTAGATTTAAAAAATGTTCATTAGTACTACTAGTAAGCCTTAAATGCTAATAATGGAGCAGGGAAAATAAATTCAGGCTTCCCATCGACTTTTGAAAATATTACAACCAATGAGGGAGCTATATTTGGTTATAACCCTCTTTCTTCATTTTCATTAGGTCTACTAGTACTACTAGTGAGATATTCTAAGTTTACAAGTTGTTCTAGTAAACAAAAATTTAGATTTACTTATAAAGGTTTTTGGTGCACTAGTGCGTTAGTAGACCTTACTAGTAAAGCAAAATCATCTAGTAGACAATTTTGTGTTTACTAGAACTACTTGTAAACTCAAAATTTCTCTCTTGTAGTACTAATAGACTGTTTTAAGTCTACTTGTAGTACTAGTAAAGCCAAAAAATTTACTTGTAGTACTAGCAGAACTAATGCAAATGAAGAAGGAGGGATTATAACCAAATCCAGCACCATGATTGGTTGTAAAATTTTCGAAAGGCAATGGGAAGCCTAAATTTGCTTTTCCTAGTACTAGTAGTGACACTTTTTACTTCACTAGTAAAGTCTACTTGTGTACTAGTTGACCAAAATTGAGTACATGAACTCCAAATTTGAGTACTAGTAGAGCTGAACTATGGTTGATAACACCGATATCAATTTTATACTTAAATGTTTTTTCGTACTGCCTGACTACAGCACATCAGCTGCTCCTGCGAGGCTGGATGAATTCTAAGGATGTTTGAAGAATTAGACACTCAATGTGCCTCAGAGAGGGCAGAGAGGAGCTGAAGGCTGTGTCCAGAAGAGTAAATATTCTGTTTGCTGTTGTGAGAGCTGGTCTTACAAACTAAACTGATCCTTATTCTGTCTGAGCGTGGGTTCAAGACATGACATGGTGAAGCATATAAAGTCCAAACTGAGACGTCCGCCTGTCCCTAGAGTTCGGAAGATCTGTTCCTGATTTTCTCTCCGTCTCGTCAGTCCTCATATACGTAATTAATTTAACGAGCTCCTCGGTCGTGTTGTCTCACCCACACCATGCTCCATAAATCTCCCTGCTATGGTCCACACGACCGAACCGCCCGGCCCTCCACCTCCCACTGACTCCGCGGTTTGACTCCACAGCTCTGACTCGCTCTTTGATTCTGCGGGTCATCATAAATCTGCAGACATGTCTCCACGCTTGGAGCAGCAGACAAACATACAGAGGTGTTTCTCTGGTGTTTAAAGGTTCAGTTTAACAAATAAAAGCATGAGCAGGCAGGACGTGGTTCAGTCCCACAGAGCAGACACTTTTACTGACTCTCACTGAGTCATAAAAGCTAAATCTTAAAAACAGCTGTGGGGACAAACTCCTCTCACAAATATCTCATTAAATCACCAAATTCTGACGACAAGAAAAACCTTCTCTGCTCCACAAACAGACATGAAGTTGGCATTTTTGTGCGGCACACTTAAGCAGAATCAACGAAAGATGATCAAGAGTGATTTCTTTGGAAACATGTTGGTCCATGTGGGGGAGCTTTCTGAGGCCCAGCTAAAGGTTTGTTAAAGGGATATGCCAACTTTTTTTTGTTTTCTTGTCTTATCTCACTCCCGGGTCCATGACAAGCAGATAGATGCCATTCTTTCGACTGTGTGTGCAGTAACAAGAAAGAGACTGGCAAAGCTCTGCTAATTAGCTTAGTTCAAACACTGGGAGTCAGTGGGTAGTGTTAGCCTGCCTCTGCCTACAGTCTTCAGATAAACCCTTCATCTAAACTCAGTGGATTTACTACCCTGAGCCAACAGGCTTGAACTGAAAATGAAACAATGGTACGACATCACACTGGTAGAAATCTATTTGGGGGGGCAGGATGATTTTGTTTGAGGCAGCTACTGGCGCTGTAAACAGGGGGAAGTGTCATGGTTGTAGCCAGTTTTGTTTTGTGTTTATACCTCTTGACATTCCTTGTGTAAACCTCTTGTTCCTCATGTTTCTTGTCATTCCTGTTTTATTTTGAAGTCTCTCCTTGTGTTTCCTGGCCTCCCCTCTATGTGTGAATCCCTGATTCCCTTCACCTGTGTGATTGTCTCACCTGTGTCTGACTACCCCTGTGTGTATGATGTCTCTGTGTGTCTGCTCTCTTTGTTTCCGCTGTCGTCCTGTGTGAATCCTGCCTGTGAACCCCACGTGTTATCCTGCATGTTCCCCGTGACTCCTTGTGTTTTCTGCTCTGCTGTTTCCTCGTGTTCTTCATTGTTTCTGTAAGATCACTTGTGTCTTGAGTTTTTAGATTTAAAGAAACTTAAAGGATAAGTTTTTGTTTTTGAGCCTTTTTTTTTTTTAGTTCAAATCAATCTTTTTTTTGATAACATCTCGTTTTTTTTCTTAGTTCAGTTTTCTACCCTTGTGACAGAAAGAGAGATAAACCTGATGCTACAGGCTGTTTGTCTTGTGCATAGAAGTGCTCTATCACAGAGGAGACATGTGAAACTCATTAAAGGGCAGATAAAAGTGTAACAGACTAATATGGTGTCCTAAGAGATGAGTCTTGACTCTGAAAGGTTCTGTTGCTTTGGTGCTGATTACCTCTGTCAAGGAGGTTCTGTTTTTGCTGTTTGTTTGTTTGTTTGTTAGCAAGATTATGCAAAAACTACTGGACATATTTTGCTGAAATTTTCAGGAGATGTTGGTAATGGCCCAACTTAAAAATTATTACATTTTGGTGGTGATACATATATATTTGTCTGGGTGTCAAGAATTCCCAAATTTTACAAAAATCCCATAAGTTAACATTGGGTGGATTTTTAAAAAACATATCTCTGCCATTTTTTAACTGATTCACTTCCAATTTTACAGGATAATATGGGACCTATGTCTCTATCGTTAAGGTAAATTTCATCTGGATTTGATCCAAATTGACATCACAAAAATCATCAAACTTATAATGGGAAATCCCAACAACGACATTCTATAATTCATATTAAATCAAAATATTAAGTGATGTTCCCTAAACTTGTTGTGTACATATAGGATAACAACCTCCATGTATGTGTTGAGTTTGGTCTGGATCCTGGCTCTATTCTGGATCTGGTGATCCAGGATTGTATCTCTTAAAGGGGTTGTGGAAGAGCCACTGCCAGAACGGAGGTGCTTGGCGGAGGTCTGCGCTCTCTGAGTGCTTTTCTAATTATTCTTGACATTCAGTTCATTTTAACATCTTCTGTCCCAGGCTATAAATGTTGCACACCCTCTTTACATGTTTTAATCTGCACAATAAATGAATGAAACTTGGAAAGGCATGTCATAAATCATCTCTGAAATATTCCCAATTCTACGCTTGAATTGCCCCTGCTGTGTATGGAGTGATGGGACAAAGAGAAATAAAAACCTCACCCAAAATCTCAATACAGAAACTTAAATGTTTGGTCTTTAGCATCATAATGCATGAAATATTGCTATAAAAATGTGGTGACGCCTTAAATGGCCTCCAGTTTTTGACATACCAGTTCTGAGGGCCTGTTATTTCAGTGATTAGACCTTAAATGATCCTGCACCCATAAAAAGCCTCCTCAGAAGGTAAAGGCTCTGAGATATGTCCCCCCGCAGCCCCCATCCTCCCCCTCCTCTTTGGTGTGTTTCATGCTCCTGTTTGATGTGCAGCCCCTCAGAGGAGCAGCAGCATCAATCTTCATGCTGGCTGGTGTTGGAGGAGGTCGACCTGCAGCTCTCCCCGCTGAGGTGATGAAACTCGATCTCCAAAGTTTGAACAAACTTTTGTTTTTGTAGCTCGGAGCTTGGCCATCGATCAGCTGGAGCTGTAATGTCTCCTGCTGACACTGTGTTGATCCTCTGTGTTCGCTTGCTCTCCTCTTTTCTTTACCTCCTGCTCTGGAGGGACGGCCTGTGTTTAGAGTCCCGGGACACCCGGTGAGACCGAGGCAGAGATTTACTCCATGATGGTTACCTGCAGGGGGCGCCGCTTTGATTTGATTTACAGTAACATCAGCGGCTTGTCTGGTTTGTGATAAATTAAAGATGGTCTTCAGTCCAACAGTGACCCCGAGAACACTGCTGCTGATTCAGACATGAGGGACGAGAGAAGAAGAAGAAGAAGAAGAAGGACCAATCACATCAGGAACAGCCACGGGACAGGATTATAGCCCCGCCCCTGCAGCAGGCCAGCACTCACACTGCTCCAGAACCAACCAGGCCTGAGTGCCATCACCTCTCAGGTCATGATCATCTATACATCTGTTCATCTATTCCACCAAGCATTCATCCATCTGTTTGTCCATTCGTTTACTTATCCATCTTTATGTCAGTCAGTCAAACCAACCATCCGTCCATCTATCCATCCATCTCTTTATCAATCCATCCATCCATCTGTTTGTCAGTCAGTGCAACCATCTGTCCGTCTATCCATCTGTTTATCCATAAATTTATCCATCCATCTATCAGTTCATCCATCCATTGTTTTTGTTCGTTTCTTTTTCGTGGTGCTGTATAGCAGAGTTTCGGGAGCAGGACCACACCTCAACCACGCCTCTTTATGTGTTCCTACAAAATCAAACCTGACCATTTCCTCCCTTTGCTTCGTTCACACAGCACACCCCTCCCTCCCTCCTTTTTTCTATTTCATCTTTCCTTCTTCCCCTCGGGAGCTACAGCAGATTCCCCAAGAAGTTTCCCCAAATCATAATCCACTTCATTTATCTACTATGGTGCTCATTATCTGCTACACGTAATAAATAATTGTCCAATTCACCCTGTTGACAGTGTGGTACTTGCTAGTGAAAGTCCATGCATTCTTTTTCCCTTAGACTATCCATCCATTCATCCATCCTTCTGTTTGTCCAACCAATCATCCATTCATCCAGGCATCCATCAATTTGTCATCTATCCATCAATCTATTTGCCCATCCATCTGTGTGTCCATTTTTTCATCTTCACGTCCATTCTTCTATCCAGTCCTCATCCATTCATTTGTCTGTTCATTCATTCACTCATTCATATATAATCATTCATCCATCCATCTATCCAACCATTGTTTGTCCATCCAGTCTTTCATTTATCTGTCCATCAATCCATCCATTCATTCAGCCATTCTTCCCATTCGTCCATCCATATGTCTGTCCATTTATCATTCATCCATCCATTAATCCATCTATCCAATCATCCATCCATCCATTCATTTATATGGCCATTCATCCAGCTGTTTTTCTATCCATCCATCAATTCATCAGTCTAGCCATTTGGCCATCCATCTGTCTGTCTGTTCATTTACTCATTAATTCATCCAATCATTCATCCATCCATCTGTTTGTCTATCCATCCAACCATTTGTCATTCATCCAGCCTTCCGTCCAAGTACCCTTCTATCTGTCTGTCTGTCCATTTATCTATCCATCCATTCATCCATCCATAGATCCGTGCATTCATCAATCTATCCATCTGTTTATGCATCCATATGTGTATTTATCTGCCCATCCATCCATCCATCCATCCATCCATCCATGGAGACACTAATCAACTGAACAAGTTTGTTTTTGGTCTGTGTGAGGAAGCCAGAGAACCTGGATAAACTCACACATGCACAGGGGGAACATGAAAACTCCACACAGGAAGAACCTGACTGAGCCGAGAGTTGAACCAGCATCCATCTAACTGTGCACCACCGTGAGGCCTCTCAAAGTGTTCAGTGAGGAGATAAAGACCTTTTTGATCCCAGCAATATTTTCTTGGACATGTTAATTAATGTCTCCTCCCCTGAGTGAAACTTTTAAGATACACTGAACATGAATTTTATTAAAAAAATGAAAGGAAAATTCAACTCATCAGCACAAAAAGCTGCAGCCATGCAGCAGGAGCTTCAACAGGACAACAATGAAAACCTTTGTCTCTGTTCTGAAGACCCTCTGAGAGCGTAAACCACAATAAAGACCATGACAACACTGTCTGTGTGTGTGTTACCTCCTGTAGTCGTCCCTGCAGTACACCTTGTTGTCCCTGCAGTAACAGGAGGAGCTGAGCTTCTGTTGGCACGTGCAGCACTGCAGGCACTCCTCGTGCCAGGAGGTCTCATTAACCCTCAACAGGAAACGGTCGGAGATGATCCGAGAGCAGCCACAGCACACCGCCACGGGGGGATGGAGAGGGGGGGACGAGGAGCCTGGGGAGACACACCAAGAGTTTATATTAAATATGGACCAGCAGAGACACACCAGGAGTTTATATTAAATATGGACCAGCAGAGACACACCAGGAGTTTATATTAAATTTGGACCAGCAGAGACACACCAGGAGTTTATATTAAATATGGACCAGCAGAGACACACCAAGAGTTTATATTAAATATGGACCAGCAGAGACACACCAGGAGTTTATATTAAATATGGACCAGCAGAGACACACCAGGAGTTTATATTAAATTTGGACCAGCAGAGACACACCAGGAGTTTATATTAAATATGGACCAGCAGAGACACACCAGGAGTTTATATTAAATATGGACCAGCAGAGACACATCAGGAGTTTATATTAAATATGGACCAGCAGAGACACTCCAGGAGTTTATATTAAATATGGACCAGCAGAGACACACCAGGAGTTTATATTAAATATGGACCAGCAGATACACATCAGGAGTTTATATTAAATATGGACCAGCAGAGACACATCAGGAGTTTATATTAAATATGGACCAGCAGATACACTCCAGGAGTTTATATTAAATGTGGACCAGCAGAGACACTCCAGGAGTTTATATTAAATGTGGACCAGCAGTGACACATCAGGAGTTTATATTAAATATGGACCAGCAGAGATACTCCAGGAGTTTATATTAAATATGGACCAGCAGAGACACACCAGGAGTTTATATTAAATATGGACCAGCAGAGACACACCAGGAGTTTATATTAAATATGGACCAGCAGAGACACTCCAGGAGTTTATATTAAATATGGACCAGCAGATACACTCCAGGAGTTTATATTAAATATGGACCAGCAGAGACACACCAGGAGTTTATATTAAATATGGACCAGCAGATACACTCCAGGAGTTTATATTAAATATGGACCAGCAGATACACATCAGGAGTTTATATTAAATATGGACCAGCAGTGACACATCAGGAGTTTATATTAAATATGGACCAGCAGATACACACCAGGAGTTTATATTAAATATGGACCAGCAGATACACTCCAGGAGTTTATATTAAATATGGACCAGCAGAGACACACCAGGAGTTTATATTAAATATGGACCAGCAGATACACTCCAGGAGTTTATATTAAATATGGACCAGCAGATACACTCCAGGAGTTTATATTAAATATGGACCAGCAGAGACACACCAGGAGTTTATATTAAATATGGACCAGCAGATACACACCAGGAGTTTATATTAAATATGGACCAGCAGAGACACACCAGGAGTTTATATTAAATATGGACCAGCAGATACACACCAGGAGTTTATATTAAATATGGACCAGCAGATACACACCAGGAGTTTATATTAAATATGGGCCAGCAGAGACACTCCAGGAGTTTATATTAAATATGGACCAGCAGATCTTCCCAGGAGTTTATATTAAATATGGACCAGCAGAGACACACCAGGAGTTTATATTAAATGTGGACCAGCAGAGACACTCCAGGAGTTTATATTAAATATGGACCAGCAGATACACTCCAGGAGTTTATATTAAATATGGACCAGCAGATACACTCCAGGAGTTTATATTAAATATGGACCAGCAGAGACACACCAGGAGTTTATATTAAATATGGACCAGCAGATACACTCCAGGAGTTTATATTAAATATGGCCCAGCAGTGACACACCAGGAGTTTATATTAAATATGGACCAGCAGATACACACCAGGAGTTTATATTAAATATGGACCAGCAGATACACACCAGGAGTTTATATTAAATATGGACCAGCAGAGACATTCCAGGAGTTTATATTAAATATGGGCCAGCAGATACACATCAGGAGTTTATATTAAATATGGACCAGCAGAGACACACCAGGAGTTTATATTAAATATGGACCAGCAGAGACACACCAGGAGTTTATATTAAATGTGGACCAGCAGAGACACTCCAGGAGTTTATATTAAATATGGACCAGCAGAGACACTCCAGGAGTTTATATTAAATGTGGACCAGCAGAGACACTCCAGGAGTTTATATTAAATATGGACCAGCAGAGACATGCAAGGAGTGTATATTAAATATGGCCCAGCAGAGACACATTTTCTATCAGATTAATTCACTGTCTCGTTTCATTTGAGTCTCATTTGTGATTTCAATATTCTCGATGCGATTCTTTGTGAGGAAAAATTGTAAACATGACCAAATAAACTAAAATAAACTCTGAGAACATTTGAAGTTGAGGTCAAAAATCATCTGTTATTGATAAAACAGTATGTAAATTTTAAAAATTAAAAAATAACTTCACTGTGATGGTAAGTGATCCCTCTGTCAGCTTACGTTGTACCTGAAACTGAAACGTGATAATTTTCCAAACTGTTCTCTTGAGGGGCCTGAAGGTAAAGTCAGACGGGTGAGTTTCAAATATGAGGTCCATGTCAACAATTACATGTTGAAGACAAACATTCTTGATGTAAATAATGGCACAAAAGTAAATGCTAAAGATATCAAATAGATTTTGATCAGTCAAAACAAATCCAAATCCAGAAGAGCAAAGGTCAAGCCCCTAAAAGGCCTCAAATATGTCTTCTTATCAAATAAATCATGATCTCTACAGATCAGTGGTTTTCTTATTTTGCTAAAGTCCACCTCAGATCCAGACTAAATCTAACAGCAAACCATGGTCATGTCGAAACACAGCCATCCTAATATGAGTTACCGTGTCTTCAGTCTGTACGTTAATTGTTTTATCCAATAATGGATGACAATTGACAAATACTACAAATAATATTTCTTACTGATGAAATGTCAACATAATATATAAGAAATCAATCACATTTGTTTTAGATGGTTAAAACTGACTGTGTACAGCTTTAGAAATAAAGTATATTTATTAAGGGAGGGATGGAAATGTATATTATATTTTGTAAACTGATGCAAATTAAAGATCTAATGGAGGAGTTAAAACCTCGTGCTTTAGCTGTCAAAGAGTTGCAGTTATAATCACAGGTTGTCACCAGAATGCCCTTCAGCTCAATCTGAGAACCAGAGCTTCAGACTCACTGAAAGGTGAGACGGTTTGTTATAAATGTGGTTTTTTTTTTTTTAATTTTGTGGCATAAGAATTGAGCTGCACCAATACTAAGCATTTATTCTCTTATTCATCTAAGATACAGCTTTCCTAAAGACGTGTTAAATATTTAAATCAGGTGGTTTTGAGGTAAGATGATGAATGAGTCAGGTGCATATATTTCTGATTCTGGGTGCATTGTTTATCTCTGTAACTTTGTTATCTTGACATGGGAGCCTCAAAATATTTCTTCTCCTGTTTCTGTTTCTTTAAGACCAAAGAATAGTAATAATTATTATGCTCATAATTGTTTTGATAATACACTTTATTTACGTAGCACTTTGTTAGACAGTAACAAAGTGTCTCACAGTCAGGAGAGAGAAAAGGGATGAAATCACAGAGGAGGTAAGACAGACAGACAGACATGCACACTATCAAAAGTGGAGACATCCAATCAAAGGACAGACAAACAAACCTGTGAAAATAAGTTCACAAAAGCAGCGATTTAAAACTACAGGATCACCTTTGAGAGTGAGGAGCTGTTAAAGGCTCTGATCATCAGCTGATCAGACGATCGGAGGTGCAGTCACTGGTATGTGGACTCAGTAAGTCAGATGTATGTGGGCTGGTGCCTGGTCATGCAGGCCCTGATATGTTATAATAGAGTTTTAACTGGATTTTGAGTCAACAAAGAGAAGCTGGAATCAGAGTGATGTTAAAACAACAATCAGGGTTTTGAACAAAACCTTCATTTTGTAATCGAGCTGAGGAGGACTGATGGACGCAGGGACTCACAGTGATCTAACAGGAGACATGAAAGTGTTTATTAGACCTTCTGGATGTTTGTCTGTTAGGTTTGATTTTCTGTTTCTGAACTAAAGACGCAGACTGAACACGCTTGGTTACATGCTCTTTAAGAAGGCTGTTGTACATTTTACAGTAGCATTACTCTATTTTAATTTACGGCGTTGTTACTCTGTTTCTTTATTATAGTTTTACTACTGTATTTTTAGTCAGGATGTCATGCTGTCTTTCAATTTACAGCGTACTTACTGTGTAATCAAAAACAGCATCCTTATGTATTTTCATCTCCAGTCTCAATACCATATTTTAATCAACTATTTTTAAAAGACGGTGAACTTGCTGTATTTTAGTTTATATTACTATGTCTTCAAATATTTTACTGATCATTTATCAGCAAGATATCATTTTGTTAAAAAAAATCAAAAAAGTCACATACATAAATTTATATCCCATAAAATGCTCTCAAACATTTGTGTCACCCAAACATGTGAAACATTTTAAGAAATCATTCCTGCTACTGATCAGTTTTCCTGGGCAAAACAGAATTTCCTCTTGATCCATTACTCTTTTCAGTGATTTACAGTAGAGTCATTTTACAGAGGTATCTTTAGACTTTATGGTAAAATGCTGTTAATTTTAAAGAAATCAGTATGTTTTCCCACAATGTTTTACCTTTAACAGTAATTTACTGCCCAGATTTATTTACAGTAGGTAACTATAGATATTATGGTAAAATACTGTTAAGTTTACAGAAATCAGAGTGTGAGAATCAAAGTTTAACAGCTGATCGGACAGGAGGTCAGGGCTCCAGAGGAGGACTTGATGTCCCATATAACAGCTGACCATCATGTGAAAGTGATCCGGTCTGATAAGGACTCCTGTTTTAGGAGGGGGTTCAATGATGATCAGTTTGACGAGGGGGGCGAGGCTGAAGGCCCTTCTATCAGTCTGAGGCAGGCCCTGTATTAACATGTTGTTTCTAACAGTGGATCTCAAGGTGTCTTTCTTCAGGACCCTCACCCTCTCTGTTGTCTAATTTATTCAGATACATTTCAGCCAACAGACTGATTTGATGAAAATATTCTGGATGGGTCAAAGCATCTAACTGAGCAAAGAAACAAGACAAAACAAAGACCAGATGATGAAAATATTTAATCACTTAAATTTCCTGTCATAATATGAATTTTGATTGTTTTCACAAAATGACCTCATTCTACACCGGGCAGGACCCTCGTAGCTCCAACACTGCTGTTGGTCATCGTCAAAGCATGAAAACGTCCAGAAAACTCTAAATATCAAGGTAACGCTCTGCACTAGATTTATGAGTTTTGGGTCAAAACTTAAAATTCTGAGTTAAGAGACAAACTATTTAACATAAAATCTTAGACAGGATTCAAACCCATACCAGTTGCAGCATATATTGTTATATGTTGTGTTTACTGACCACTGTACCAAAATATTTTGTCTTTATGCAAACAAGCCCAGAACTTGACCTGACCTTGACTGGGTTTTTTTTAATACCAGTGATTTCTGTGCCGTTGGTCATCCTTAAAGCATGTGGGATTTATGAATATTTAAACAATTTTAAGTCATAAAATCTATCGACAAATATGTCAACACAGTGTTTATATATATATGTACTTTTAATTTCCTGAAAAGTAAGGACTTTGTGGCTGATCTGAGTAAACCAGCTTCTTTTAATCACAAAATAATGTCATGAATGATCTCCGGGAAAAAAAAATCTTAATAATTACAAAAAATGAAAAAAAAAAAAAAAAAAAAAAAAAAAAAAAGATAAGATATTGTATGTAGGGCTTCTGCACATCATTTAACTAATGACCTTCTTTTCCAGGCACATGTTCAAGACCCTCTGAGACCTCTTCAGTGACCCTTTTTGGGCCCTGACCCACCAGTTGAGATGCAGGTCTATTTGTATTTATGACCTACGTGTTGTGTTTTTTTTTTTTTTTTGTTTGTGTTTTTTTTTTTTAAATTGTTGCTGAATAACTTTGCAGCTTGATTTTGAAAAGTGATATATAAATAAAGATTATTATTATTATTATTATTATTATTATTATTATTATTATTATTGTTGTTATTATGTGTGTGAATTTGATGTTGTCTCAGCTGCACAACTGAAAGACTGTCTGCATAAATATTGTTTTTGTGCACATGCGCATAGAGTGATTTTACCTGATCAGCACGTGCCACGAAATCTCGAGCCATGACGTAATTTCACATTTTCGATGGAGTCTTTTTTAAAATAGTAATTAAAACTATAAACCTCACCGTTTTGCTTTTCTTCTTTTTCCTTTTTTAAATATATTTCTTAGTAAAATAACCAGAGGACGCGTGGCCTTTAAAGAATAAATGTAGGAGCGGAAATTTAGTTTGAAAATACACATGTTAATAAATGATCTTTTATAATAATCTCCATGTGTATTTTGATGATGCTCCAACATTCAGGTGTCCGTAAAGTAGCTACATGAGAAGACAGTGCATCGTTAAATAATGTTGATTTATGGGTCATAGCGTCATAATAAGTCATGAATCTTGTTTTTTTGTTTGTTTGTTTTTGTACTGAACATTAGATTGAAAGTTTAAAAAAAAAGGATAAAGCTGAAGACCAGCTTGTTAAATGTCGTTATCAAGACTACGCCTTTAAAAAAAAAAAAAAACATGTATTTTTAAATTCCTCAAATATAAATTACATCACATTTCCACTTCATAAGGGGAAGGTCGAAGTTCAAAAATGGAATAAAATACGATAAAAAAAAAGAAAGAAGAAGAAAACAAGAGAAAATGCTTGAAATCCCAAAATACAATGACATTTTTGAATAGGTTTATTTTCCATTTGTATGGTTTACTTGAGAAAAGTAATAAATATTTTTATAGAAAAAATAACGAAGCTACAGAAATATAAACGTCCAACACTAACCTTTACTCGTCTGGAAGTACAGTATTGAGAATAAAATAATATTTTATCGGATGGAAACTTGAGCTGTAAACAAGCAGAACACTGTCATAAAATCAAATTAAACTATAAATAGAAACGAATAAAGAAAACACACAAGTGACGCCATTATGACTGATTATTATTAAGGAAATAGTAACTATGAATGGATTTTCTTCCCAACACATAAAGCCAAAAACAGGTAAAATCTTTCCATCGGGATCAGATTGATGAGTTTCTCTTTTTGAGGCTGCAGGAGGAAAAATAAAACATCTGTTTCAGGAGTTCAGACTTCATCACTGGAGCGGAAGAAGAAACTTCGCCCTCAAGTTCCGCGCAAAATAATTTCAGATTCAGAATGGGGAATATTCAGAGGAGCTGTCCGATAAAGAATAACCAGCATTTATGAGCTTCTGACAAAGCACAAGTTATATATGATTAATGTCCCGTTAAAATATCAGAGATAATGAAACTAAATAAACAAGAGTTTTTGACTTTTACGCACCGAGACTGATATAAATCTGATATGTGTTCATCTCTTTAATCCCTTCCCAGATTTACAGCCTGGTGATCTGATCGTGTCTCTGCAGGCTGCAGAAACTGAAGAGAGCTCTCATAAATCAAACTGATGGTAAATCATCACTCACACTCACAGCACGAGTTTTTAATAACGAGAGGACTTTGGTTTTCCAGCCTTATTCGAGTCAAACAGAATTAACTTGGATTATTAAACAAAAACATAACCTCAGACAGCTGCGGGAAAATATCTGCACACGATTAAGCTTAAAATATGATCTGACCAAAGAGTTTAAATTACCCTGAAATAATAATCATTTATGACCTTTAAATCTGTTTCGTTTTTACATCCTGAGCTGTGCGTAAAATTAGACCTTTTAAGGATTTAAGGAGAATAAATGAAACTCTAAAGATTGTAAGCGGGGACATGCAGGTACAGTATAATAACGCGCATCGATGGTGTTATCATTAGTCACAGGAGGGCATTTACGCGGGGCCTCGGGCTCCAGGGGGCCTCAGAATATTACAGATATGTTGGAAATATGAGGTCAATGGGCTGCTCACGATTTTTCCTCCACATGTCAACAAATGACCAACGTGATTGTGTAATTTAGGCAGAAGGCGGAATTACTCCCAAATTATTTATTCATCTATTTATTTATTTTTCAATGAATTTTAAATATTTGTTCAAATTTAATTCATTGCTCTGAGTTATTGTTGCAAATCAGTTCGTACCTGTAGTCCCTGCTGTTTTGGCAAATTCCTGCACACTAAGATGCACAAATAAAACTCCAAAACCTCACAGCATTTATCTACTATTACTGACTTATATGTTGGCCAATACACGTATGTACATTTTCATTACTTTTTTTAATTATGTCATTTTAGTAACAAGACACTTTTTGGACTGAAATATTCAAAAACAACACAAGAAAAAAAGGATCACATTGTTTGGAAAAGTTATTAGAGAGTGTTTTTTTTCAGTGTGCTGTTTTTTGTTGTTTTTTTTCGTGTGTGTGTGTGTGTGTGTGTGTGTGTGTGTGTGTGTGTGTGTGTATAGGATGAAAACATATTAAATAATAAAATGCTCAAGCATAGATCATACGTGTATAACTGACCCTGATCCTGCTGGTTTTACCCACTTGTTTAAACGTATCTATGCAATTTATAAAATGTAATTTCTTCTTACCTTTTAGTAAAAACAAAAAATAACTGAAGAAAATAAAGTTTGTCTTCCAAACGCATCAAAATGTCATGAAATAGAGTAAAATATAGTTTAAAATCTCTGTGGACATGAGGGCTTTATAATTGAGGGAAACCATCAGTCAGTTTTCTTTAGTATTATGATCCAAATGGCCTGAAAATGTAGTTATTACAGGCAGAAAATATGAGGAACACATCTAACATTAATATGCATTATGAGTAATAAATGTGTCATGTTGTTATTTTGTGTTTAAAATGTAAACAGAGAGTAAAATTGGATATTACTGTTTCATACAGTAACTGTTCTGCTGCCTGTTTTGCTCCTTACAGATGAGATTAATTATGTCGGAGAGGTTTTCCTGGTTCAACAAAGTTTAAGTACATATTTAAGTTAAATATAAAAGCAGCATCATTATCCCTGATTTTCTAAAGGTCCTCTTCAGGACCCCTGACCCCAAAAGCAAAGATAAAAGTCATTAAAAGGCCCAAACTGTCTGTATGTCAAAGTCAGCTCCAGATGATTACAGTGAAAATATTCTTTATTTCTTATTTTTATATTTCAGTCTGTGTAAATATTATATATGTGCTGATTCTGAGTTATAATCAACTCTAAAACATCGAGAACGAGTGTACACCGAGTTTGGAGCATTAATATTTCATTTTATTATTTCCCTCTGGATCTGTTGGGGCCTCATGTTGTTCTTTGGAGCCTCCACATTAATAAAGAAACAAATAGTTTATAATGAAGGCTGCAGCACCGAAGGTGAAGATAAATTAATCATCTTAAAGAACAAACAAAGAGACTCTCACCGAGTTTTTGGAGCAGACATGTGTCCTCTGTCCTCAGCCTGTCCTCCAGCTTTATGTCGTTCAACATCTTCAACACGCTCTCCAGGTGACAGGTAAACGCACGCGCTCCTCCACGCGCCGCAGACCCGTTAATTAAAGTGTCCTCAGATGAACAAAAATGATGAAGGTCCTAAAGGGGATTCCTTTCAAAATAAAAGCCCGTCACTGGAGAGCAGCGTTAAATCCAGATGATGAAGATGAAGATGGAGATGAAGATGCTGTGAGCCCTGCGTTCATCCAGAGAAGATCTGAGGAGTGTGAGGGAGAAACAAACCTCTTCATCTTCATCTTCTCCTCACCAAACCTCCTCCTCCTCTGTGATTGGTCCTCTCAGTCTGAGGATCCGCCTCCAAACTTCATCATAACAAAATAAACTACAGTGAGAGAGCAGAGAGGGGGGCTGAGGGGGCTTTGTCATATAAATGAAATAATTAAAAATAGATATAACATTTATTTACCTCAAAACAGCCCTGATATGTGACAGTCGAGTTAATGAAGTAGGAATTTAATAAAACAAGTTCAAAAACTTCATCTACAGAGAAGAAACATCTCGAGCTTCTGCTGAAAAGAATTCATTTATAGGTTATGGGACAAATTTGTAGGAAATAAAGATTTTCACAAAGACCAAACATCCATCCATTATTTATTCTGCTTATCCCTTTCAGGTCGTGGGGGGCTGGAGCCTATCCCAGCTGGCATCAGGCGAGAGGTGGGGTACATCCTCAATCAGTTGCCAGCCAATCACAGGGCCACATAGGGAGACAGACAACTATTCATGCTCACACTTGTACCTAAGGGCAATTTAGAGTCACCAATCAACCTGATGAGCATGTTTTTGTTCTGTGGGAGGAAGCCAGGGTGCCCGTAGAGAACCCATGCATGCACAAGGAGAACATAAAAACTCCAGGGGATCGAACCAGCAACCTTCTGGCTGTGTGGCTTGTGTATCACCATCTGCACCACCATGCCCCCCAGATCAAACATTAAGGTTATAATTATGGGACACATAAAAGACAAATATCAGCATAATTAATTAATACAATTAATCAATCAGTTTCATATATTCAGATTCATTGTGCTCCTGTTAGGTTATTTACGTTTGTTCATATAAAGTCTGTTCTTTCTGTTCCTCCCACAGTTGTTCATCTCATTGATGAGTTTAATCCAGTTTAACTTTATATATTTTTACCTCCACCAAGGAGGTTATGTTTTTGCCGGCGTATGTTTGTTTGTCTGTCTGTTAGCGAGATTACGGAAAAACTACTGGATGGATTTACATGAAAATTTTACTAGAGGTGTGCTTTGGACCAAGGAGGAATCCATTAAATTTGGTGGTGATACAGATATTGATCTGGATGCAAACAATCCCCCAAATTTCCCATAGGTTATTCATTGGGTGGAATTTTAATAAATCCTATCTCTGCTACTTTTTTAACCGATTAGCTTCCAGTTGTACAGGATAATATGGGGTCCATGTCTCTATCATCAAGGTAAATTTCATCTGGATCTGATCCAGATCACAAAACATATCAAACTTTATAATGAGAAATCCCATTGATGACATTCAATAATTCATATAAAATCAAAATATTAAGTGATGTTCCCAAAACTTGTTGTGTTCATACAGGATAACAACCTCCATGTATGTGCTGAGTTTGGTCCGGATTCTGGCTCTATTCTGGATCTGGTGATCTGGTGTTGGACATTTTACGGGGGTTGTGGAAAAGCCACTGCTGGAACTGAGCTGCTTGGTGAAGGTTTGTGCTCTCTGAGTGCTTTTCTATTTTTTTTTTTTATTATTTTTTGTATATTCTTTTATAGTTGTTGATTTATTAAATTGTGATGCCAGATTTAGATTTAGACTGAGGTCACAGAGCACAAAGATCTGTCCCTAACCTGCTCTAAATTCTGCACCAACAGGCCCAAATCTAAATGAGAACGTGTCCACAGTCAGCCAAGACGTCATCCTGCTGCTCACAGAACAGTGAGGACCCTCTGCTGCAGCTCTGCAGTGTTTCACTTTCTCTTCTGTGCCTTCACAGATTATCTGAACGGGCAGATCTTCTTTGGGGCTTCATGCAGGTCTGTGTTTAAAACATTATCAGGCACACTTCTGTCTCTCAGTTATTCTGTAAAATAATCAAATCCAAAAAGTAGTTGTGTGATGTGTTAGCGGATGGCTGTAACACACTTAAGTCAAAATAACAACTCGCCCCAACACACTTCACATTTTACCCCAGAGAGACAACAGGTTCAGTTTAATGATTTTATCTACAATAAAGAATCTTCTGACCTAAATTGATCATTTTATCTTTAAAAGCCAAGAGTAAACAGCATTAATAACCTCTCTGTGACTGATCAGGGAGGAAGAGGAAAAACACTGACATGATCACAACGCTGCTATCTTATTCCTGATAGGAGGAAGTGGAGGCGTTAAAGCTCTCCCAGTGTCACAACCATCCCCAGTCTCCCCTACATCAAAACTTAAAGCAATAGTACAACATTGTTTTTGTTTTCGTGTCTTTCCTCAATCCCAAGTCAACGACAAGCAGATGGACACAGTTCTTTCGACTGTGGATGAAGGTCACCCACCGCTGACTAGCTTAGCTAAAATGGCTGGAAGTCAGTGGGAAGTGTTAGCCTGCCTCTGCCTACAGTCATCAGATTAACTCTTCAGCAACTCTAAAGTTGCAGGCAATTTGCTTTTAAGAATGGCTCGCAAATGAACGGCTCACTCACAACTGCGAATTGGCTCTCATTGTTCACTTAAAAGAGCCATTCAAAAAACTCGACTCGTTCACGAACCACATTGTTAGCTCAAACAACCACAGAAGTAGGTCAGCAAAGCAATGCCTCTGTTTAAGAGTAGAAGATAATAGGCTGATAGTGGAAGATAAAATGACATAACACATAAAAAAAGATTAATCACAACAGGCACACGGGACTGTTTAGAGGTGCTGAAGAGTTTATCTGATGACTGTAGGCAAAGGCAGGCTAATACTTCCCATTGACTTCGAGCCATTTAAGCTAAGCTAGTTAGTGATGGCTGAACTTGGCCATCTCTTCCTTGTTACTGCACGCAGAGTCAAAAGAATGGTGTCTATCTGCTTGTCGTGGACTTGGGAGTGAGGAAAGACAAGAACACAAAAAAGATGTTGGACTATCGTTGTAAACTTGTATTTGATATATATCTTAATTATCATTGACTTAAAGTATACTTCAAACAAATCATAATGATGCAGCTAACTTGAGGGATTAGAGATCTTTTTTTCTTCCATTTGTTCATAATTGCACATTAAAAATACAAAACCTCTTCAAAGTGGAGATAATTTTAGGATTTAAGCTGCTGCACTGATGAAAAATATAACTGATTATTATTAATATTATTATTGTTATAATAATAATAATAATAATTAAAAGTAAGATAATACCCTTTCAACAAAACTTGATGAAATATTAATTTGGTCATTCATGGCTCTGTGAACATCTACTCATATATATATATGTGTGTGTGTGTGTTTGTGTATATATATGTATTAGGGCTGAACAATATATCGTTATCGTATCGATATCGAGATATGAACATTCAAGATATTAATATCGAAAAGCAACAATATAAATTTCCACCTGGCTAAAACTGCACTTTCCACATTCTTTTGTAATATGATGTTTTTATTTTTGTGAAAAATGCTTGGTTTTCATTGAATCCGTATATATTTATTATTATGTTTTTATATATATACATATTTATATATATGAACTCACACACACACACACACACATATATGTATGTACTTCATACACTCATGTATCTGCTGGTGTTCAGTTTTTAAATTGTTGTGTTTTTAAATAAGATGTTTGAACAATTATTTGATTTTCAAGACCAAAGACAAATCAGTGCAGGATAAATCTGCATTTAATGCAGTTTATTTTATGGAAAAGATAATTATCTTTAAAATAAATATAAACATATAATTCTCTGCTTTTATATTGTAAAGTGTCCTCAGTCTGCCTCCACAGATTCACCTTGAAAAGGCAGATAAACTGGTTGATGCTCCTGTTCGGATTATTTTGTTTTAATAACTTCACTTAAAAGCAGACAGTTTCCTTTTGTGACAAAGCTGTAATTTTGATCTGAGAGTGTGATATTTGATATATTAATAAAATAAAATAAACCACTGGTCAGTCACATAAAACTCATGTTGGTGAAAGTAAGAAGAGCTTATCATTACAACAAGAAATAAAAGGAGGGGGTATAGATTTATTTATCATCATTTTTATGTAAAAAAAAACAAAACAAAACAGGATTTAAACAGATGACAGGAGGAGCCATTTAAATATGTTAATGGTGAGGCCTTAGAAATAACAATCAACCAATTAAACAATAAATGAGGAGATGAGGCAGCTCATGTGAGTGTGTGAGCAATAATTCATGGCAGATAAATGTGTTATACAGACCAAAAATCACATCTAATTATGCTTAAATTATAAATGATTTAAAAAGAAAAATAAGCATAAGTCTTTAAATGAATGCAGGCTTTTTAAACTAAACTTTTAAAATCAAGATATCTTAAAAGTCACCAGAATAGCACAGACTGATTTGCACTTTTATTGTTTAATTAAGCTGACAGGCATGATAAAAAAGAAGCTGTTGGTAATTAAATCTCATAAAATCAATTAAAACATGTGAAGTTGATAAGCAATATTTGCAGAGTCAGATAACAATTAAATTATCGTATTCATGTCTGGGCCGAGTTTAATCATTATAATTAATTTTGATTTTGGATTCATTTTATAAATTGAGGTACCTCTTCTGTAGCTCAGCGCTGCCTCCCTGTGGTCAGAAGGTGAAGCACACAGAGCTGGACCAGAGGGTTTCACAGGTCAAGAGCTGCTGGTCCCCTTTGGACAGAGTTAGACTGGTTTTAGTGAGAAGGACATAGTACGGTGGCCCTGAAGTGTCAAACATGATGACAAACACAGCAAAAGCACAACATCTGAACGCTTCGACTTGTGTGCTTTTGCTTTGGCTTCTGTTGTGTTGCTTCAGCTTCTCGTCGCCGTGTTTGACACTTCAGTGCCACCAGAGCAGATCTAAAACATCAGGAACATTTTTACTAACAGCAACAAACAACTTCCCAGAATGCTTTGTGATGGTTTGACCACAGCTCCTTAAAGCCTCCAGACTAATTTTCCACCAACGTGAAACCCTGTGAGATCTGTCACAGAGAGTTTATGTAAAAACTGTTTATTGGACTCTGCTGGTTTCCTTCAACACTGTTCTCTACTCATTAAAGTGCTGAATAATGAACATCAGGATCTCAGGCTCGCTCTTCACAGATCACAGATTCACTTTGAGATGGACAGACGGGAAAACGACCATACATTACACGAATATACAGTATATCACAGTTTGGGTTTTTTTTACTCCATAGTCCACTTTTGTCACACTCAGCCTCCCTCAATTCCCGCCAGCTAACACAAAATATTTTTAAAAATGCAAATTAATGAATAAAATAAGACCAAATCTACAATGTAAACATTAACCCTTGGGTCTGTATGTGGCTTTTTCTGCCACAAAGGGGTGATATTTAGAACTAATTGATCATAACGTTCACTGTATTTTAGAAAGTGAAAACATTTTTGGTGAGGAAACTTATTTCTGCATAAATTTTGAAAATGTGATTTCAAACATTTTAAAAGGTCAAAAATACACTGTGGGCAAATTTACTACCCTTTCGTCCTGTTTTGGCTGTTTAAAAGCCACAAACTTTAGCTGCTGTAAGAACTTATCAGATAATTATGTTTTCAATTTTTTCCCCCAATCTCTTCATCAAGCTCAGTCCTGATCAAAACATTTTTTTTTGTTTTTAAATGATGGATTTTAACCCTTTAAATCCTAGTTTCATAGGTGATTTCACTGCAGTGTCATGGCTGCATTCAAAAGATGTGGTTATAATGGGAGTCAAAGGGGAGTAAAACTTAAAATCTGATGCTGCACAAAAAATAGTCATGCAACAAAGCCGATGTTTTCGCTAATGTTTGACATATCCAAGAGTGTGCTAGCACGTTAAAAAATATCCAGCATCTGATCATTTTTTATATTGAAAATTGGTAATTTTGTGTGTGTTTTTTTCACCAAATCAGTGGCACCACCTATGGAAGTGGCATTTAAAGGGTTAAAATCCATACTCTTTTAAAAATGTCCATTATTTTTGGTCAGGGCTGAGATTGAGGAAGAGATTTGGGCCAAAAAAATTGAAAGAAATATTTATCTGATGTGTTTTTAAAGCAGCTAAAGTCGTGGCTTTTAGCAGTAATATTTGACAAAGTCCTGCCTGATTAACATGTTTTTGGAAATGCCCATACATCTGCACATACTGGACTAAGATGTTTCAGACTTTATCTGAAGTCACGCAGAAACAAATCAAACAGATCAGACTGGAGCCATAATCCAAGTGAATCCAGCTGGTCTGCATTAGTCTGAGATTTGTGACATTACTGGAAAGAAGATGAATTTTACTAAACTGTAAACTACACAAACCAGCAGCTCACTTTACTTTAATAAAGATGTAATCAAACACTTGGATTCAAGAAAAATAAAATGAACACTGAGAGGAAGGAACATAAAATCTATCCATTCATGAACCGTTTCAGACAAACCCCTGATAAATATATGTGAAAAATATGGCTGCCATTTTCTTTCCTCTTTTTCTAACTTTATTCATTTGTGGTTTGATCTTTATATATTTCCTTTCGGGAGGCAAAGTGGAGCAACAGGTAGTGCTCGTGCTTCACAGTAAAAGGTCATCGGCTCGACCCCTGTGTGGTCAGGGTCTTTCTGTGTGGAGTTAACTTGTTCTCCCCGTGCATGCGTGGGTTTTCTCTGGCTTACTACCAGAGACCAAAAACATTCTCATTAGGTTGACTGGTGACTCCAGATTGCCCTCAAGTATGAGTGTGAAAGTGACTGGTCTGTCTCTGTCTGTCTCTCTGTGTGGCCCTGTGATTGGCTGGCGACCAGTTCAGGCTGCCTCTCGCCCAATGACAGCTGGGACAGGCTCCAGCCCCCCCACAACCCCGAAAGGGAAAAGTGGAATAGATACGGATGGATATTTTATTTTTATATTTTCTTTTCCCAAACTTGTGTAAATAATAAAATGTTTCATTATTTGTGTATGTTGTTTTATTCTTCCAAAAATAAAAATAAAAGTTAAAAAAAAAAAGAAGAGCAACATTTCACAGAAAAATAGAGCTGCAAATTTATTGATATGCAGCCTTATAAATATTTATAATTTCTCTGAGCAACATGCTGGATTTAATTCACTATAAGTACGTTTATTACTCTTAATAGACAGTGGCGTATGATTATAGATAGATAGATAATAGATGGGTAAAAAATTATTAGATAAAGGACTTTATTAATCCCATTGGAGAAATTCAGGTGAACAAAAGGTATAATAATATAATTAAATAATATAATAATTAAAAAATACATAATATAATAATATATAAATGGTATAATAATAAATAGATAATAAATAACATAAAATAAATAAAACAAAAAATAATAAAAATAAATAATGTAAAAATATTAACAATATAAAAAAGCAAGGTATCATAGAGATTATAAATTAACATGAGCCTTATTACTGTGATTATAAAGCATCGTCAGTGAATTATAATATCTAATAAACATGATTATAACTTGGTAAATGAACTTGAGCTTATATATATAGTCTTCAAAAATGATTGTAAATGTTTCCTTTTGGTTGATCATTCCTCCCCTGTAATAATACCAATGAGTGATGTATTTTATATTGTTGGAAAGCCTGATTATTTACTTTTTCAGTGAGATACATTCTGTAAGGATCGTGCATTTATGGGATGATCAACACAGCTAAATGTGTGGGTAGCTCCCCCCAAATGAATGTGCCAAAATCCCCTCTCCCTCTGAAGAAAGGTCCCTCAGTGAAGTGAGGGTGAGGAACCAGTCTTCTTGGGGTGTTGTCTTCCTGGGACCCCCAATTCTCGGCCTGTCTCTCCAATCTTGGTCCTAAGTCTGGAAATGGTACGAGGGCTGACGCCAAATAATCCTAACAGGGGATTTTGGCCCCTTTTTTCGGGCACCACTCACACGTTTAGCCGTGCTGCTCATTCCATAAAGCCATGATCCTTATGGGCCGTACATAATATGATTCATGACCCCACTCAGAATCATGTTGATATCATTATTAGTTAGACAGTTATTGAGCAAAACTGATTGTTTGGTAATGGCGGTTATCTGGATCACCATCAAAATCTTATCATTTTTGAGTTGGGCCATTGGGCCATCTCCTGAAAATTTTAGCAAAATCTGTCCAGCAGTGTTTCCGTAATCTTGCAAACAAACAAACAAACAACAGAAAAACTAACAAACGCCGGCCAAAACACAATCTCCTTGGCAGAGGTAAAAATACGACCCACCCTTTCATACTCATAAACACAACAGTGGGAGCAACTTGGGGTTGAGTGCCATGCCCGAGGACACATTAACATGTGACAAACTTTTGATTGGTGGAAGAGTGAACTATCTGAGCCACTGACGCCTGTATTCATTTATAATGCGTCATATAAAAACAAGTTTAGCAGAAAGCATTCCCAGAGCGGGTTTTTGGAGAATTAACACATTCAGTTAAAGAAAAAAAACCTGCACGTGTCCTTTGAGCGTCTGCAGTTATAAAAATCACAGCTTGTGTGTTTATAACAGACAGACTTTGTAGAAATTCCATCCTGTTTGCACATTTATGGGAATAAAGACATTGAGCTTCATCTCTGATTTGAAACAAGAACTTCCTGACAGAAGCACAAATGTGATGAAGAACATCAAACACTCACTTGTTCCACTTGTTCTCTCTGTGGCCGTGTCGTGACGTTAACTCTGCTCCATAAAGATCAGCACACGTGTCAGAGAAACTAAAACACATGAGGCTAACCTCTGATCCTCTGACAGATGAGACATATAAAAGATCAGTGTAGTTTGAGACCACCAGTGTTCACAGCTTCACAAAGACTCACGGAAACGACTGTAGACAATCACATGGTTGACACAGGCCGAACTTTATGACGCCAGAAGTGTGTTAGATCAAGTTAATAAACCCACAGTGTATTTGATGGAGGAACTTTCTACGTCGTAGATGTTTAATGGAGGCTTGAAGTCTCAGATCTTTAGATTCAAACAGGTTCTTCATCTTGAATTGAAGGAGGTCAAATTATTCCAGTGAGGAGAAAACAAGATGACCTCGAAGTTCAAATGGAGCATCAGAACGAGGAAGAAAGGCGATTAAGATATTTTGAACATCGCATGGTTGTTGGTCTGATCTCCAGGGTTTACAGAGAATGGTCTGTAGAAGAGAAAATATCCAGTAAGCAGCAGCTCTCTGGGCCTAGGTCAGAGTGGTTGGAGATGACAGAAAGGCAGCAGGAACTCAAGGACTGAAGATCATTTCTGAATGCTCGACATGAAGAATCTTGAAGCAGATGGACTACAGGGGACCACACCAGGTGCCACTCCTTTCAGCTAAGAACAGGAAACTGAGGGGTTGAGAGGGTGTTAGAGAGGTGTATCACGTACTTTAGAGGCTGAGTCCCTTTATCACTCTGCATTAGCAATCTGGAGTTGTTAATCTTTTGCATGCATGTTCACATTTATAGTCAGCATGTTATGATGTTTTGCAAAAACTCTACAAAAATCACTGTTTTCTTTCATCTTTTGAGGCACCTCCACCCCTCCTAGATGTAGATGATTAAGCAGATGAATGGAAATCAGTCTCTGAAAGTGAAACACCAGACTGGAGGTAAAATATCCCTGTTAAGAAACCAAGTAAAAGGGATACACAAACATTTTTTGCCTTGCCTTCACTTGCCTCACTCCCGAGTCCATGACAAGCAGATAGACACCATTCTTTCGGCTGTGTGTGCAGTAACAAGGAATAAACGAGCAGAGATCTCCCACCACCAATTAGCTTAGCTCAAACACTGGGAGTCAATGGGTAGTATTAGCCTGCTTCTGCCTACAATTATCAGATGAACTCTTCAGCTAATCTAAACGGTCCTGTGAGCTTGTTGTGACTGTTTCTTTTTTCACTCGGTTATGGTAAGTTGTCTATTTTTAGACTAAGATTAGCATGCGCCCTGCAGTTTAGTTTCGTATGTATTTCTTTTGTGAATTACATAAAGTGCTAATCTTAGTCGTAACATAATATGGTCAAAAGTATAAATAAAAAATAGTCACAGCAAGCACCCAGGACCGTTCAGATTAACTGAAGAGTTTGTCTGACGGCTATAGGCAGAAGCAGGCTAACACTACCCATTGACTCCCAGTGTTTGAGCTAAGCTAATTGGCAGTGGGCAAGTTCTGCCCGTCTCTTCCTTGTTACTGCACTCACAGTAGAAAGAATGGTGTCTATCTGCTTGTCATGGACTTGGGAGTGAGGCATGACATGAAAAAAAATGTTTTGCTTTAAAATAAGCAAAACATTTACAATTACAGATGTCCATTCTGATGAGCATAAATGAGCGTTCAGTCCAAACTCTTCTTTTCATGATGGTTTAATAAAACGTCCTCAGAATACAAACTCTACTGATGTGTTTTTGTTCATACAGAATATTTTCAGACTTTTGAGACAAAACGGTGGTATCGAAACCTCGATTACTCTGCATGCAAACGAACAGACGTTTGAGGTCAGACTGTTACAATCCTTAACGCAGACATCAGGTTAATTAGCCGTTAAAATCATCAGAACTGAGAGAAGATCAGAGTTTGTGGCTTATCAGAGCGTCACATGGACATGAGCCGGTTATTTTGAACACTTCAGCAGTGCAAAGGACTAATGGACACACTCACAATATACTGACATGACTAATAAATTAAACAAACAGAAATATATCAAATCAAATGTTAATCCATGCAGTTAGGGGGTGATAACAGAGATGACGAACTGCAGAGAATAAAGTGATGATGAACTTTTTGAACATCTGGCTCCTAAAATAATGTAGTAAAATCAGACAAATGAGTGTGTTATTCTTCTAAAACAAAATACTTTATGTTTAACACACTTTTCTGCATCATTACAAATAAATTCAACAGACTCTTGAAGTGATCTACACAGTTCTACAAGGCGTTCCGGATTTCTGGAAGTATTTGTGCCCTTTGATGATGATGATGGAAAATAAAAAAGCAAAAGAAAACTCATAAAATGGTCTGATGGCTATAAATGAGCTGCAGTGGAGGGATTTTAGATTCATTTTAATATATTGAGCTGCATTTTCTGAGGCTCAGTGCTGCCCCCTGTGGTTAGAAGGTGAAGCATTTCAGAACTGGACAAGAAGGTTTCACAGGTCCGGAGCTGCTGGTCCCTTCTGGAAAAAGTTAGACTGGTTTTAGTGTGAAGCACATAGTACGGAGGCCCTGAAGTGTCAAACATGATTACGCAATTTTATTAAGCACGAAAAAGATTAAGCTAGTTTTAGGATCACAAATCTAACAAACTAAATACCTCATTAGGGCTGGGCAATATATTGATTAATTTTAATTATTTTTTTCAGAAGATTCAAAAACTAAAAAAAGAGATTTTGTTCTTGACTTACACTTTCTCTTACTGTAAGTTGCTGCAATGTTTGAAAATATAAATATTAATAAGTTACAGTTTTCATTGTGGTAGGCCTTGTCATGTGTTGCACAAGCACGTTTAGGCTTGTATTGTTTTTTTAATGGGATCTGATCACAGTTCCATGATAATAAACTGCAAGAACAGCTCAGAATTTAGTGTTCATGTGGGCAAACCTGTCTACATTCAAACTACATTATCAACATTTTATGAAAAAACAACAGCATGCAACTTAACTATTGGAGGGAAATTCTGTTTAGTTTCAGAATATATTTTTATAACATAAACGCAAAACTTGATTCTTGTATTTCCGAGTCCCTTGGAGTTTTTTTTTTCTTGAGAGGGAAAAATCAATTAAAATCATAAATCGGGTTTTGTGAGAAAAAATCTGGGATTTTATTTTTAGGCCATATCGTCCAGCCCTAAACCTCGTTAATCCAAGACCCATTCATTCATTATCTACAGCACTTCCCCCCGTCTGGGTCAATACATTGCCCAGCTCAGACTGGGTGAGAGGGAGGGCTGCACCCTGGACTGGTTGCCAGCCAATCACAGGGCTAGCATATGGAGGCAGACAACCATTCACATACTGCTCACATATAACGGCAACTAAGAGTCACCAATTAACCTAAAGAGCATGTTTTTGGTCTGCAGCAGGAAGCCAGAGTACCTGGAGAAAACCCACACATGCACGAGGAGAACATGTAAACTCCTCACAACTGGGGAGTCAAACCAACAACCCTCTCACTGTGAGGCATCAGCACAGACCCAAACTGAACATCCACAGGTAAGCATCAGTAGTGGCTGCACCCAGAGTCTGTAGTAAACACCCATCAGTAACCACGACTGGCTCAACGGCGATAGTTTTAGTGGTTGTCTAAGGTGAAAGAAATGAGTGAATTTAGTTTATTAAATTAGTATTAATGGAGCTGATAGATACTCGGCACAGCCAGTAAACATTAGACTAAATGGAGCTGCAGAGGAAAGTGTAACAGTCCTTAGAGGTCATTGAACACTGATAAAAGTCGTCTCACATGTCCAGAACTGTCCACACTGAGCTCAAAATGATAATCAGAAAGAGCTTGATGATCGGTGTGAATGCTGGCCTGAAGGACACAGAAGGTTCTGTAATGTTTGGGTCTCTTCACAGTAACCAGAGCCATTCGAAGCTGTTCTCTAACAAAGGTTCATTAACAGAGCTTTGGTGACCTGATATGTTGGATGGTGGGACGTTGTTCAGAGCTGTTGATTGATTGAACATTACTTCTTGATCATTACTTGGCATATGTGTTGAAGGAACGAGGCCTGATGAGACAATTAAACATACTTTGAGATTTTTTAACAAGTAGGTTTCGTGCGAAGATGCTGATTTACGCAGACTTTACCAATTTAAACGCCTGAAAGAGTCTTGAGTGAGAAACAGCCGAATCTCATGACTGGGTACAGCCTGAACTAACATCCACCCTGGTGCTCTGACGAAAAAGATGTTTCCACCAAGTCGTCCAGTTCAGTTCAGCTCAAAATTACAGGCGTTTCCACTGTCATATCAGAGGAAAGGTACCCAAAAAAATTGATAACACCTTTATGCGTCCCTCTGAATCGACCCAACACCAAATGGCGGAAGAAAAAACAATGTAGTCTGTTGACTGTTTGCAAGAATCATAGCACTCTGCAGAGGTTCGCTGGAAATATGCACCTAGTCTATTTTAAGTGACAGCCCTTTCAAGCTTGCCTAAATATACAAGCAGAGGTGCAGCTATGGCAGTGTGGATGGTAACTACACATATACCACCAGGTTTTGATTCCTACCTGAGGCTCATTTGCTACGTGTCCTTCCCTGATCTTTCTAAGTTTAATCCACTGTCTCTTTACTATCTTTAAAGGCCCAAAATGGGCCCAAAATATTTCAAATATCCACCAAGCAGATTGAACAAAACAGGAGAGCAGAGTTACCGGGTTATTTCAAAATAAAGCAGAGATAGTGGAAATAGTATTAATGCAGAGGGCAAATCAAAATCAGACGGGCAGTAAAACTTGTTGTTTACATGTTGCTCTTCCTGTGAGCTTGTGATCTAAAATTGAGATTTGGATCTTTTGTGATCTTCTGATCTCTTGTTTTCAGCTGCTCAGGGCTGTATTTGGCTGTGCCATGCTTTTAATACGCCTCCAGGGGGCGACGATATATGCTGCCTCCTGCGGCGTGGACAGGACACAATGCAGGTAAGTGGAGTCACAGACTTTAAAAACTGATAGAGTGTAACAGAAAATAAAGAGACACTGAGGATGTAAACAGCTGAGTAAACATATGATTAACTGGGCAACTTAAAATGTAAAAGGCCAACAGACAACAGATTAAATTATCTTTGCGCAGATGGAGTGTTTTGGCCTAAGCAACACGGTCATCATGAAAACACAGTAAAATGAAATGTTATAAAAAGTAAGAAGAGGATTATTTGGTGTTGGTTCTCCCTAAAAAAACTGATAGCTGTATAAAACAAAAGCACACGTGGTAAAGATAAAAACGTAACAGACTAGTGGTTGTATTTGTGCGTGGCGGTTCACTGACTTGTTAAACAGTAACAGTGGTTCTTTATAAGAGTAAAGCTGCAGCTCATGTCCACAGACACACACCGAGTGGTTCACTAACACTGAAAACCCAAAAACACAAAGTGCACTCACAGTCACACAAACAGTATTTTACAGTAACATCAAAACATCACAGTCTGCGTCCATCAACATAAATCCACCGTGGAGTGTTTTAATTCCCGTTAATGATCCGGCATGGAGCTGCCAAATGAGGGAGGCAGCCATGACGGGGACATGACGGAGGCTCTGATTGGCTCGCTGAGTTCAGAGAGCAGAAAGTCATCCTCCATCAGAAGAAGAGATCATCCAAATCTTCTTTCCTTTTCTGACTCGTCCTTCAAAAGAGGTCTTGTTTGACTTCTCACATGGAACGACACGTCAAAATTCTTCTGAGAAACATTTTAAAATCATGTATTTTGGATATTTCTGCATCGTCCAGTCAGAAAAGAGCCTCTTTAATCCACAGTTAAGTCCAGCTGCTGACATGTGAAGTGGTTTATTTCAGGTCGGCAGACTCTGAAGCTTTATTCCCAGTATAAAAGTGTGTGTTCTTCCTCAGTAGTTGTGTATTGGTGAAGCCCCTAAAGATTCAGGGCGATGATGATGACGTTGTCGGCGGTCAGATGGTGTCCTCAGGCCTCGGAGCTCAGCGAGGTCCGTGTTGGACTGGGAGGAAGGCGAGCGGCGGCGCTGTGCTCTGTACGGAAACTGTAGTCATACTGACAGGAGAAGAGGGATTATATTAGACTTAAGTTACTCCAAAGTTATTTCACACTTTTAAAATTTAAATAAACAACTTTTAATAAACCTTTCATGAAGATAAATGAGTAATATACATTTTTAAGTCAATAAGACAGAAAAAAATGCTCTTGTAACACATTAAATTATAAAACACCTTGAAAACATCACCAGGACAAGTTCATTCTGGAGTCTACACTGACCTCTGTTGGACATTCTGCATAACTACATGATAAAAACACTATTTTCACTATTTTTGACATCCTATTTTTACTTCACACATGGTTTGCATCATAACATTTTTAAAAGAAGCTGATAAAGGAGCGATATTTTTCATAACAGTTTGGTTTCTGAAAGCACATTTTTACACTGAATCCAGAACGTCATTGAGAGTTTCTATCAACATATCAGAAACTGACACTTTAAGCAGTATTCAATAACAATTTCATATTTAAATCTGTAAAATTAATCCCATTATTAAGTACTAAAACAATATAAAAAAGATCACCGAGGTCTTTATTATCAGAAATGTGCTGTTTTATTGATTGTGCAAATTAAATTAAACAGAAGTCCAGAATGACAACAAGCATTTTGTCAGTGTGAGTTTTCTTTAGAATAATATCTATTTTAATGTTTTTGTTTTCAATTCCCTACACATTGTTTTAGATCCAAGGTTCTCAACCATTTCTTTGCTGTGCCACAGAGAAGTTCAGCCTCCCTACAGTACTTCTGGAAACGTGAACCAACATGAAAGATCAGACATTAAACATCAACTTCAATCATTTTTATTCCCAACAAATCAAGATAAAATGGGCCTTCTTACAGGTTTCTGTGCAAATATCATAAAATACAGTATGCTCTAAGAGCGTAGATCATGTTTTAATTAATACTTGTAAACCAGATTTTAAAAACCTCAAAGCTGACAGACAAACACACCCCCTGTGACCTTCTGGTGCCCCCTAAAGACCCAGAGTGGAACAGATACCACACAGAGGAGAAGTGAAATTTGTCTGTTTTCTATTTCATCTTTTGTATTTTTGATAAGACTTAACACACAGTGAAACTGGACTGCTCTCTCAGGAGGAAATAAACCACCTGAATCTAAATTTGAACCTTTCTTGGCATGTGGCAAACTCACAAGAAAATCCACCTGTATGGAAGTAAATATGTTTAAAAAAGAAAAAGAAAACTAGCCAGTGAATCTTCATGATGCTGCACTGTATGAAAATTATCACCTTTTTTAATTTATTCTCCTTATTAGTGAGAGTAGCTTTTAAATTTGTCTAATGAGAATCACCAGGAAACATCAAAGAGGTCAAACACTCACACTGTTTCATTAAGTTTCATTTACGTTATTGTTTCTATACACAGGTGATTTTGTACAATTAAAACCATGTGTATATAAAAATTTATTTAATTATAGCTTTCGGGTTTAAGCCTATGGTGAGAACAGCGTGTCCTTACAGAGATCCAGATGACCTTAGAAATAACTCATGCATGTAATTACCTCTTTCTCAATCTCAGCCAAAGACTTGATCGTGATTCCCATCAGGTCGATCTGCTGCAGCTGCACAGAGGAAGAGGAGGGATCAGGAATCAAGCTTCACCTTTACAGTCAAATCTGCACCAAGTCTTATTTTAAGTCCAAGTCCTTCATTATCTTAGTTTTCAAAAAACAGGATGAGCTATCAGATAACGTCTTGTTCAGCTACAAACCTCACACTGGACACTAATCAGAAAATATTTTCCTTTAGCACCAGCTATATATTAAAATAAACAAGAGGAGGTTTTCAACAGACTGAAAGAGACTCGACAACTCTGCCATAAGAGGAGAAAAACAAGACGAAATAAGTCTAAATACAGGTAACTCACATCAGAAGAGGCACAGGCAAACTTCTCAGAGATCATGAAAGGAACTCCATCCATCGCTGAAAGAGATCATTCAAAAAACATTAAAACAATCCACAAATGTATTATTTAAATGAATAAAAATGAATCAATGACACTGCAGTCCTAACAGAATTATTCAATTCCACCTTAAGAAAAGGAGGAAGAGGATAAAGAGTGTGTGTTACTGACCTGAGATGGCGTACAGGTTGGAGTTCTGGTGCTCGTAGTCCGGCCTGGTCGTGTTTTTTCCTCTGAAACTTGCAGGAAGAGTCATGGAGATGTGCCTGCACCAAAACAAAACAAAGCACAAGAACAAAATCTGTGAGTCCACTGGAACGAGATCCAAGTCTGCATCTCCCTGCACATCCAACCTGCTCCCAAACTCAGTCACTCTCGACTCTTGGACTTTCTCTCTACTATGTAGCTCAGACTGTGGAGACCTGATCCAGGAACCGAAGGTGTGCCCCCCTTCATGATCTGACCATGCTCCAGGTAGACCAAGTCTGGAGCTCAGTCTGGTAGCTGAAGAGGATCCAGCTCACTTCCCGTAGGTACATAAAGTCCTTGCATCCATAGAAGTGTTTCTATAGTGGGGCGCAACCTCCAAGGGGGTGCAACTCATGTGGGCAGGGGTGTGGCAAGACTTGGGCCTGGCCCCTCAGGGGTTTTTGACAGGCCACCCCAGGTACAAAACCAAAGTTCTGCATTGTGATAGGCTTTTGCCCTGTTTGAGGTGAGATTTATGAAAAAACAATCATTGTGGTCAGTGCAAAGACTGGTTTCTGGTTGGTTTATCTGGTCAATGTTGTTTAATTTTCATTTTTTAAATAAACTTTGTTTGAACAGTTTTTACACTTCAGTCTTTTCTTTGAGTCTCCAAAGAATAATGCAAGTGAGTTGCCACTTTGTTATCATCTTTTTTTTCATTTTTTTTATTATCCCTTCTTCATCCTTTCCCGCTTAAATCATGTTTTGTTATTTTTATGAAATTTTATTTATTTACTTATTTTTGTAGCAATGTTGCTCCTACATGGTTCATGGGAAGGAGTGGGGGGTGAAGGGATGTTTGCAGGGAAAAATAAAAATGAAAATAATAAAGAGCCGGAGTTCCAATGTCTTTTTTTCCCCCCCATCTCCTTCACTTTGTCGAATCATTTCTATAATTCACAACGTCGAGAAGACCAAATTGTAAACAGTGAACAGTTGTTAAACTTGCCCTCTTCCATAAAGAAATTTTAAAAGAAAATAGCATGAATTGAGAAAATTATAATTCATGTGTGGAAATAAAAATGGTTAATAAGTACTGCTGTTGATTTTTGTGTTTTGATACTAATAATTAATGGGGATGTCATCAGTATTTACATTTTAATGAGTAAAAACAAATCACAACTTCGCCCTTTTGTGACTTAGCGGTTGGTGTGTGAAGGGGGCACAACAGAAGGTAACTGAGAACCTCTGATCCAGGGGAACCTTTGGGTGCAGACCCTCTGACACCTCTTAATTCAGGGATGGGCAGCTTAAACGTTCTCAACACAAGTGAATGGCCACCATACGAAGTGCAGGATACTCATTATAATATACTGTATATGCTTACTTAATTAAACTAGTGGAACACATGGAGCTCTTCAAATCATTACCTGCTGCCTCACCGTGTCGCCCATAGTTCATTTTGTGCAGGTTTAAAATGGAATATAAAGATAAAAGTGCAATTTACTTTCCAAGGATCTTTTTGGTAAAACTGTAAACGGGGTACTTCTGTTAAATCTTTGTGATTTCCTGACCATAACTGCTGTTTCTTTTACAATGCGGAGTAGGTGCTTTAGTGTATACACAGCATTCAGTTAACTGCCATGTCTGTAGATCCTGAAAGTTTTCTGGCAGCTTATTTAATTAATAAAAAATATGTATACTGTGGATTCGTAACAGAACAGACATCTGTCCTCGCTCCCTTTCAGACGGTTTCTCTTGTTCTAGCTCCTCCTTATCTCATCTAAACATAGATCAGTTTCCTCCCTGTGAGGAAAAGACAGTCAAGGACAGAGAACATCCTCTTTCCTCGCTGCAGACTCTGTGATGTGTGTGTTCATGCAGGAGACATGTGACACACGTGTACACACACACACACGCGACCACAGTGAACATACTTGGGCATGGGAGCAGCAGGGACTGAGTTGGAGCTGGAGGACGAGTTCATGTTCTGGATGTTGTTGGAGGTCGGGGTGTGTGACGAGTCCTGGGCCCGAGGAACGTTCCCCATCCGGTACCAGATTCCCATGTTGTTCAGCTCCCTGTCAGACGATGAAGAGGGAATAATGACAGAGCAATGCTTTATAAAGGGGTCTTAGCTTTATATTAGGCATCCTGATTCCTCAAAATGTAAAAAAATAACACGTTTTTGTTTTTACTATGGCTTTCTTGGTAAAATTAGAGATGCAAATGGTTGAAGAGGTGGTTTTGGTACAAATAACAGCTGTCCTGATGATTGCATGAATCCCCTTTAAAGGAATACGCCAACTTTTTTTTTTCTTTTCATGTCTTGGGTAGTGTTAGCCTGCCTCTGCCCACAGTCATCAGACAAACTCTTCAGCAACTCTAAACGGTCCTGTGTGCTCGTTGTGACTCGTGTTTTTTACCGCGTTATGTTAAGTTATCTTCCTCTATCATCGTATTATTATCTTCTTCTACTCCTTAACAGAGGCTTTGTTTTGTTGACCTACTTACAAGCACGTAGGTGGTGGTTTGTTGGTTTGTAGATGTGACATTAGCAAAGGCGTCGAGACTTTTGAATGATTCTTTTAAGTGAACGATGAGAGCTGATTTGTGAGTGAGCTGTTCATTTTTGCAGACAATTTGCATTTTAGGCTCACAAATAAACTGCTCAATCACAACTGCAGATCACTTCTCATCGTTCACTTTAAAGATCCATTCAAAAGACTCGACTCATTTGTGAACGTCACATTTCGAGCACAAACCACCATGGAGGTAGGTCAACAAAACAAAGCCTCTGTTAATGAGGAGAAGAAGATAATACAATGATAATAGAAGATAATGAAACATAATGTGGTAAAAAAAATGAGTCAAAACAAGCACACAGGACCGTTTAGAGTTACTGAAGAGTTTATCTGATGACTGTAGGCAGAGGCAGGCTATTACTTTCCACTGAGTCCCAGTGTTTAAGCTAAGCTAATCAGCAGTGGGTGAGCTCTGCCCGTCTCTTCCTTGTTACTGCATGCACAGTTGAAAGAATGGAGTCTATCTGCTTGTCATGGACTCAGGAGTGAGGCAAGACATGAAAACAAAAAAAGATGTCTTATCAATAACATAATTTTAGCATGTTTTTCTTCTCCTCCTACCTCAAGATAGAATTTTACTCAACCAATCAGTTTGCTTCATGCTTGCACCTGCACACCTTAACGCACCAGAACATCTTATCTGTCTTGCAAATATTAGTCATTTCGAACTGTTTTTCCTGCTTCTTTTGGAGGTGACATTCCAGATTAAATTAGTTAAATGCTACTCTCTTACAAAGTTGTGGGCAAAGTTAAGCACGGACAATCTCCTCAGTCTATCAGTCACATATGGTCATCATCTGTCAGTGATTGAAACCCATGCTCACCCAATAAAGGTGTACTGAGGGGGGGCCTGTTTGGAGCGTCCCAGGATGCGGATGTCACAGATGGCGGCCTCTGTGGAGTCTCTGGGGATGAACTTGATACAGAGTCGCCTCTTCCTGAAGGCCTGCTCCTCTGTGGGACAAATAAAATCTGATGATCATAAATGGCTTTGTTTTCACAATGATAGCAACAAAGATAATCTTCCTGATCTTCGTCTGCCCCACCCTGCTCTCAAACATGTCTTAATGAATTGGTTTCTGTTCCACAAATGGAGAGGATGTGGTTTCAAAAGTCTCATTCAGTTAAGTTTTTCAAAGACTAAGGCCCTTAAACATAAATGGATGATCAAACAATCAGAAATCATCACTTGTAGCTCACAGTGAAAAGTTCCTTCTTCTTGTCTTGATGACTTACGCGTGTCGACGGTCTCCTGGATGGGGATGAATCCAACAGGCAGAGTGTCCTTTATGTCGATCAGCTTCATGTCCACAAGGACGTTTCCTAAATGACTCTGATGGAAAAATAACAAAAGTTAATCCAAGCTCTACATCTCCAGCTCTACAGCTATATGGTGAGGTGACTCACGTTTTCTTTAGAGAAGACTCTGGTGAAGCAGAGGTAGCGGGTCACTTTGGATTTGAAGAGTCCGTCTTTCCAAAGGTCTGCATCCAAACCATCTGTCGTTGTAGAAACCTGGAGGAAAACCAAACAGAAATTTCACATCATACTAACTGGCTGATTTTCAGTGGTTCAAAAAAAGTCTTTGAAAAAGAATTATACCTGCACATCAATCACAAATTTTGTAGTCACATACTTTCCATGTCATATCAGGGTTTTGATTGAACGAAAACTCAACAAGTTTGGTCAATAATTACAATTTTTGGTCGAAGAATCGTCTGTAAACCTCGTCAGAAGGTGAGGAATAAATAGCTTCAGGAACTAAAATGCCAAAGCAAACAGAAAATGAACAAAAATTCAGCTATATGACTTCTCTAACGCCCAACCAATCAACCAATCAATTAATAAATATATAAAATATAACCAAGAGTATGGCATAGACCTCTTCATTTCTAAAGCATCTTGAGATAACATTTGTTATGATTTAGAGCTAAACAAATAAAGACTGACTGAATGATTGACTGAATCAATGGACCTTGAATACACCCGCCACAGTTTTTACAGCTGGATCAACAAAATCTTGATACAAATATACAATGAAAAAATTAGCAAGACTACACATTAATATTCCACGCACCAGCCTATTCCTGTTTTAGTTACAACGGACTAATTTGTGTACAATGATCTTGATGCTGTGATAAGACAAATGTAACCCAAATAAATAATATTCATTCATTTAGTATGAAAAAATGCTTAAAATAAAGTAAAAGAGGAAAAAACAGAAGCTTTTTTGCAGCATTGATGGATCATTTAACAATTCAGAACCTTCAATACTTTCAACAATGCTCTTGTATGAACCATTATGGGTGAAAGTTTTAGGGTCTTGGCAGCATGTCCGGTGCTTATTTTGACTCCTGACACTTTGACTGCAGCTTGAAGAACAATTTTAAATTAATATGTTAATTTGGCATATATTTTGTGGGTAAATCAGATGATTCAGCTGCGTTGATGGATGCTCAGTGACTCACCACATCATATCCGGTGGGGGCTCTGTTCCTGGAGGCCACCACTCCGACTCCAGTGATGGGGTCCATGGGCATCTCAGGCAGAGCTTCAGAAAGGTCCCGAACCTCTGGCATCTTTGTACAGATCTACAATGTGAACATAATGACAGATTAGTGCACTGGAGACTGCAGAGTTAGATTAAACTGACCAATGTTCAAACACTTTTTTATCTGAAAAGCCCGTGTTAATCTTACTTCTAATGCTGATTTTAAATTGTTCAGGCTGAGGCTGCCTCAATTGACCCTGTGAAATACATTTTGACCATACAAATCTAGAGAGAAATATAGTGCAGAATTGCAATTCATCGCAGGTTATGTCTATAAATGTATGTGTATCTAAAGAGGTCTTTAAAACATTAACAACAACAGCGAAAGACGTTTGTCTGTGTGGTACATTGAACCCACCAGGCGCTCCTCTCTGTTGTAGGGGACATGATTTTTCTGGCAGTTTTTGGGCACATAAAATAAATTTACCATTGATCAGCCCAGGACATGGAGTCTAAGTGCTTGTAAAGGTGCGTTCACACCAAACGCGACTTTGGCGACCAAGATCGCGTCGCAAACCCTGGGGCTAAAGTTGTGGCTAATTTAAGAGCTAACCCCATTTCCATCAACAGCTGCCCTGTTAGTTAAGTCAACAGTTATGCTAAGAACATGAGAAATATTTGGCTAAATCAAAATCAAATCAGCAAACTTTTGGTTTGAAAGAGATTGGTCAAATGTAGGTGGTAAATGATAATAATAACAATGATCATTCTTATTATGCTGCATCATTACTGATAGAATATAATAGTAACATCACGCAGTAATTATAAGGCCCATTAGGCAACTTGTGGAAAAAAAAGCACCTAACTAGCTGAACCTGACAATCAATACTTTTTGAGCTCATCATTTCTGCTATCTGCAGCCAGGCCTTGTATTATAGCATCATCGAATCAAACCACTGGTGCACAAGTAAATCAGGCTGTGAAGGCAGATGTAAAATTAAATAACATTAGCATAGAGCATCAAATTAAACATCACATATCACACCTTCTCACCATCACTTTGGAATAAGAACTCTGATTAGTCTGCAACAAACTCATATCATATTGTCTTCTGCAGCAGGAAAAATCCCCCTCAGCTGCTCTAATTGGCCGTGAAAAGCACCCCCACACTTTGTCAAAAGTCTTGTAGGTTAAAAATTGTAGTTCATTTTCAGGCCGGTCACAGTTGGCTATATAACCGCTAAAACAAACTTAACAAGCCTTAACTGGCTCCAACAAGCAGGCTGCTCAGAAAAATGTCAAGTAGATGAAAAAATAAAATGTCACCTTAACGTCTTCAGATGGAATTTCAAGAAAAATGAATTTAATATTTGTCTTGAGTTGAACAACTACATTTTTTTGGAGGTAGAATGTGTTTATTAGTTTGCACAGCAGTATAAAATAAATACGTGCATGTGGGGTAAGTATGTTTTGGGAAAGGAGGAAAAAAAAAAGCTCAGTCTCCTCAATAATCCCACAATGTTCAAGTAATACTAGCCATAAATACCTCAGAATGGAGGAGAATTGTTTTTAAAAAGCACCCAAATTGGCCAATGGTGTCAAAATGAAACTAAACCAAAAACCGTGACCAAACAGCTGAGGTACGTACTGAACCGTGGGCTGACTGCATTGTTGCATCCCTACAAAGTTTTGCAGATGTTGACAATCGAAAGCCCCACTGAAGGGAAAACTAGAGCCATAAAATTCCGAATCAACAGGTGGATCAACTAAAAATAATAAATCTGAACTTTCCCAGAGTTGTCCTCTGTGAGCAGCCTAGAGTTTAACGTTGAGCATTTTCTCTGCATGACATCACAATCAAAACAGAGCACTCCCCACAAACCAACACACCTACGCACACATGCAGAAACACACACACCAACACACCTACCCATAGATGCAGACTGTGGTGTTGTGTAATAGTTTCGACTTCCTCAGCCATGAGGATTAGCCCACTGGCTCTGTCTTGACTCATTATAAACCAAGTGTGTTTAAGTTTGTGGAGGGTCCGATAAAAACAGCAGTTTGTGCCTTATTATGCAGACGACTCTTGCATTTTTGACTGAGGGCTGTATAATCAGCTGAGTGTTTCCCTGACACCCTGCAGCATATTAAACAGCAGTAAGAGGAGTGGGGTTTACACAGAGATCCTCTTGAAGCTGCCCGGACGACCGAGGCCTCCCGCACGGCGTCGCCATGAAAACCAGCATCCTCTTTTCACGGACTAAGGCACACAAAGACAGCGAGGATAAAGGAGCGACTGACTCCAAGCTGATCTGTGTGTGTGCATGTGTGTGTGTGAGGCTAAAGAAGCAAACAGACTGTGCCGGGCAGCGATCTGAGACAGAAGACCCTCTGTATCACTTCCTCTTTCTCACAGGCAGACTCAAAGCTGCATGAGACCTCAGAGGGACATTAGTAAAGTATTTAAGACATTTAGCATGAACATGTGCAAACAGACTGATGATCAAGTGAACAGACTAGAGAAACGCAGGGAAATAAGATGATATAAGAGCCTTAAAGGGATACACCAGCTTTTTTTGTTTTCATGTCTTGCCTCACTCCCAAGTCCATGACAAGCAGATAGACACCACTCTTTCAACTGTGCATCCAGTAACAAGGAAGAGACGGGCAGAGCTCGCCCATTGCTAATTAGCTTAGCCCAAACACTGGGAGTCAATGGGAAGTGTTAGCATGCCTTTGCTTACAGTCATCAGATAAACTCTTCAACAACTCTAAATGGTCCTGTGTGCTTGTTGTGACTTTCTTTTTTTTTTTTTTTTACCACATTATCTTACATTATCTTCTCCTATCATCATATTATCTTCTTTAACTCATTAATAGAAGCTTTGTTTTGTTGACCTACTTCCGTGGTGGTTTGCACTAGAGATGTGGCGTTCGCAAAAGAGTCGAGTCTTTTGAACAGCTCTTTTAAGGGAAGATGAGAACTGATTCGCAGTTGTAAGTGAGTCGTTAATTTGCGAGCCATTCTTAAAGTTGCAGGCAATTTGCATTTTGAAGAGTTTATCTGATGACTGTAGGCCAAAGCAGGCTAACACTTCCCATTGACTCTCAGTGTTTGAGCTAAGCTAACTAGTGGTAGGTGAGCTATGCCTGTCTCTTCTTTGTCACTGAATGCACAGTGGATAGAGTGGCATATATCTGCTTGTTATGGACTCGGGAGTGAGGCAAAAAGAAAAAAAAATTGGCATATTGCTTTAATGTTGCCGAATTATACCCGTAAATGTATTAAAAAAGCATGAAATAACGTCATGACTGCATGACTAAAGACGAGACACATCACTGAACAAAACACCATGAATTTTTTACCACTGGATTAAGTGCCAAGTCTTTCAAATGTCTTTTACCCCTTAAATTGGTGTCCGCAGCAGGGTCTCATTGGACGCCAGCCTGTAATTGGGAATATGAGAATACACTCACTAGCCACTTTATTAGGTACACAGCATCACACAGTTGCTGCAGATTTGTCAGCTGCACATCCATGATGAGAATCTCCTGTTCTACAACATCCCAAACTATTGGATTGAGATCTGCTGACTGTGGAAGCCAGTGGAGTACAGTAAACTCATCATCATGTTGTAGAAACCAGTCTGAGATGATCTGAGCTTTGAGACATGGAGCTGCTGGAAGTCTACATCAGAAGATGGTCCACTGTGGTCATAAAGGGGTGGATAAGGTCAGCAACAATACTCGGGTAGACTGTGGGGTTTAAACCAGGCTCAGGCGGGACTAAAGGGCCCAAAGAAAATTTCCCCCAACATCATCACACCACCAGCAGCAGCCTGGAGTGTTGATCTAAGGCAGGATGGATCCATGCATTATGATGCTCACACCAAATTCTGACCTGATCATCTGAATGTGGAGCAGAAATCCAGACTCATCAGCCCAGGAGACATTTTTACAATCTTCTATTGTACGGTTATGGTGAGCCTAAGTGACAGGAGTGGCACCCAGTGTGGTCTCCTGCTGCTGTAGTCCATCTGCTTCAAGATTGGACGTGTTGTGTGTCCAAAAATGGACTCCTGCAGACCTAAAGTTCCTGTTTCTATCATCACCAACCATTCTGACCATTCTCCTCTGACATCAGAACTGGATATTTTTTAGACCATTTTTACAGATAGTTGTGTCTGAAAATCCAAGTAGATCAGACCAACAACCATGCCACATTCAGGGTCACTTAAATAACCTTTGCTATCCATTCTGATGCAGGTTGTCTGGACCATGCCTGAATGCCTAAATTCACTGAGTTTCTACCATGCGATTGGCTGATTAGCTACTAGTGTTATCAAGCAGTTGAATAGGTTTAATGAATTGGCTGGTGAGCATGTAACACAAATTTCTCATCTCTATTAAAAGCTCATTAAACGATTTTCTGATTGAAACAGATTCTTTCAGCTGTTGTTTCGTCTGCAGTAAATCTTTTGATTTCTCAAATGTCACATTTTCATTATGCTCACAAGGATATAGCTGCACTTGCAGGAGCACGTTGAGTATGGATTTAGATGATTATGGTGCAGTCGAAAAACTGGTTTGATTGGAAGAGCACATAAGACTCCCCTACAAGCTGACTAATTTGGCTCATAAAGTACATGAATAATAATTCTCAAGCTGTCCTTTACTGTTGTTGAAAGTGGGTTGAGTTTTTTAGGATATTAAACAAGCAGCTTTATAAAGGCTGGTTTGAAAACTGATCTTAAAGAAGGCTTTGGACATGGATCAAAACAGCTGATATTGTGTTTTTCCCTTTTAGCTGTGACAGTCTTTGTTAAGTTTTGGATTTATGAGCAGTCACTGTTAACATTAGTGTAAGTGAAAATACTAACTGCTCCCCGGCTCAGCGTTAAAGTAGGCCATCTTCATCAGATAGATGGATGTATTAGCAGCCAGAGAGGAAGTGCTGTGTAACAAATTTAGCCTCGATAAAGATGGGACAGTCTGATCTGGTGTCTCATTTGACATCTGCAAGCTGTTTTCTATTTATAGAGCTGCGCCTTAAACCATGAAAAACAAATATCAAATAACCTACGCACCGTACTGAAATGAAGACGTGTTTTTATTCTCAACTATGTCAAAGTTGTATTTTAGGATGATTATTCTGAAACAAGGGTGGGAAATATGGATCAAAAACTGAGAATATTAAGACCATTTTCATACATTGTATAAAATATCAAGTGTCATGTGAACAAGAAAATACAAAAAAGTTAGATGTAACGCTAAAGAGACAAAATAGCCATAATAAAGTCAAAGTGGCAACCAAAATTTTAGACCCCTAACAGGTGACAATTACGCTCGTTTGGACTTTAATTTCAAAAGTCAATAAATTACATACTGAAAGGATCTCAAGGGACATTGATATATAACAATAATACATTTTTCATTTAAATAAGAAACATCCATCCATTATCTATACTGCTCTTAAATCTGTCTCCAAGACAAAATCAAGACAGGCGTAAGTGTAAATCTTCAGAGAAACAGAGAAAAACATCATTTTGATTAAAAATATTAGAACCAATTTTTTCAAAACATATTTCCAGATACTTTAAGTTTTTCAGTGATAACCATGTTAATATGAAGATAAATAGAATCAAAGGTAGGGCTGAAAGATTAATAATTTTTGGATCAAAATTGCAATTTCAGACAATGTAATCTAGCTGCAGTTTTTCGCAGTGCCCCTGACTGACCCAGGATCTGTTGTGTCAACTATTTTACAAATTTGCAGGCAATTTGCATTTACGGAAGTGCTGGTAAGCAGGTCAACAACACAAAGCATCTGTTTAGGAGTAGAAGTTGGAGAATCCCTTAAATAATGAAAACAGATTATTTATCATCAATATTAGATGATGGATAATGTGTTATGTGCTTTTGATCACTGATTTCCTTACTATTGTCTATACTGTAAACATAGTGAATAGGGATGCACGATATTGGATTTTTACCTATATCCGATATGCCGATATTTTTTTGATTCATTTTCGTTGATACAGATATTTCAGCTCAAGAGCACAAGCTCTGTACTTAACAAAAATGGACTTGTTTCTTTCAGTGTTACAGTATATTATCGTATGAACAGATGTAAAACAAGAAAAACAGCTTTTAACTCCTGCAAAAATGAAACCCTCAATATTTAAATGTACCCATGCAGTGATGAGAAGGTGCATCAATATTGAACATTTGTATAATTTGCCGATATTCCAGTTGATACATGGCCGATATGTGTGGCCGATACATCGGCTGTAAATATCTGCAAAAATTTCGATATCGGCCAATACCAATACTGAACTTTTTTGGCTGATATCAGCCGATATTGATATCAAACCGATAATATCAAGCATCCCTAATAGAGAATACCGACCTGAGGCTTGATTTGAAGAAAATCGTGAATTGAATTAAAATTGCAATATCTGCCAGAAAAAAATCACAATGAGATCTTTTCCTAAAATCATTCAGCCCTAATCAAAAGGTATTAAATTTTCAAAATAGAGACAGATTTATATTTTTATTTCATTTTATTTTCTCAAGCTGCAACAGAAGAAAGTGAGTGTATAAATGTACCTAATTTCTGGGCATCTAAGACTCTTAATTTTGCTGCTGGGGTATCGAATGAGAATTAACATCCTGAAGTTTTTGCTCGTTTTGTAAAAACACAACTTAAAATTTCTGGTTTCACTACGACTTTCAAAAACACGGACGTGAGATTTTTAAGGCCAGACGAGTCTGATGAAAGATAAAACTAATGTACTGGTAGTTCATTTAATCCATCCTTCCAATAACTAATCTGCTTGTCCCTCTTGGGGTGGCGGAGGGCTGGAGCCTAATCCCAGATGACATTGGACAAGAGGGCACCAGCCAATCACAGGGCCACACAAACAGACGGACAACCATTCACACTCACACCTACAGGCAATTAAGAGTCACAAATCAACCCAATGAGCATGTTTCTGGTCCCTGGAAGGAAGCCAGAGTGCCAGGAAAGAACCCACGCATGCACGGGGAGAACATGAAAACTCCACACAGAAAGGCCCTGACCGACACAGGGATTGAACCACCAACCTTTATGCTGTGAGGCACGTGCACTACACGTTGCGCCACCATGCCACCCTAATTAGAAACAAATTATTATAAAAACAGTTATCAGGAACTCTGCAATAATTCTAGCAAATTCAAATCAATATCAGTTTGATACCACAACAAACTCAAACCCTGACCCTGACCCTAACCCTACCCTACTATACCTCTACTTATTCAATTTTGTTTGTTTGCTATTTGTACAGTTTATTGATCTACATCTATTATATTATATCATTCTACTGACCTTTAATGCATGCTACTTTGCCCTTATACTTACGGCTGTAATGCTGCAAACACCTTAATTTCCCCTCTGGGCATCAGTAAAGGATTCTCTTATCTTAAATTCTGTTGTAACAGGGAGCATTGGGTGATTGTAGCTTTAGTTCATTTGATTTTTAAAATGCTTTTGAAAAAGTAAAAAAAAAAAAGTAAAGTGATTACATGCCATTTAGCCTTAATTCTAAACAGAACATTTTGTGGTCAGTTAGCTTAATGTAAAATGTATTTTCATTGAGCTTTGGGTGCGCTGCCTTTTATTTTTTTCAACTGATTCATTAAACACTTTACTTGTCAATGATGTCAGTGATATTAGAAGACTTAATGGTACTCTACCACAACATCAAAATATGATTATACTGGACCCTATGTTTATATTTTATTTTAATTAATGTATCTTTAAAACTTGGTTTGCTTCCCAGCCTGCCCAAAATCCAACAGAGCAACAGTATAAATAGCATTTTTAACTTAATCAAAATGCTTTATCATGAATTAATGATTAATAAACCCATGTAAAAGGTGCTGTTTATGTGCACAGCTGGCTCCACAGCTGCCCGGATGTGTCTGACCTGCACTCACATGTGACCTGTTTGATCCTGATCACTAACAGATTCATGCTCTGTAGTCTGGGTGTTAATGACTGCAGTCCAAACAGCCTGATGTGTTTCTCACAGCTGCAGACGTTGACTGAAGTCCTCTGGAATCTGAGTACCAGCTTTAAGTGTCTTTACAGGTTCTTGTTGTGTGAGTTTTTTAAAGATTCCATTTAAACACAACAAGACTCTTACAGATTGCTTTGTTTTCTCTCTCAATATTTGCTGAACGAGAAGGAGGGAAATGAGCTCCTTCCTTCTAACCACAGCTGACAGAGAGACACTGCTCTGAGGTAAATAGTTTTGTCATGCAGTGATGATTTGAAGCTGCGTTAAAGGCTCAAACAGAGTAAATCTGTCAGAATGTTCCTGCTTTGTTGTTGCCCAAAACCATAAATTTTACTTCAATACAGTTTTCATTACTTGATGACCAACAATAACATCTAAAATATTAATAAATATATATGGTGCATAATCTACAAAAACAATGTTTTTAAAAGTTTAATACAATCTTTTTCTAAAATTTTCAGCCCTGAAGAGCACAAATGTCATAAATGTGTGTAAAACTGTCTTTTTTGGAGCAGTTGAAGTAGTTTGCAGCAGTTGATTTGCCAATTTTTAGTAATTTAATACAAGAAATTAACCAACATTGAGTGCACAGGTCTTTTATTCTCGTAGCCATGGTGGCTTAGTCTCATCATAATCACATAGAGGATTAATAATTCAATATGATGGTGACATTCCTGTATCAGAGGGTAATTCTTTTTATTGAGTTCTGACCTTGCTTTTTCTGTATCTAAACATTAGAATAGATGATGCAACTTTGCTGATTTTTATTCTTAATATATTAATTGTACAAAACCTAAAACTTAGGTTTTGTGAGAAAACTAGGGAGCAGTTTCAATCCTATTACTCCCTGAAATATGATGGATTAAACAAATAATGGATTAAACTCAGGATGCATATGCTGATACTTCCAAACACATTATTGCTGATACCAATATTTTTCATCAAGAGCATAGAGTTGTTACATTACGAGAACTGACTTGTGCACTGTGACCAAACAGACCACTGATCAGGCTGATAAAGCTTTAGTCTGTTCAGTGAGTAAATCACATTAGATTCCATTCACAGAGGCCTAAATATACTTAGACTTCTATAAACCAAACCACTGACCTTGCTATTAAGAAACCATTATTAATAATAATCAGTTAAGCTTATTATAGCTGCTTGAGATGCTTGACCCAATTTTGAGAGGATATATTTCCACATTCATCTTGTTTGCATCAAGAGTTTCTAACCATCCAGAGGAAACTACGTGAGTCTTCATGTTTGAGAAAAGCTTGTGTGCAGAGTAGGAGTTTCTAAGTAAATACTGTTTTCTTTGCGTGTGTGCAGATCATTTACATGAATCTGACCTGGTTACACTGATGTGTTCAAGGTGTTGCTCTAATCTTAATCTAGGACACATATTTTGGAATGAAAACTAGATTTTTAAAAATGATCAATGCATCAATAAAATCATTTTCAAATCACAGGAGGTGTAATATTTCTTTAACATCAAATAAAGAGGTGTTATGGTCTGCATATCAAACACGGATAGATAATACATTATATCAGTTTAATGCAGAAATTGCAAAAGAAATACTTAATACTTACTAATCAATCAAGGTAATGGTATTTCAGCAATTATTTTACTATGTTTTTGATTAGAAAGAGAATACTGATCTAAAAATTTGCATTCCCTTTCTTACTAAAAGTCACAATATTATAAATATAGGAAAAAAAATTGTAAATGATCAAGGATGGACTTAACAGAAAGTTGCAGTTTTGTACAAAATGCAATACAAGTATTCACAATGAGCACATCCCAAAGGTCTGGTTTAATTATGATATAACATATATATAATTATGAATGAGACAAAGTATTTTATGTAACCAATATCTTTCACTCAGCATGTTGACATTTTTCCTACCAAATGATGGTCTGAATATTACAGTCATGATTCAAAACCATTTTCACGGAGGTACATGATGCTGAAGCTATAACTCATCCTCTGCCAAATAAAGAGGTGAAGATGTTTATCAGATCTAAGAGGAAATGGTGCAAACAGCTTTCACCAAAACTTATGCGGTTGTTTGTCAGTGTATTACATTTTAGTCACATATCATGAAATTAAATCAAATTGCTGCACACTGAATGTTTTATGTATCATAGCATGCAGGCCTAAACGGAGTGAAGCTAATAATGAAATACTAATAATAAAATACAATAACAATTACAATTAGAACATTGTGTTTTGTTTGAAGACAGAAATACTGAAAATGTTCTCAGCTTTCACAGTAATACACCCTGCCATTTTTTGCACATGCACATTTTAAGCTTGTGTTTGTTTTTTTAATTAAGTTAAACACTGAAACATTTGGGATGTACAATATTTTGTCAATGTGCTGATATTTCAAAACTCACTGTCGTTAATACCAGTATTTTTTGCAGAGCACAAACCCTCCACTGAAGTGAAACAGGCCTATCTCTCTTATGCTGACGGTCTATTTGAGTTACGAAAAAATATAGAACAATAAAAAAATATAAATTATTTAATAAATGACAGTTCTGACTTTTAAAAGTGGACATTTAGTGATGATGAGGTAAAACATGACCGCACATTTGTACCTTCTGCCAATATTACAGCTAATATATAAAGATATTTATGGCCTGTACCTGTACAGTATCATCTGTAAATATCTGCAAAACTGTTTACATCTGCCATTACCAATAATCAACTTTTTAGGAAATTATCTGCTGATACCTATAAGGCTTGGATAATATTTTGCATCTCTAAATTACACATTAATGCACTTTTTATTTGTACTTTTGTAAGGTGACCTTGAGTGTCGTGAAAGGCACCTTTAAATAAAATGTATTATTGTTATTATTATTATTATTATTATTATTATTATTATCATTATTTTCTTGTGCTAATAGTGCAGCTTTCAACATCACTGTAGATGCCTGCCTATTTCCAAACTGCATAATGTACCTCTGGCGAGGGATGACTTCGGCATCTGTGGAGAACTGCTTCAAAAGCTAAATATTGGTATCGGCATATTTGAACATTTCTGCTGAGACTTCCAGCTGACATTTCAGCCTTATATATTTGCATCAAGGTTGTGGAGTTTATCGCATTCTGTCAGCAAGTAAGTAAATCAGTGTTATAGCTATTAAAATGGCAGATATAGCTTGATTTTACTGTTACTGACAAAAATACATTTTATAAATGACATAGGTATAATCTACTATACTGTACTGTAAATATACACTTTCAGTCATTTCAACATATCAGCATTAGCCAAAATAAGTTTTGAAATATTGGTATATCTGATATCAACAAAAATCCAAAATTGGGTTGTGTGAGAAAATATCAGGGATTTTATTTTTAGGCCATATCATACTGCCCTAATCAAAGCCTACATTAACCATCTGCATGTACTGATTCTGGAATAACACCCTCTAGTATACCAATACTCAATATACAAAACAGAACAACAAGTAAGTAAATACAGTGATAGTTTTTACCATTGTCACTCATTCATATTATTTACATATTGCTGGACTTCAGCTCGTTTAGAACAGCGAGATTAACCATTTAAAAAAAGCAATACTTGACTCAAAAAAAGGGCTTGTTTTAAGTATTCAACAGCCAAAATAAATGAAAAAATTACCCCCCCAAAAAAACTAATCTTCAACACGAATGCGACATCACTAAGAAGTCATTCAATACTTCTTCTAAAAGACAGTTATAGATAAAACAGACGATAATTATATTAACTTTGGTGTGTCTTCATCAATATGGGCAGAGGGTGCACTGGACTGAATGCAAAACTAACCATGTAGGGAACTAACCAACTAGTTAACCCTCCTCAACATTTATATTCATAATTGTTGTACAGAATGACGATTTTAACGATCTTGTTGTTTCGTTGTTTACTGTTTCCGTTATCGGACCTTGTTTACCAACAGCATCTGAAATAAAGCGGCTATCAGCTAACAGGCTAACCAGCTAGCACGCAGGCTAACGGCAGAAGTAACCAAACACCAGCTGCGTCAAACCGTAGACGTTATCAGATCTTGCAGCTTTTACAGAATATTCATGCTCTGTCGTGATAAATAAACTTCCCTTTTGTTATGTTAACACTTACCATTGAAGTACTTCCCCCAAGTTTGGAGTAAAATCAGCTTTAAAGCTTCAGTGTCGCTTGAGGACACCGAAGCCCCAGCAGCTGCTAATGCTAGCTAACTAGCTTATCCAGCAGTACACTCACCAGAGGGGTTAAGAGCTGGATCCAAGCCGGGGCGTCGTCTCTCTTCTTATCTTAACTCTGTCCCACACTTTCTCATAGCTCTGTGGACACTCGCGTGTCTTATGAAGACGGTTTGATCCGGATCATGATCTGCTGTGAGTGTGTTCTCATGGTGGAGATGGAGCTAACGGTGAAGGCAGCAGGGTGCCGGGGGAGGTGGAGGTCTGAGGAGGGGGAGTCAACAGAAAAACCCCCTGATCCTCCAGCCCTCACTCCCACCCTGCTGCAGACAGCAGCGCTGATGATGGCTGCAAAAGGACATGAAGTATGAGCTTTATCAATGTTTTATATGCAAACAGTAAAGAGGGAGCTGCCCGCTGTTTTTTTTTAATTCACAGTCATGAGCTGCATCATAAACAAAAATGTCAGAGGCCTTTAGGAAAAACACTGCATCAGCTATTGAAAAGCTTTGGGTAAAAGAAAAAAAGGTTAAAGGCCTGGAATATTATATTTTATAGGAATAATGTACTTTGTCAACAGGGGTGTGTCCTGACATTTAAGGTGTACGCTTACAGTGTGTATTAAGATGGACATAACAGCAGCTGTCAGTGAGTGAAGTTACAATGTTACAATGTTTTAGCAGATGCTTTTGTCCAAAACAACATACATCTGAGAGTAAGTACGACACAAGCAATAATCTTAACTAGAGAGACAGCATTATTGAGAGCAACAAACTGCTTCAAGTCTGTTTGGACTGAGCAAACCTTGTCAAGTCACTTCAGTATCATCATTATCATCAGGGTCATCACCAAGTCCTCATGTCATGACATCAGTGTATTAATGCTGCCTTCCAGTTACATCGGAACTGGGAAGAGGGAAGTGGGAGTGACGTCATCTCCGAGTTATCAGCGTTCCAGTTACAAAGTCGGAAAAACGTGCCGATCTACCCGGCTATTGTTAGCCGTTGTGTTAGCCGTTGTTAGCACGTCCTGCGTTATAGTTCACACATACTACATGAAGAATGTAAATGACACTATAGCAGCATTTCCATAAATAAAAGTCGAACAGTACTATGTATATGGCTGATTTAGTGCGACAAACACGAGTCAGAAGTGCTATTAAATGGATTATAACAGGGGCTTAATAACTGTTTACACTGGGGGCAGCCATATTCGATTGTCAACTCGGGGTTCCCAGTAGGAAATTCCGACCTAGGGGGGCGTTCCAGTTGAAATTTCCCACTCGGAACTCGGAAATCCCGACTTCTGAGTACAACTGGAACGCACTATAAGCATCAACATACTCGGTGCTGAGTTTTTCACAAAGAGCTGGGTCTTAAACCCTCTAACTCGTTCTACCAGAGGAGAAGAGTCAAACTAAGTGCATAAGTGTTCCCTGAACAGTTGAGTCTAACTTTCTCTTAAAGGTATATTCAGACTCTGCAGACTAAATGGAGTTGGGTAATTCATTCCACCACTTGGGAACAACAGATGAGGAGAGTCAAGTGATTTTGAGTCATGATGTAATGGGAGCACCAGGCGTCTCTCACTGGCGGAGCATGGCAGGCAAGAGAGAGTGTAGGCCCGCATGAGGGATTCCAGCTAAACAGAAGCCATTCTTGTTACTGTTTTGTAAACCAGATGTAGAGCTTTGAATTTGATTTGAGCTGCAACTGGAAGCCAATGAAGAGAGGTTAACAGCAGAGTGGCATGCTGTCCTCAGTCAGTTAAAGACTAGGAGTGCTGCTGCATTCTGGATCATCTGCAGAGGCTTAAATGCTCCAGTAGGGAGCTGCAGTAGTTGATGCATGGAATCACCAGAGTCTGTATCAGAAGCTGTGTTGCCTGTTCTGTCAGGTAGGGTCTGATCCTTCTGATGTTATAGAGGGCAAATCAACAAGACCGAGCCATAAAGGCCACAAGGACCTTAAAGGCTGATGTGTACAGCAGAAGTACAGCTCCCCCTGCTGACTAGCTGCATTACAGATCTTAAGCATGTGATGTCACATTTCTGTTCTGTCCCTGGCTGGACAGTAAAAAACATTACCTTCTCACCAGAAAAGAGGTCTAGCATAAAATAAAATAAAATAATGTCATCCTGACTGGAAACTATGGCTGTTTTCTAAACAACCTTCTACATACTACTAAGGAGCACAGTATGGTAGTACAGCATTACTTCTTGTTGTTACTTATAATAGTAAAAATCAAGATAAACAAAAAAGACAAAATTTACCAGGGAAATGTCAAAAATAGCAATATTTTCAAGAAAACAGAGATACAATTGGCTTAAGGATCTTTGTAAAGCTCTCTTTAATGCATTACTAAATGAATGTATGAACTAAAACTTTATAAGTTTAATATGATAGTGAAATATACTTTAATAACTAGTGAATATGCTAAACCTTGAATGCAGTTCATGATGAAAAACCTTAAAACAGTGCTGTAGAAGATCTTTTCACTGAGCTGACATTAGTCTGTCATTTCTTCTTTCAGCCACAAGATGCTGCAGATGTTCTACATGTTTACTCTTCATGAGAGCTCTCTTCACTTCTGTAAGCTCTGCATGTTTGAGTTGAACATAATCATTCAGATGGAAGCACTGCAAACTCAAACAAACAAAAACAAGAGGGTTAGACATCATTATTACAAACACCACAGAGTGCCGAGGCCAGATTATAAATGTAGAAGAAACTCTACTGTGAGTCAAAAGTTTTTACATAAAAGTTAAAAAAAAAAAAAAAAACTGAAAGAGAAGGAAAAAGCACAACCACAAGCCAGACAACAGAAACACAAATAACAGCATGTCTGTAAGAATGTGATGTCATCAAAAAGTCAATGAAATGTTAATCATCTAAATGAACAGTAATAGAAAAACACAAACACAGAAAAAGTGACAAATTAACAACACAATAACAAAAAAAGAGATTAACAACAAAGTGAAAACAAAATAAAATGGAATACAAGTAATAGGTCAGGCTTGTTGGAGTTGGTTTTGCATTCTTTTTTGTTTTTCATCTGTTGTTTTTTATTTTATATTGTTTTTTTTATTCACTGTTGAGTTTTTATTTTTGAAGTGCTTTTTTTTTTGTTTGTTTTTTTACACGTTTTTGTGTGCTTTTGTATTTTTAGCTGTTTTTTCTTCTGGTGTTGCATTTTGTAACAAAGCAACCTGTGAAGAGATGGTGAAATATAGTGTGATACTGATCACAAATGTTTGATTTGTTATCAAGAGTTTAAATATTCCAATTTGCTCAGCATGTTAAAGGGAAAGGCAAAGATTATGGAATCATAATTTCCCCATTTAACCTTTAAGAGAATAGATGGTCTTGCTCTGATAACACAATAAAGCTTTTTTAATTCCTTCATTTATCGCTGACTTATTTATTTATTTGCTGATTTGCACATTGGCATTAAATAAAACATTTGTAAAGCTGGTGTCTATTCACAAAAACATCATCAACTTTTATACTTGCTCATACAATGTACAAATAGACTTTTATTGAAAACTGACCCATTTTACCTGATTACGCCCATCAGGATGTTTATTTTATTTTCAGGTGGTGAGGATTATATTTAGAATGGTTTATTTCAAATATGAATTTAATTTTAAATAAGAAAAAAATACAAAATCAGCAACAAAATAATAATAAAGTAAAACTAAATAACAAAATCATAGTACAATAATATACATGTACGTAATACCTACAAACACATGTCTATATATATCCAAACATATTCGTGTTTATAAATATACACACACGTATATATTGCGTTTGTGTGCCCACGTACAACTCTTAATAAGGCTTCATGCAAATCGATCACTATGTTCGAGAAGAGGAGAGGAGAAGCATCATTGATTTGATCTGTAGATTAATAGTTCTCTTCTTCATACAGTGACCTCCCACAATCACAGAATCGCTTACCTTTTATATGTGCCGTTACATAATTAGTGTACATTTATGCACATTCATACATAAGACTTAACTTTTTTACAGACAAAAAATACACATACACTTGTGATAAATTACCAACATTGTCCATCCATCTATCTATCTGTGCATACTACAGTGTATTTGTATTTCATCTCCAGCAGACGGCGGTAATAAAACACTCATGTTGACCAACGATCCTCAAAAACCCAAGAAAAGGCGCAGACATAAGCCTTCTCCTTCTTTTATTGTGAAGGGATAACCCGGAAGTGATCGTCCTGTGTGTTCTGCAGGCTGGTCTTTCGGTTAGCTCTGATCCGGTCTGTTATGATGTCCCTGTAGTTCAGTTTTAATCTTAATCAGAGTTACTGTCAGCGCGGGGAGCATGTTCGGATAACATGGAGCTCAGTGAAGACCCCTGCCCCTGCTCGGATGTTTCCTCTGAAGGTCTGACGTCATCTTTAACTCACGGTAACTACTTAGGGAGGCTAGCTTAGCGGCTAAGCTAACTGAGCCAGCTCCCTTATAAAGAGCTGCAGATTTGGTAGCCTGAACGAGCTAATGAGCTTAAATAAATGATGTTAGCTCTGACATACTGCAGAAATAATGTTCAGAGTTTAAACATGAAGTTTACGGGTTGTTTCTTCTTTTAGAAGCATTAAACTGTCTCAGCTGATGCTTTAACATCTGAGTTAGCATGTTAGTTAGCGACATTTACTATCATTAACACACAATAGTTAGCTGCTAAGCTAACGTCAAACTAGCCACCGGGAATTATGAATAGTTACTTTGGTTCAACGTTAGTTAAAGGTGTGGTTATAGTGTCATTTCAAACAGAGTGTAATTTTAATTACTTCTCTCTGAAGTGAAACGGTCTACGAGGCTGTCAGTGTGATATTTGAGTCAAAATGATGAAGCAAATGTGACAAAGTTGTCCTCAAACTGCAGCCTAGCATGAGACTTTTTGTACAACAAATGGGAAAATTAAATGCGATGTTTAAAGGATCATATGCATTTTAAACATCTAATCACTTGTTGGTTCTTCAGTATAATATTAATAATAATATTAACAATAATAAATAATAATAAATGTCAATTCCAAGAGTTTCCTGGTCAAGACAGGCAGCAGCACATTCACAAAGTTACAGACATAAAACAGTTACAGACACAGATACATATCAGCCAGTTAACTCATAGTCAAAGAGCAGAGAATCATCAGTCGCAGCATCTACAGCCTGCTTCATCTTCCTCCAAAGCCTTTAACCTGTGCTTTAAAAGATATAAAGAGAGCATCTCCCTAAGACCCAACTTTTCCTGCAGCTGATTCCAGTCTGCAGGTCTGACACTTATTCAACCCATTTCAAGACGAATTTTGGGGACAGATAGCAGAAATAAATTATGTGACTGAAATACAAAAAGAAGATTTAAGTTTCCAGAACTTTTCACATGAATACAGTTTTTCAGGTATGAGGGAAGCAGACTTGTAAATCAGGATGTGCCAGTGATTCGGTCTACAGATGATCAGAGAGGCCCATCCAGCTTGTTCATACAGAGAACAGTGATGAGCAAGAGCCTTAAAGTTTGTTATGAACCTCAAAGGTCCATGATAAACACTATCCAAATATTTAAGACATTGAGAAGATGCACGCAGCTATAAAACATCACTATAATCAAGCAGAGGCACAAAATTAGCAGCAGCAAGATGCTTTTTTGCAGCAAAAGAAAAGCAAAGAATAATTTCTGAAATAGATATGTAGTAGCAGCTTTAACTTGTTTACAAGTTGTTCATTATGAAGTGTAAAATACAGAGACTCATCAAATACAAACCCAATGTCTCTATAAGAAGATACAGGTTTAATTACTTCACCCTGAGCTGTAATAAAAGATGGCAGGTTCTGTTATATAGCTTTTGTGTTCATTAGCATCCCACTTTTACTAGGGATGCAAGATATTCAATTTTTGCTGATATTTTTGTACTCATTATCTGTCTTTTTATCTATCTATTCATCAGTCTATCAGTCTGTCTATCTCTATCTTGTGTTACTTATTTTATGAATATAAAACAAATTGATTATAAAGCTTTTCAATTTTATTCTTGAAACTCTGATCTTACTTGTCCAGCTTCTATAGTTGAAGGCAAAGCTACTATCAACTAGTAAGAAAAATAATGAACATTAGCGCTGATTTGTAATAGAATGTACAAGGTAGAATAAATAAAAGAGAAAATAAAAGAAAAAAATAAACATATATACATCATATCAGTTGTTCATTTTTCAAAACCGTGGTTGGTTTTAACGTTGGTTTAATGACTGGCTGATTAGGAAAATAAAGAAACTGAATGAATTACAGTCAAACTTTAACCGTGCACAGTCCAAATTACACAAATATGTCAGCATCATATAAAAAAGTGGGCAAAACTAATGAGGAGTGAAATGAGATATTCACTAAAACAAAGTCATGAAAACCCTTAGTTTAGTTTAGTTTTTTCATTTCCCAACATGTCATATAAGATGCTTTGTGAAACATGAAATGTAATTGAGTTTTGTCTTGATTTATACCAATATGACTTGAGGATTTACTTGGAAACATTTGCAACACAAAACTAAAAAACAAATTAATCTGAACAACCATTAACAAGCTGCATGAGCTGTCATTAAGTGTTGTTGTTTTTTTTTTCTTACAGTTTCTTTTTGATTAAAAACAGTAAATGATCCACTGATTAGTGCCTTGTTTTATTGTTTTTGTTGTCATATTTTCAAAAGAAATTTTGTTTGATCTTTCCTAAATTCACATTGAACTTCAATTCTTAAATCAGTCCATCCATTTTCTCTGCCAGGCTCATATAACACAGCAGGGTTGTATTGTTTTGCCCTGACTCACAGCTCTCCACATGATGTTTAAGTTACAAACAGCTTTATGTTCACACTGTAAACACTCAGGAGGGTCATACTTATGTTTTAGAAGAGGGCATGTATTTACTGGTCAACACAGCGATGCCTCACATCCACTCAGGGAGTCAGTGACCTCCGTCAGCACTGAAAAAAACATTACATTACATTATTGCGCTGACGCTGGGGTTGTTCCATGGTTGTTATGTTAAAGTAATGGAGATGTGACCAGACATTGTCCTTCAAGCCATACCACCTGTACATTCAACCTTTCATTCTTTTAATTTGTTGGGCTACCACCTCATGCTGCTTGACTCCGCTCCCATCTAAAAAGGATATTATCTACTGTGAGGTGTGTCTAGGCAACCATCTCAGGAGGATTTAATGGACAGTATGACTGAAAGAAACATCCATTAATGCCGACTAAAGATTTCCTTTTTAATGAACTCAAGGCCTGTACACTGTGACTCAGGCTGCCTGTTTACGAGGCTGTAATCTTTATGAACAAGAATTATGCAGAACTATGCAGAATTTAGTCAGGTGACGAGCACTCTGGTGAGATATTAACCAAAAATAATCCACGTGGAAGCAAAAATAAAAAAGGACTTGGCTCAGAACAAGCTGTAGAATCTATGAGCTTACATGCAGTTATGTTTATTAAAACCGTCTCTCTGCTTCACTTCTGCTTTTTCCATAAACAACCAGAAACATCTCTTAAATGCTTCCTATTAATTCAAACAGTAATATTCTAATTGTCCTGGTCCATGTGTTGTGCCAAAAATCAGTTTGTGGAACATGAATCAAAATTAGGAACTGAGGGGACGGCATTTCAAGGTGTTTTAAGACCTGGTTGAGAGGACAGGCTACTCAAAGCAAAGTGTGGGGAGTTGGAGCTGACAAAGGGTGGTGTTTCATTTCCATGTTAGACACCCTCTAAACATTTTTTTTGTTTTTGTGTCTCGCCTCACTCCTGAGTCCATGACAAGCAGATAGACACCATTATCCACCTGCACATGCAGTAACAAGGAAGAGATTGGCAGAGCTCGTCCACTGCAAATCGCTTACTTCAAATACTGAGAGTCAGTGGGTAGTGTTAGCCTGCCTCTGCTTACAGTCATCAGATAAACTCTTCAGCAACTCTAAGCACTCCTGTGTGCTTGTTGTGACTTGTTTTTACCGTGTTATGTTACATGGTCTATTTTTAGACTGAGATTGGCACTTCATGTAATTTTCAAAGAAATACATACAAACTAAACCACAGGGCACGTGTGCAAACCACCATGTATGTGCTTATAAGTAGGTCAACAAACAAAGCTTCTGTTTATGAGTAACAGAAGATTGGTACTAAGGAGTATGGCCAACTTTGTAAGAGAGGACCAGAATGATTTCTTCGGGACTGACAAAGATCCACAACGTTACCTATTTGAACCAGAATATACGGAGGAGGAACTACATGTTTTGAAAGCTGAGCGTGCTCGAAGAGAAGCCAAGGCAGTGGAAGAGTTAATTTTGTATGTATTTCTTTTGAAAATTACATAAAGTGCTAATCTTAGTCTAAAAATGGGTAACATAACATAATGCAGTGAAAAAATGAGTCACAACAAGCACACAGGACCGTTTAGAGTTGCTGAAGAGTTTATCTGATAACTGTCGGCAGTGTCAGGCTGATGCTACCCATTGACTCCCAGTGTTTGAGCTAAGCTAATTAGAGGTGGGCGAGCTCTGCCTGTCTCTTCCTTGTTACTGCACGCACAGTCAAAAGAACGGTGTCTATCTGCTTGTCATGGACTTGGTAGTGAGACAAAACATGATAAAAAAATGTGCTGTATACTTTAAGGGCCAAAAATGCCGGGAGCGCCTGGAGAGCGGATCTGCATCCACACACATGCAGCCAAATAAGACAAGCAGAAAATGGGCTTGATCAAACCAAATGCTCCCAGTTTTGCCTAAACACAAACAGTATGCTTTTAGGGCCCTATAAAATCCATGTAAATTTTTCCCAAATTCCATTTTAGTTGTTCCACATATTCTGTTTAAATTTTTTGAGAATTCGTTTTTTAGTATTTTACTCAAATTTAACCCTGAGACACTGTATAAAGTAATTAAATATAGACACTCATCTACAGATGGTCCTCACATGCATCTTTACGGGTCCAGTCAACAGCATGTTGACAAAATTTGCAGAGCATTTGATATCCTGACACATAATAAACATTGGCAAACTGCTCTGCACTGTACTCTGGAGTAGGCCAGGAGTTTCGTAGCTTCTTTGCTGACTTCAGTGCTGCTTGATGTCACCCGCATTGCACTGCTTGTCGCCCCTTGATGCCAGTGATCATTGAAAATGAATGGCAGCTGGACGCCGAGGACGCTTGGATCGCTTTTGGTGTGAACACAGGGTCAGCCAGTGTCTCAGACGGCCGCTGTGACATGTTGACATTGTTAATGAGGGAGGGAGGAGGGGGAGAGGAAGTGAAGTGTGTAGGAGCTCTGCATGTGCAACAATCATAGATGTAAACAAACTGAGGTTTATACCTTGAGAGCAACGAGATAGAGGAAAAGTTTGTCACGCTCTGAAAAACAACATCTCTTCCCTTATGAGGTGTTAATTGGGAGCTACTATAGAATGTTGTAGAAATGTTTGAGAGAAACAGCAGAGGAACATGGAGAGTGACTGCTTATATTTATCAGCAAACAAACATCTTTCAACATAACGTGTATACATAGAAACCAAAGTCCTTTCCTCTAAATACAGTGTGTTTGTTTGCGGTCTTCTGTGTCACCCCTCCTTCTCCCAGCATCGTCACATCGGTCATTAAATGCAGTCAGTTTCAGTTGTGTAGTCTGTCAGGCATGTTGGGCGGTCATGATTTTGTGAAGACCCTCTTGAAAACAAGAAGCCAAATCTCAAGGGACTAACCTCGAATGAATCTATATTCAGCAGAAACAAATGTGATGAGGACAGATTTATGATCTGGGCGTCCATGGGTTTGTTGTTATCATAAATTGATATTTTTAGTTCCTTTGTCTCTGCCTGGATGGACGCATCTCTGGATGTATGTATGTGTATATACAAATGTATATATTACATGTATTTGTATATACGTATATATGTGTATCTATAAAATGAAGAGTATGGCTTCAGCCTGCTCTGTTGTAAAGTGCCTTTAGATAACACCTGTTATGAACTGGAGCTATACAAATAAAGATTGATTGATTTATGGCTCTGTGGATGCCTAATCTGACACAGTGAACGTCATTGTCAATGAAAAAAATCATGAAGTCCAACCTTGTTGTTGTGTGCTTCTTCACTAGTCTCAAGATTAGATTCAGTCATGAAACTTCAGTCAACGTTTCCATTAGAGTCGCTCTCATGATGCATCAGGTTGGCACACAATGGGAACCATCTTTGATTTTCTACATCACTGCACAAGGCAGTTTTTGATCAAATAATACAGGCAGTCAGATAAACATAAAGTCTCTTTTTAATAAGTGGAAAGTACTTTTGTGGCATGGAGCAGGTAGTGGGTGTGCCTCACAGCAACAAGATTGCTGGTTCGATCCCCTCATGTCAGTCAGTTTCTTTGTGTGAAGTTTGCATGTTCTCCCCTTGCCTGTGTGGTTCTCTCTGGGCACTCTGGTTTTCTCCCAAAGACCAAAAACATGCTCATTAGGTTGATTGGTGTCTCTAACTGGCCCTTAGGTATGAGTGTGAGTGTGAATAGTTGTCTGTCTCTTTATGTGGCCTTGCAATCGGCTGGCAATTAGTTCAGGGTGTACCCTGCCTCTTGCCCAATGTCAGCTGGGATAGGCTCCAGCCCCCTGTGACCCGAAAAGGATCAGCGGTATAGATGATGGATGGATGGATGGAAAGTACTTTTCAAATCATCTAATCAAAAATGTCATATCTACCTTTACATGAGTTTATCCTCCTTGAAAATAAAACCATTGCTTTAGTCTAGCAGCAGCTTCTGCATCATTATCTACATCTTCATCATTAAGCATTTAGGAAAGATTATTTTCAACACCCCTGATGTTATGATATATTAATTTAAACCTCATTTTAAAAATAACATGGTTTATTGAGGATGTCAGGAGGAAAAAAAAATCACACTACCCATGATTCCAGATCAGCACGGCTATGTTACTGATCGCCTTAACCAGCTGTCACCGTGAAGATGTTTACTGGGTTAACAAAACTTGTATTATTGCTAGACTGCAGATTGGCTTGGTTCTAGGATTAGGAATATTCTTATAAGGATTGGTAAGCACTATTTTGGGACAGTCAGTTTAGCAAGATGGCACAAAAATGTGTTGATGTGGTAGGGTTAAAGTCTCGAATCTGCAAGTGTGTGAGGGGAACCGACCTGACCTCAGTCGCAGTTTGAACATTTTGTGCCAAATCTTGATTAGGGCTGCAACTAAAGGTTATTTTCATTATCAATTTATCTGTTGATTGTTTAAACGATTAATCGATTGGTTGTTTGGCCAATAAAATGTTAAAAAATGTTGAAAAATGTCAATCAGTGTTTCCCAAACCACAAGACAATGTCGTCAAATGTCTTGTTTTGTCCAAAACCCAAAGAGATATTCAGTATATTGTCATAAAGGAACAAAGATACAGAAATATTCACATTTAAGAAGCTGAAATCAGAGAATTTTGACTTTTTTTCTTTAAAAAAAAAAAAAAAACCCAAACAATTATTCGATTATAAAAATAGTTGACGATTAATTTAATAATCGATTACTGTTCGATTAATTGTTGCAGCTCTAATCTTGATGCAGTTGGGTCGTGTGAAGTGATAACCGGCCCAACTGCAAACATGTTGCCAACAGCCTATGAAAAAGAGAGGATGGGACACAGGAAGTAGCATCAGAAGACAATGGGAAGAAGAAGGACTATGAAAACAACAATGGCAATTAGGGAGGGAGAGAAAGTGGCAACAAAGACTTGAAAGACTTAAAAAGTAGACATAAAAATGTTATTAGTAAAACCTGAAAGCTTTACTAATACTTCTAGTAATACAAAATTGTCTACGGTTGTGCATATAAGGCTTACTAGTAGTACTAGTGAACATTTTTCAGAATACTAGTAGCACTAGTAACACTTTTTGCTTCACAAGTTAAGTCTACTCGTGCACTAGTTGACCAAAATTTAGCACATGTACTCCAAATTTAAGTACCAGTAGAGCTGAACTACGGTTGATATCACTGATGTGAAGTTTATGCTGAAACTGCTTATCATACAGGTTTAGTTGTTAAGCGTGTGATCCTCGGTTTAAATCTACCTGCAGATTGAGAGCTCCAAAACTGTTAACTGTAGAGCTCCATAAAAGATAGGCCAAAGTGATAATTGCATGCAAAGGTATCAAATCTATCACTGGTAAGTGCCAAAGGGAAGTTCTCTCACCATAATAAACTGAACTTTATAACCACAAAGAATCATAAATGTAGTTTCTATTAGTTTCATCTTCAGTCTCCCAGAGTAGATAATTCTGAAACAGCTTAATGAACTGACTGTTGTCTCCCTCTTCACAGGTTCCTGCTTATTTCCTGCGTTGGATCAGAGAGAATAAAAGAGAGAAGGGGATGGAAAAGATGGCTGCACTCCACTCGTCCTCAGCCTCCATGTTAACGCTCTCACAGAGATACTGAAGGACGTGAAGGGTCCTCTGGCTTCAGGAAAGAGAGAAGAAGAAAGCCCCCACAGCTCTGAGCCGCTCCTCATTAAGCAGAGGAAATGGCTTTCTTGGACAATCCAGCCATTATCCTGGCCCACATTAGACAGTCTCATGTGACCAGTGACGACACGGGGATGTGTGAGATGGTCCTGATCGACCAGGATGTGGACCTGGAGAAGTGCCAGCTGGCTCTGGTGCCCGGTAGCAGCTGTGGTTCGACGGGTTCAGGGTCTCTGAGCGAGGGGGGGACCAGTGTGACCGACAATCATGCCTGCGACCTTTCCCAGTCCATGGACATCACCTCCAGCTGGGACTTTGGCATCCGGCGGCGCTCAAACACAGGTAAATATTTTCAGGATGTGGTTAGCTAGCAGGACGGGCTTCTTTTCTGATGATGGAGGGAACCAGAGGCTGTCCTGCTGCTGTTGGGGGTCTGTGTGTCTAATCTGGGCTCATGGTTCAGTGAGGTTCAAGCCAAATTGTGATAAAAGTTGTGGCAGAAGCTGCTGTGTGGGGTTATGGTGCTTTTCCATCTGTGGTATCTGCTCAACTCGGCTTGACTCTGCACGGTGTGGACACTACCTGCTTCATTTTCCACTTTCTAGTGTAGACTGGTATCAGAACCTCTTTAGGGTAGGTAGGTCGTGAGGGCATGGCTGCGTGAAACTACAGCAGCATCCTTAAATGAAGGAGGAAACAGAGGTGTTCTTTTGTGTCTTTTGTAACAGTTAGGAGATGTGAAGATCTTAGATTGTGAAGACCAATAATGTAACTTCAACCTGTCAAAGCAGAAAGATGGTAGGATTGTCTGTAGTGTAAGCTGTGCTGAAAGTGGCCAAATTTATTCAATAAAATCCTTCAGGATGCAGGAAAATAAATGGTTCATATTTAATTTTTTTGAGACCCACCACACCTTCTTTACCCAATGATTGGTATTTTAAAACTCCACCAAAGACAAGCTGAAGTTCTGAAAAAATAACTTATATTCTTGGTTCATACATTTAAAGGAATATTTACAGATATAAGCTTGGTTCTGGTCAGTAATGTGCAAATAAGTATTAACAATGAGAACAAAAGAGTCGCGATAAAATCAAGATCATGATACTGCCATAAAAAAATCATGAAACTGGTTTTACTCATATCACCCACCCCTGTGAGGAGCAGCAAAGCAACATGCTGTTTAAGTAGAGCAGAGTTGGAGAATCATACAGCATCCCAGAGCTGACAACTGCAGACGTTTAATTTCCGTGCCAATACCCCTGACTCGTGGCGATGCTCTAATGATTCAGAGGTCAGCGGTGTCTCCACGTCACATTTAGTCTTCGCTGGAGGTGATACAAAAACTGTCAGGTACCAGGCATCATCCCTAATGGGAAATCAAAACAACCGAGTAAAGTTGAGTCGAGTCCAGCTGATACCACGTCCTGGAAATGCCCCATGTGATTGTCATGGTCTGTTTGTATTTCACTAATTAATTATGAAATGAGTGACAAAGATGATACTAACATTGAATAATGTTCCTTTTTTCCAGAATAATTTAATAATTGATCAACATAATGCTATTTTGACTCTGATATCCAGTTGATAAGGGAGTCTCCAGAGATTTATGCATGTTAATGGGTCTGGCAGAGATTGTTTTGGTGAAATTAACCCTTTATTTGGTAGTTTGATACAGGGGATGATCAGGTAATCCAGGAAGTACAAGGCATGTCCAGAAAGGTGCACAGGGGCATTCCCTTATTTTTTGTATTGATTTAATGAGTGAAGCAGTCAGCCTGGTTTTTCACTCAGGCTTTGCTTGGACTTTTTTTGCCATCCATCTGGTAAATTCTCTGTATGAAATTTAGCACATTTGTAAGGTCAGACACTGATGTTGGACGAGAAGGCCTGGCTCACAATCTCTGCCCTAATTCATCCCAAAGGTTATCTATATGGTCGAGGTCAGGACTCTGTGCAGGCCAGTCCAGTTCTTCCACACCAAACTCCCTTATCCAGGTCTTTATGGACCTGCTTTGTGCACTGGTGTGCAGTCATGTTGGAACAGGAAGGGGCCGTCCCCAAACTGTTCCCACAGAATTGGGAGCATGAAATTGTCCAAAATGTCTTGGTATGCTGAAGCATTCAGAGTTCCTTTCACTGGAACTAAGGGGCCGAGCCCAACTCCTGAAAAACAACCCCACACCAGAATTTCCCTCCACCAAACTTTACACTTGGCACAATGCAGTCAGACAAGTACTGTTCTCCTGACAACCACCAAACTCAGACTCGTCCATTGGACTGCCAGACAGAGAAGTGTGATTGATCACTCCAGAGAACACATTTCCACTGCTATTGAGTCCAGCAGCCTGCTTTACACCTCTGCATCATCACTTTGCATTGCACTTGGTGATGAAAATTCACCTTTGGAAACCTGAGATGTTTACCTGCCACACTTTTGCAGATAGGGGTCGGTGATATGGCCTTAAAATAAAATCACAGATTCTTTTCGTATAAAATTTGATTTATGGTTCTAAATTATTTTCCCCCTTCAATGAAAAAAACTACAAATGACAGCAAAATAACACAAAACAATTTTTACTTTAATTTAATCGAAACTGTACAAGGTAAACTTAATTGTCTCTCAAGGATTTGAAGTGCATGCTGTTGTTCTGTCACATAAAGAGGAGACAGTGGACAGAGTCAGAAAATAGAAATAGAGAGCAGAGGAGGACATGCAGGAAGAAGCAGCAGAAGGAGCTAAACCTGGACTGTCTTCACGATGCAAGAGCCTCAAAGCATGGGGCACAAGGACACAACTCATCCAGGGCTTTCTGTAGCCCACAGCCTACAGCCCTAAATTTAGTTTAAATGTTTAATCCACTGCATCAAAGTCAGAAGGCATAGAAAACGTCTGCGTGTGAACACGGAGCGCTTCTGTTTCTGGTGACAACATTGTCATGTAAACAGGGCCTTAGTTTGGTTACATCCATCCTTCATCTATGTCACTCATCTTTTTTGGGGGTCACAGGGTGCCCGAGCCTATCCCAGCTGAAACTGGGCGAGAGGTGAGGTACACCCTAAACTGGTCACCAGCCAATCACAGGACCACATAGAGAGACAGACCACCATTCATGCTCACACTCATATCCAAGTGCAATTTAGAGTCACAAATCAACCTAATGATCATGTTTTTGGTCTGTGGGAGGAAACCAGAGTGCCCAGAGAGAACCCACACAGGCAAGGGGAGAACATGCAAACTTCACACAGAAACACAGACTGACACGGGGGGATCGAACCAGAAACCTTGTTGCTGTGAGGCAAGCCCACTACCTGCATTTTTAATGTTTAAACTGGATCACAAAGTTTATTTGAAGTAGGTCCTGACATCTTGAAGTTTAATTTCCTAATCAAAAAAAGAAAATCTGTTTTGGTTTGTGTTGCTTTGTGGGCTGTTTGAAATAATGTTTGAGGGAACTGAAAAGCGATAAATCATTTAAAAGGATATTTTACTGAAAAGGTTAAAGCAGTTTTGGTGTGCGTTTGGAGTTTGGTGGAGTTTTCTGGTCGTGGTTTTGGGTTGTGGGTAAATTTTCAGACACGAGCACTGACCTGTGGTGGACTTTTCAGCAGGAATCCAGCAAGACAGCAGAGACAGACGCGGGGCTGCGGGTAAGACCAAAGGGATAAACGTCTCAAATGAGGTGCAGAGATACACAAGCGTGCTTCTGTTTTCACAGGGAGACTGCAGAGTCGATGTGTGCTCATAAAGTCAAACGCCCTCTCATGACATGATAATGATATCTCCTCTCTCTTTCTGCAGGTCTCTAACGGACTTAAACTGTTTTTTGTTGATTATTTTTCTTTATTTTTCAGCCCAAAGACTTGAGAGGTTACGGAAGGAACGGCAGAACCAAATCAAATGTAAAAACATTCAGTGGAAAGAGAGGTCGTCCTCACAATCAGGTACTATCACTTTATTTCTTTTCTACTTTTAAACCAAAAGTTTGCGCATTAAACAGAAGATATAATAAAATCAAGATTGGAGGTTTGAAAGTGTTTTGATTTTGATCACTTCATGTTTCAATTGGAAAAAGACTCATATCACTAATACCTGATTTTGGTGCAAAGTTAAATTAAGTGAAAGTCAAAGTTTGTGCTGGTTTTAAATAAATCAGTAAAATAAACTCTAGAAATTCTGTTTTGTTTGACCCTTTGAAGTTTGTATCGAGTGTTTGTGAAATCCAGATCTCATGCCTGGATTATGACTGAATTATCCCAAACATCAGACTCTGAGCTGGATTATCTGATTTTTCTGATTTAATTTGGTCTTTTCTCACATGAGCAACACTTTTTAGGGATTTGATAAAAGACTTTATTCAATCTGATCACAATACTTCCACACAAGTGATCTCATGATGGGAAAATGATCAAATGCACACCATTGAGTAAAAGATTCTCTCCTTGTTAAAACAGATTGAAGATGTTTGTCTAAACTTTTTTTGTTTGTGATTTGTTTATAAAATTTCAAGTACATTTTTAAATACATATAACCATAATGGTCACATGATACAGAAATCAGTGGCACAATGTCTGATTTGAAAACATATTGTAGCGCATCACACCTTATGTAGACAATGGCAAGGCAGTATGAGTGCGAGGTGGGCATTATTATGCTAAACCTTAAACAAACAGACAAACAAATAGAAAAGAACATGTGAAAACAATCACAATTAGCATACTATGCATCCCATGTGCTGTTGATATAAAAGCAACAGGTTTTTGATTTTGGTAAAGTTGAGTAGAGAGAGTTTCTCAGTCAACAGGGTCAGCATCTAGTTGGAGAAAACTGACATTGTCTATAAAAGGTAACTATTGCCCAAACTTTTTATAAGCAGTAAGAATGAGATATTAACAGTTCATATATAAATACTTTGGTTTCTTCTTGGTCCAGTGGAGGATTTAGGGTCTCTGTTTGAAAAGCGCGACTTAAAGGATCGGCAGAGAGCTCCAGGTACCAAATCCACGCTCTCACTAAGACTGGAACAGTGTCCTCAGCAGCTCAACAACCCCTTCAACGAATACTCCAAATTTGACGGAAAGGTAAGATATTTTGGCCTTTTTTATTTTTTTATTTTTTTATTTTTTTACCTTATAACCATCTTTTTATTTTACATTCAGGTTTAAAAGTTAAAATACAATGAGTGATAATTCTTATATGAAAGCCTCCCCACTGGTTAAAAAACTTTTTCTTTTCTTTTTTTTTTCTTTTTTTCTTGTTTTTTCATTTTTTGGTTATGTTGGGCTGAAATAACCTGACACACCAGACGGACAGTTCCATATATCTGCCACATAAATATTTCACTAGTCGATCTGGAGAAGAAAATCTTTTCAGAGGCATACCTTCAAAAACAACAGCAGCTGGTGATTGGACGATCGTTCTGCCAGTCACACTCATCACAGACCAATCATATCAAGCCACAGTATGACGCAGCAGCTAGACCAGGGGTGGGCAAATAGCAGCCTGGGGGCCGCATGCGGCCCTCCACCTTGCTAAATGCGGCCCGCCAGTCATTTCCAAAAATCAATGAATATGAAGAAAACCCAGATATTTAATATAAATAATACTGTATAATCTAGATTAATATATTCATTGGTTTTCGTAAGTTATTGAAGAACGTATGTTACAATAACAGTGTCTCTAAATCTCTTTCATAAAGCATGAGAACACTGAGTATTACTAAATACTATGTTTAGAAAATGGCAGCAGTAAAATATTTGTGCTTTAAAAATTGCAGAACACTTGTTGTTTCATTGATTTAAAAATAGCTTAATTGACTTTAATTCTGTGTACACTGGCTGACTTAGCTTGAGTTCTATGTCATTTAACTATGCATAATAACTGTATTTTTATTATTAGATATGAATATTGGTATACTATTTTTATGACTACTTTATATTTGCATATATTGTTTATCAGACATTATTTTTCCCCTTTAAGAGTATCCAAAAATTTGTCACAATGTGGCCCTCCGGCTGGGAAAAACAGTTTTATGTGACCCTCTTGGTAATAAAGGTTGCCCACCCCTGAGCTAGATCCTGTTGTTAGCTGTTAGCTTAAACTGCGTTTCAGTCCTTAGACTATCATCTTACATTAAATTATACCACACAGATGTATCATTTACCACTTCTATGTGACATGAAGTTCTCCCAGTAAACTTCTGAGGAGAGCAGATTTCACCAGGTATCACTGAGTAACTGTGACTACCATAGACTAACCGTCATCGTCCGGAGGATTTCTGCGTTCTCTCCCAGTTTACCAGCAGTGTTCCCCAGTTGGGACAAGAGCAAAAACATGATTTCCCTTAAGAAAAGCTTTAAGTTATGTTCTTTGCTCCTCTTTTAAAGGAGAAATTGAGTCCATTTCTGATAAAACTGCAGATATTTCTGCATCTACAGGGACCGCTTCAGAAGCCGCCATTGTTTTCAAGCATGCAGTCTCTTCCTGCTGTCGTCACGTCTTCAGTTTCCGCCTCTTTCCCTTGATTGGGCCGTCCAGCTTTTGGCCGTAAATTTGTAGGAGGTTGGAGCTTGACAAGATGGATCTGCATGATTTCAAACAATGAATCAGGCAGGTCCATCCACTCTGCAAGGTTAGGGCCGAAAGGCTGTTATTACCAAATGGGAAGGAGATGAACCTCCTTCAGTACATCTGTGGAAGTCTTTGATATTACAATATGTTTCTCTGGAAAGACTAAGATTTTGTATTAATGGTCAGAAGAATCTCTTTACAGCAAAGTATGGCAAATTGTTGGAGTATCTGGGGACTCAGAGTGCATCTGCATGTAATGTTAGACCTTATAAGGACTTTTGACATCATTGCTGTGGATGTATTTTGGATTTGCTGTATATTTCAAACAACAACATGTACTGTGCTGGACTGTTATATTTTTGAGAAAGTTCAATTAAAAGAATGTCAAAAAAAAAAAACATTGATTTTGGTATCTGAATGACTTTTGATTGATAGACTTTCAGTTTATAGTGTTGGACTTCTACAATCACAATCTCTCTACTATCCAGGGCCACATCGGCACAACGGCAACGAAGAAGATCGACGTCTACCTCTCCATGCAGATGGCTCAGGAGAAACTTCATCCCATGACGGTGGTGACCATCGCCAATGCCCGCGTTCACGACCTCATTGGGCTCATCTGCTGGCAGTACACGAGCGAGGGCCGAGAGCCCAAACTCAAGTCAGTGCAGTTAACTTTTAGCACCACCATAATTCTAATTTCTGTCTAATTAACTGTTATGTCGTCCTTCTTCACAGTGAGAATGTGAATGCGTACTGCCTCCACATCGCTGAGGATGATGGAGAGGTCGACACTGATTTTCCTCCTCTAGACTCCAATGAGCCGATCCATAAGTTCGGTTTCAGCACGCTCGCTTTGGTAGAGAAATACTCTTCACCAGGCCTCGCCTCCAGACAGTCGCTGTTTGTCAGAATGTAAGTCGAAATGAAGAACAATTAATGATGGCATTTTATTTTGAGTTGCTCTGGAAGTTTGAGGCTGTCTTCGAAACATATTTGCATTGACTAACAAACTAGCATAACAACATGAAAAGTGGTATAATTTCTCAAGTAGAGCTGTACAATTAATCATTATTTTATTGTTATTGCAGCTGCAAGTGTTGGAAAATCTTAATAATGTCCTCAGCGTGTTTTTAAAGTGTTTGAGTAAGACTTACAAAGATGAATGAACCCTAAACAACACTATCAAAAGCCCTGAACACTAAAAATAAGCAATAAATGGTTCTAAATAAGTCAGATAAATCAAATGCATGTACTCAATGATTAAAGTAAGAAGCTGAACATCAGTTTCAGTAGATATGGAAATCTTTGCAGATATTTGGTCCTTATATATTTGCATCTGTAGAGTTTATAGAGTTTTTGCACATTAATTTTAAATTTAGAGTATTTCTTTTATTATTTTATTTTTTTAATCAATATTTGTACTTTCATATTTTGATGATATGGATCTTTGAGTCTTGAATAAAGTGTCTATCTATAAGCTAAAAATAGGGCACATTTTCTGTCAGCAGGTCAGTTTATCAGTGTTTGTTGCCACATTAATGTTAGAAACTCTGACAGCATGTTTGCAGTACTCCAAAGTTAACATTTATAGCTAGAATAACTAAAGGAACAAATATGACTTAAATATCAAACTTAATTTAACCAATGGTAATGTATTTAAACTCAAATGCAAATAGGCATGTTGATTTAGTAAATTATTCTTATTTTAGTAAAGTATTCAAGCCAGTTGAAACTACTTTTTAAATGCTGTAAACGGTTTACTGGTTATTCTGGCATTTTTATTGAACAGTTATAGATGTATATTTTTTTATAAATATATTTGGTGAATTGGGAGGCATGCACATAACGTTCAACATATTTTCAGTGTCGGAATTTAATGCCGTAGAAGTTCACGGAGAGCATCAGGCTGCAGGGAATTCAGTGACTGTTAATAAAAGCAGACGTCCTAAGAATGAGTCCAGAAGAGTCAATGATTTGACCGGACCATCCTGGTTCTGGGCCTGAAGAAGGTTTAGTTATGGTTTCTGCACAGATGGTCAGACAGAAATTAACTGACCTCAGATCAGCTGCAGTTAAAGAATACATTTGTGCATGGTGGTTCCTGCGTGTATTTGTGAATGTGTTTGAGTATGGGTGTCAGTGTATGACTTTGTCTGTGTGACTCTGTGAGGCTCTGACATGCAGACAGACATGATGGGGAAGTTAGAGTTACACATGCAGAGCTTATTATTTAACATATTTTTGTTGGCCATAACAGTCATTTGGCTCATAGCCCTCTGAAATTTACTTGCCAAACAGAAAATCGTTTCGCAACAATCGTCAGCAACAAGCAGATAGACGCCATTCTGTGCACGTCTGCAGTGGTTTGTGCACCAATCTTCTTCTACTCGTAAACAGAGGCTTTGTTTTGTTGACCTACTTACAGGCATGTCTGTGGTAGTTTGTGCATGAGCCCTGCGATTTAGTTTCATATATTTTGTAAAAAATTACATAAAGTGAAAATCCTACTCTAAAAATAGATAATGTAACATTACACGAGTTGTTCTGATGGCTGTAGCCAGACGCAGACTGATGCTACCCATTGACTCCCAGTGTTTGAGCTAAGCTACTTAGCGGTGGGCGAGCTCTGCCCGTCTCTTTCATGTTACTGCATGTACAGTCAAAAGAAAAGTGTGTATCTGCTTGTCATGGACTCAGGAGTGAGGTAAGACATGAAAAGAAAAAATATGTGTGTGTATCCCTTTAATAGCAGACCCTTGGTGTTGATATCATTAGTGGCCTTAATACGATTTTAATATTTGCATTTTTGGTATAGGCAAAAAAAAAAAAAAAAAAATCAACCATCGAGCATCCCTACATGAGATTAATAAATCAATTAACAAAAGGTTATCCAGTTTTGTTAGCATGGCCGTAGTTATGCACTCTTGACCAAATAAACGAACACTGAACCATCACCACACGACACACCTGTGAACCAAACAGTTTCTGCACATTCTGTGATGCAGATATCGTTTAATCAGGAGTATTCTGTTTTTATGATCTTTGAAAGCTGTAACTGGAATCAACACCAGATTTGTCTCCACGCCACTCTGGGGGTGATTAAATCCACACAGTCGACTTTACTCTGTCTCTCTTCTCTCTTGTAGAAATGCTGCTCATGGTTTCTCCCTGATCCCTGTGGACAGTCTGAAGGTCACCATGAAGGAGATCCTTCAGAAAGCTCTAAAGAAGAGGAAAGGGTCGCAGAAAGGCTCAGGTAAACATACAGGTATCTCCATATTCTTCTCTTATTCACATTCTTATTTAAATAATAGCTGGTCCTTTGGTTTATTTGGCTCCGTCACAGTGAAACAGCATATTTTAGTGTTTTCTCTGTGGACTACAAATAAATCTGAAGATATCTGAGTTTTGACAGACGCCTACGGTAAGTCTGTGAAACATCAGATAAAAAACAGCCTGTTAGTGGACATATTTGTGTTTGAAGCTGAGTCATCCTCTCTCTATTATCTCTGCTCTCTCTTAGGAGGAGGATTTATATATTAAAGATGGTGAGATTAATATTTCACTCTCTGTAGTAACCTAATGCAGAGTCAGAAGAGGCCTGCAGTCTCATTTACATTTAGACGAGTATTGATTATTTACTGTATTTACTCGCAGTCACATCCACCATCTTCTTCTCCTTCACACCAACAGATCATTTAAAACATACCCTCCGTTCATCAGGACGATTCTCCTGCTCTGTTTCTGTGTCAGAGGAGTTATTTATACAGGCAGTGACAATCATTTTAAAAAGATGTATATTTAGATGTTGGTGAGGCCTTAACTCTCCCTCATAAACCAAGATGTTTATTCCTGAGTCCTTTTGCTTCTAAATCTGCAACATTACATAATCTTTTAGTTTCTTTCAGCTGCTTTCTGTCCTTGGAGTTATTTACGTTTTGGATTGACATCTGTTTTTGGTGTTCAGGTTTCAGGTTGGCTTTACTTTAGAGCATGCATCCAGACTTTGCATTAACAAATGCTGCATTTCCATCTGTGGTAGCCAACTCATCTCGTCCCTCCCCTGTTTCAGCTCAAGGCCATTCATTTTCCATTGCAATATACACTTTAATCCCATTGACACTTGCAAAAAAACTTGAAATTACCAGAGTATTTTTTTGTTTTTTTTGTGTAAAGTGTGAACGCAGAAGTACAGTGCCATGAAAAAGTATTTTCCCCCTTCCTGATTTCTTACTTTTTTGCATATTTGTCACACTTAAATGTTTCAGATCATCACACAAATTTTAACATCAGACAACGATAACCTGAGTAACTACAGAATGCAGTTTTTAAATGATGACTTTATTTATTAAGGGAAAAAAGCTCTCCAAACCTACATGACCCTATGTGAAAAAGTAATTGCCCCTCTGTTAAATCATGAGTTAACTTTGTTTAACCACATTTTTTGGAAAGCTGAGTTCAATTTCACTGACCACACGCAGACCTGATTACTGCCAGACCTGTTGAATTAAGAAATCACTTAAATAGAACCTGTCTGACAGTGAAGTAGGCGGCAAGATCTCGAAAAGAAACACATCATGCCACAATCCAAAAAAATCCAAGAACAAATGAGAACAAAGTGATTAAAATCTATCAGTCTATTTATTACAAAGCCATTTCTAAGGCTTTAGGACTCCAGTGAACCACGGTCAGAGCCATTATCCACAAGTGGAGAAAACTGGGAACAGTGGTGAACCTTCCCAGGAGTGGTCGGCCTACCAAAATTACACCAAGAGCACAACGACGACTCATCCAGGAGGTCAAAAAGAACCCAGAACAACATCTAAAGAACTGCAGGCCTCACTGGCCTCAGTTAAGGTCAGAGTTCATGACTCAACAATAAGAAAGAGACTGAGCAAAAATGGCATCATGGGAGAGCTCCAAGGCCAAAACCACTACTGACCAAAACAGAACACAAAGGCTCGTCTCACATTTGCCTAAAAAACATCTTGATGATCCCCAAGACTTTTGGAAAAATATTTGTGAACTGGTGAGACAAAAGTTGAACTTTTTCAAAGGTGTGAGTCCTGTTACATCTGGAGTAAAAACAACACAGCATTTGATAAAAAGAACATCATAGCAACAGTCAGACATGGTGGTGGTAGTGTGATGGTCTGGGGCTGCTTTGCTGCTTCAGGACCTGGAAGACTTACTGTGATTGATGAAACCATGAATTCTGCTGTCTACCAGAAAATCCTGAAGGAGAACGTTCGGCCATCAGCACTTGGCTTATGCAACAGGACAACGACCCGAAACACACTAGCAAGTCCACCTGTGAATGGCTATAAAAAAACAAAATGAAGGTTTTGGAGTGGCCGAGTCAAAGTCCAGACTTTCCAATTGAGATGCTGTGGTGTGACCTTAAACGTGCAGTTTATGTTCGAAAACCTTCCAATGTGGCTGAGTTAAAAGAATTCTGCACAGAAGAGTGGGCCAAAACGCTTCCTCCACAGCGATGTGAAAGACTCCTCACCAGTTATCACAAACGCTTGATGGCAGTTATTGCTGCCAAGGGTGACACATGTAGGTTTGGAGAGCTTTTTTCCCTTAATAAATAATATTATCATTAAAACTGCATTTTATATTTACTCAGGTTATCTTTGTGCAATGTTAAAATTTGTGTGATAATCTGAAACATTTAAGTGTGACAAAAATGCAAAAAAGGAAGGAATCAGGAAGGGGGCAAATACTTTTTCATGGCACTGTACATAATCAGGGAAATTCACTGAGGGCAAGTAGGGAGGGCTGATGACATCATCCTGTTTGACTGACCTGAAACTAGAAAAGGGAGATTTGACAGGATTGATATAAATAACCGCTGTTTTTATGGGAGAAGTTTATCTGATTGTAAGGAGAGAAACACAAACTCAAATGTGCATCTAGATGTTTTAAAGTGTTGTTTCACCTGCACATCATCAGCTCTGTGGATCATCTGCTCTAAAACAATCATCCCTGGGTCTTTTGTGCATGGATCTGGTTGGATACAGAGCTAAAACTCTGCAGTTTTAGTTCTCTTTTGTAATAGTCACGCACGCGGTGACGCTACTTGGGTTGCAAAATTCCAGGAATTTTCAAAGTTGGAAACTTCCCATGGGAGTTTAAGGGAATTTATGTGAACAAACTGGAATAAACCTGGAATTTACGAAGTTGAACCTTAACAGAGATTTTAAATATAGTTGTGGAAAACATACTTTATCATAATCTTGACTAAAACAACCAGATTTAATGCAAGTATACATGAGAATCTCTTTGCTGTTCCTCAATCACATGCACACAGCTCACTGCTTGCTGCAGGTTTATTGAGGCCATGCCCCCTACATGCACTGTGCATTTCTCCATCACATACACAGGTGATTTCTAGAACCCTGGACTATTGAGGACACACATTTGAGCCTGCGAACATAAAGTAAAATAATTAAATTTTGATTCTACTTAAAAATGAATCTGGTGAAATTGTATTATTTTGCATGGATGTCTGCCAGTGACAAAACTAAATGTTTATTTCTGATTTTTGGATGTTTTGATTCACATGAAAAGTTTCCAATTTGTAATATTTCTGAAATTCCCCAGCTTAACTCAAAGTTTCTGGAAATTTACTGTACATTCTCCGCTCCTTTGCGACCCTTCTGAGTGCTGCAGTGCTCCTCTCAACTCTTTCGTTAGTGCTGTTGATGCAGTTTTTTACATGTTTCAGTAAAGTTATAATTTAAACTGTGATCATAGCTCTGCTGCTTTGTCATTATCATATAAGGCAGGAAAACGTGCTTTTATTACTGAGCTGAGCCAAATGATCCAAATCTCCAAAAATGATATTTCATCATGAAAAGAGAGGTAGGACACGCTGAAAGGAAACACTTTTGCTCGATGAGAGACCAACACTCACTATTTGAGATGACAGTTTGGTCTACAAAACACTATATGTGGTATCTTTGCCACCAAATCAGTCAGGATGACACTATCCCAGACCACCTCTGCCTGTCGTGTCTCTGCGTGCACTGAGGCAGGTTCACATTGAGCAAAATGGCCTCCATTCAGTATCAAAAAGCCCAGAAGAGATGTGGATCCCAGTTAATGCGAGGTCCAACAGGGTGTCCTAATCCTGTGGTCTTCTTCAGGTCCGATGTATCGTCTGGAGAAACAGACTGAACCAAACGTAGCGGTGGATCTGGACTCAACGCTGGAGACTCAGAGCACGTTAGAGTTTTGTCTCGTCAGAGAAAACAGTAAGTCAGACCATCAGCCTCTTTTTAACCCTTTCCTGACTGGGCTGCATCAAGTGAATGCTAATGTTTGATTTCATTGTGAGTATTTTGAAAGCCCAAATGAAATGATCCCTGCAAGTTTCCTGTTACAGTGAGAACAGAATATTCAGGGGTCCTCTCATCATTTAACCTTCCTGTTTCCTTCAGGCTCGAGAGGTGAGGAGAGTTCAGAAGAAGACCCTCCCATCGACATCACCACGGTCCAGGACATGCTCAGCAGTCACCACTACAAGTCCTTTAAGATCAGCATGATCCACAAGCTGAGGTTCACCACGGACGTCCAACTAGGTACACAACATACACAGGATTACACACAGATAAATACACATACGGATGTCCAACTAGTTACACAACACACATAAAACACACACATATATATGTACACACTGACGTCCAACTGGATACACAACACACACAGGATTACACACAGATATATACAAACACAGACGTCCAGCTAGGTACACAACACATACAAAAATACACACGGACATCTAAAAAGTAAAACAAAATACACAAAAATACACATGGAAGTCAGACTATGTACATAAGACACAAAAATATACACATAAATATACACATTTATGTCCAACTAGGTACATGATACACACAACAATATACACACGGACATCTAATAAGGTTAAAAATGTATACAAAAATACACATGGACATCCAACCAGGTACACAACATGAAATTATATACACAAAAATATACACACAAATATAGACATGGCCATCTAATAAGGTCAACAATAAATACAAAAAGAAAAAAAAATAGAAATATACACAGATGTCCTACTAGGTGTATAATACACACACAAATACACAAAAATATACACACAAATATGCACACGGACATCTGATAAGGTAAACATTACATACAAAAATACACATGGACGTTCAACTAGGTACACAACACAAATACGTCTCATAAGGTAAACAATATACAAAAAAAGTACACGCGGACATCAGTGGCGGCTGGTGCCAAAAATTTTAAGGGGGGCGCAGCTTTGGAGGAAACAAACCAAGGAAGCGCTCCATACTACAGTGAAAAGAAACTAAAGACAAAACATAATCACAATACAACCTACTTTGAACAATGCACTATTTGAACAGAAATTTTGCCCTCCTTTCCTTCTGGGCTGCAAATTTCTCAGTGACCCTCTGACTGAAGTCCATCATATCCGTCACCAGTCTCTCCTCCATTGACAGCATGGCCAGTGCATTCAGCCTGTCCTGGTTCATGGTGTTTCTGAGGAAAGTTCTGAGAAGCACCTCAGCTTCTGCAGTGGTCATGGGTGTGGTGATGAGGATCTTTAGCAGAGTGACAGTCTCTGAAAATACCTCTCCAAGATTATTTTCCATCAACAACTGGATAAGGTCCACAGCACCACAGCAGGCCTTGAACTCCTCCTTGCTGTAGATTAAGACTGAGCTCTGTCTTCAGCTTTAGTTGAGCACTGGGTCGGCCTTCAAGGTGCTGCTGAGGGAACCTTCAGGAAACATGGTGTGGTACTGTGTGAATCTGTCATTAAAAAATACATAGAAAAACACATTTTATTACCAAAAGTTAACATCAGTATTTACTGAAAAAAATCAATAAAACAGCCAAAGTTTAACCTGCTCCCAGAAAATAAAGCTGTAATTTATGTCAGTTTCACTATTTTATGAACATTTCTTGTGTCACCTGAACAGTGTCTTATCTTATACATGATGTCTCATGGCTAAAGATTGTAAACACAAACAGAATCTTATGTACCACTAAACTGATGCTTTAAAACTAAAGGTAAAACTATGTGATACAGTTTTGGTATAGATTAACTGTAAAAAGTATGAACAAAACAAAACAAATCAGAAAAAAAAACAAATAGGAAAAAAAAATCAGATACAAGCATGCAGCACAAAGGGCAGACGGCTCACACCAGCTGACTGATGCTCACAGCTGAAATGGAGGCTGTGAGTGTTTGGATGACATTTATAGTTTTCAGCAAAACTACTTCAAATTTTAAAAAGTCAAAAAAATAAACTTTACATTACAGGAGTCTATTTCCATCTGCTAAAACTTTTGAATACTTCAACGTTGTACCGTTATGTGCAGTATTCAGTCAGCAAAAACACCAACAGAATGTATAATGTCTGTATCCAAACAGAACATTTTATTATAGCAACTAAACATATGGTATACAATTATATATAATGACAATACTATATATATTTATATTGATATTTATTATTTTTTATCACGTTTAGTTGCCATAATAAAACTACAACATTTAAAGACAAGATATACATTTTGTTGGTTTGTTTTTTTTATTGATTTTATACTGTGCACAATGGTTCAAGCTGGAAAGGCACAAGGTAAGTGTCAAATCTAAAAGCTCCAGTAGATTAAAAAATAATTCTGTAATGGACATACACCTAAGAGGTAAAGAATTTGTGTTGTTCACACTTTTGGGACTAATAAAACCCCACTGTTTTCACCAGTAAACTGCAACACATAACTTGATAGCATTATCAAGTCTTCTTTTTGTAATTTTTTAAAGGCTTTCACACAATGTAACAGAAATATTTAATGAGCAGTGCAATAAACCTCTGCAATAATCTGCATGCACTAGCGTATTACAATTTCTCCTATCTTGTTCCTGCTTTGCCATGATTTTTAAAAATATATTTTTATAGGTCCCTAAATATAATATTATAATCAAAATAATGCATCAATTTTGTCAATTAAATTTAAAATGAACTTCTAGTAGGGTAAAAACAAACTTACCCACCCAATAAAAGCCCCAATTCCTCCTAAAAGTATGTTGTTTTTGTAAAAATATGCAAGAATTAAAAACTATATAGATTTTTGAGAACTTAAGTCTGCAAAAGGATAATGTTCTACTGAACAAAGCATTTATATCCTCTTGGAAAACTCTTTTTGTGGCTCCTGATCTATGGTTTAGTGCCATGTGTGACATAAAATGCAAAACTTTGCCCCTTGAATTATGTTATGTCTACTAGGACAGACACATCCTAATCTAATCTTCAGTGCAGCATAGCCTCTTACTGATTTTCTTCTCCAATGCAATCTCACCTCTTCTGTGATCCTCTGACGGATCTCTGGACGACGCCTCCTCGGTGCATGGGAGCATCGGTCGGACGCGTGAGGATACGTGAGATACTTGCGCATGAGTAAATCATATCTGCTGCGGTGACGTGTCGATATGATTGACAGCGCTCGTTGTCCAGTCACACGAGGAAAAGAAACACCAAAACAATACAGATTCGCTGCCAGCCAAAGTGGGAGTGTCCGGGGCGCTCCGGTCTGCGCCCCGGGGGCAAAGTTGAAGCGGCCAATCCCAAAGACGCCTCAGGTCACATGCTGAGCAAAAGTTTAAGGACTTGCATAGACACTCATTAGGCCGGCGCCCCTCTGTACGTAAACTATGTATTCACAACAGAGTTACTACGTAAAAACATTGTGAAGCCCCTTTTATTGAATGGTGACAGGTGCTGCTGACAGACTATTACTATGTGGTAAAAATAAATGTTTTTATCCGTTATTTTTTATAATTTAAAGACAAATTATGTTGTGTTTAAGTAGACTTTCTCTGTTGAATTTTGGTGGGGGCGGCACCCCAGCGCCCCCTATTGACAAGCCGCCACTGGCGGACATCCAACCAGGAACACAAAACACACAAAAATATACACACAAGTATCTACGGGGACATCCAACAAGATACACAACACACACACACACAAAAATAAAAACTCACATATATACACACTGACACAACTAGGTACATGATACACACAAAAATATACACTAGGACGTCTAATAAGGTAAACAATTTATACAAAAAGACACACAGACATCTAACAAGGTAACAACACACAAAAATATACAGAAATATACACATGGGGGTCCAACAAGGTAAACAATACAAACAAAAATACACCAAAACTATACACACTGATGTCCAACTAGGTAAACAATATTTACAAAAATACGCATGGATGTCCAACAAGGTAACAATACACACAAAATATATACCCACAAATACACAAATGGATGTCCGACTATGTGCATAATACCCACAAAAATATACACGAATACACAAATATATATACTGGTTTTCAACTAGGTACGTTATACACACAAATACATATGCATGGATGTCCAAGTTGGTAAAAAATCTATACAGAATATGGATGTCCAGGTACATAATACACACTAAAAGATGTATAAGAAGACTTTGGGTTAGATATAAGACACAAAATATACGTAGTACATCCAGCAAGCCCACAATAGAAATAAAGGCATTATGAATGTTTACAGATTTTTTTCATGGAATATTAATTGAATAAAATCCACCTGAACCGGTTCAGCAGTGCACGAACATTCCAGCAGAGGGAGCCACAGTTTTGCTAATAGATCATAGAAATCCCACTAAAAAAACTAAAATATCCATTTGTTTTGACTAATGTACTCTTTTTCTTGTAAAGTTGATTGGAAATCCACACTTTTTATCTGATTGAATTTTGTAAAGCAGCCCTCACATCTGTGGCATCCTCCCTGTCCTCATGTGTTTTAATCCTTTTTGCACTGAAGCTGTTTTATAAACTTTCAGAATATTGATTAAATTTAATGAATGTTGATTCTCTTTTCAGGCATTTCAGGAGAGAAGGTGGAGATCGATCCTGTCACCAATCAGAAGGCCAGTACGAAGTTCTGGATCCGACAGAAACCAATCTCCATCGACTCCGACCACCTCTGTGCCTGTGACCTGGTCGAGGAGAGGAGCCCGAGTCAGTGCCACACACAAAAGCCCAAATACACACAAATACAGTCATAAATAGATTTTCTTTCAACCAGGTGGCATTTTAACATTTCCCTCTTGATGAATGTTTCTAATCATTAGTGCACACAGGCCATATACACGCACACTCTCCACTGTCCTCCATTTAATACACACACACATAAAATAAAAAACAAGAAATACAGCTCCGTAATAGTCTTAAACTGTTTCAAATCTTTATTGTCAAGAAGAATTCCCTTAATAAATCAGAAAACATTTCTTTTTGTCATTTTTTAATATTTGTTTATATCAACCTTTAGAAAAGTTATCTCCCATATCACTTGGACATGACAGAAGATCTGCAGCCAAAGATGAGAAATCCACATATATGATTTCTGTCCTGTAAAACTGAATTTAATGTTCTGTCTTTCAGGTCATGCCATTTTTAAGCTTACTTATCTCAGTAACCATGACTACAAGCCTCTCTACTTTGAGTCGGATGCTGCTACGGTCAATGAAATAGTGCTAAAGGTGAGTTCTACCAGTGTTTTACTTTATTCGGGACAATTTTTAAACGTAGCACCTCCTTGTTTTCTGGCCTGTAGGATCGAACAGAATGGGACAGAGCAGAAACTGTTATTTAAAAAATCACCCAAACATAAGCCGTACCACTTATCCATTTGGGGTTTGTAGTTAACAGTTGATATTTGCAATAAAAGAAAAAAATATGGCTTGATTGAATTTTAAAACCAATTGTCCTGATAAATGCAAATAAACATTAATTTTGGTAATTGGGATACCAAGTTACCTGAACCTCTTCATGGATGACCTGTAACTAGAGCTCACTTTCCTGCCTCACTGTGTGCCTTTAACAGTGACGTTGGAGAAGAGGATAAGAGCAAAGAGGCTAGCAGCACTCTGTCCCAGCTTTGCTCCCTCATTTAATTTTACAGTAACCTATAAATCCCAAGAGTGGTTTATGGTTTAGTACAGAAACTGTTGGGGTGCCGATCAGACTGAAAGCAAGTGTTGTGTTATTTGCGAAGAATGTGGTTGCAGGATTGGGTCTTTCATTTCCAGACTTGATGTTAATCTATCTACATAAAAAGTAAAATCTGTACCAAATGAAGTGCAGATTGAGGCCTAAAGACCTGCGCTTATTACTGTAATGAGCCAAAATGCACTTAAAATAAATTAACTTCATGCAGAGATTTCTTTTATCAGTCCAGAAGGAGATGATGTTTTCTTTAAATAGCGTGTTGGAGCAAAGCTTTATTAAGTACTTTAATAAATGCAAAAGGAGATTAAGACATTTTTGAACATTTTTAGTTACTTTGAAGGGATGCGCCAACATTTTTTTTTCTTTATGTCTTGCCTCACTCCAGAGTCCATGACAAGCAGATAGACCATTCTTTCAACTGTGCATGCAGTAACAAAAAAGGGACAGTCAGAGCTTGCCCACTGCTAATTAGCTTAGCTCAGACAGTGGGAGTCAATGGGTAGCGTTAGTCTGCCTTGTAAGTAGGTCAACAAAACAAATCACATCCACTGTGCGTTGCTCATGCTCCCTGCTGTAAGTTTTGTGTGTATTTCTTTTGAAAATTACATAAAGTTTTAATCTTAGTCTAAAAATAGGTAATGTAGCATAACACAGCAAAAATGAGTCACAACAAGCACACAGGACCGTTTAGAGTTGCTGAAGAGTTTATCTGATGACTGTATAGGCAAGCTAAAACTACCCATTGACTAAGCTAATCTAATTAGTGGTGGGCGAGTTCTGCCCGTCTCTTCCTTGTTACCGAACGCACGGTCGAAAGAATGGTGTCTATCTGTTTGTCATGGACTCAGGAGTGAGGCAAGACATGAAGAAAAAAAAATGTTGGCGCATCCCTTCAAAGAAGGATTACGTTTGTAAGAAATAATGACACACGTTGCTTCTTTCCTTTAGGTGAACTACATCCTGGAGTCTCGGGCCAGCACCTCTCGGGCCGATTACTTCGCCCAGAAGCAGAGAAAACTGAGCCGCAGGACCAGCTTCAGTTTCCAGAAAGACAAGAAGACGGGTCAGTAGGAGACAGACAGATGGACACTGCTCACACAACTGTCTGTCTGTCTGTTCATTTAGAGACAGACGGACCGTAAAGAGGCCGATGGTCTCGCTCACAGACGGCGTCGGGCTAATCGAGGAGACTGACGGAGAGTCAGAGCGGAGATGAGAAGGTAACAGAGCTGATGAAACATCTCTGAAAATCCTCGAGGAGGGTCAGAGGGCAAACACGAATGAACGTGACCTCTTAGACGGATGAGAGAGACTTTAGAGAAATGTGGACGGAGTTTGAGCATCGGTTCTTCATTCACTGCCTCCATCTTCAGATGGATCATTCAGCTTCTTATTCTGTACATCCAACATGAAATCAGAGCTATGAGCTAATGTTTCTGCTTCTGTCCGCCATCTTTAACAGATTTAACACAAACTGTCACATTTTTAATGTCTGTATATAAAGATTTTACATTCAGGAAATTAAATAATGATCAGAAAAAACAACAAGTCTTGATTTTTTTATTTTAAACAGATAATCCCTTTATTTGAATCCAAAGAACAATGATCTGCTTTTAAAGGATCCGCCAACTTTTTTCGTTTTCGTGTCTTGCCTCACTCCTGAGTCCACGACAAGCAGATAGACACCATTCTTTTGACTGTGCGTGCAGTAACAAGGAAGAGACGGGCAGAGCTCACCTGACGCTAATTAGCTTAGCTCAAACACTGGGAGTCAATGGGTAGCATTAGCCTGCCTTTCCCTATTTTCATCAGATAAACTCTTCAGCAACTCTAAATGATCCTCTGTGCTTGTTGTGACTCTTTTTTTTTTTTTGTGGAGCGTTATGTTACGTTATCTTCTGCTATCATCGTATTATCTTCTGGTCATAAACAGAGGCTTTGCTTTGTTGACATACTGATGGAAACTCCAACCATCAGTGAGTGAATGTGAGAGTGAAAGGGTGTGATTGTGTAGATGTGACCTTCAGTGTAAAGAGTTTTGAGTCAGAGAGACTAGAAGAGAACTTATGAGCTCAAATCAATTTACTTTAACTTTAATTAGTCTTTTTTTGTTTTGTTTTGTTTTTTTACATCCTTTCACACCCATTTGCACGCCACCGACGCACCAGCTTGGGGGCTAAGTATCATGCCCATAGGCACATCGACATATGACAGCCAGAGCTCGTTTGTTTGTTTACTTGCAACCATAATGTGAGTGTGATGTGTAACTGTTTTCTTAAGCTTATCCTTCATAAAGCAGGGGCTGGAAGATATTACACACTGCTGGATTAGAATACATTAAGAATGCTATTTAAAAAGTCTCAGTTTAATTCGTCCATAAATTTGAATTCGACGTAGGATTTATTTCTGCACCACTAATTCAGTTATTCAGGTTTTATGAATGGATAAGTTAAGATTATTTCAAGTAAAAGAGCACATGAATCCTTTTTGTATCATCAGTTTTAACAGGGTGAACCTGCAGATCAGTGTTTGTACAAAAGCGGCATTACTGCCATCTAGTGGTAAGCACCAGCATGTTATATACCCTAGTATAATATACACCAGTAAGATATATTGAAATAAAATTATTGATAAAACCAGGCCACTCCATACGCACTCTCTGAAAAGTTTGAGGTATCCTGTCAGTGTAAAATTTTGCTTTATTTGTAAGTATAATAATAATTCACAAAAGATTGGCACTTTTCAATCCATTACTCAATCTTTATTAGAATATCAATAAATCATAACATGTTATCTCAATATACAAAAGAGCAGGTTAAAGCCATACTCTTCATTAGTCATCTGTTTTCTACTTTAAAGTCACTTCATAGAAAAAACAACATTTCTGAGCCACTTAAGCAAAACAGAGAGCTGATTTCACATTCTTATATCCACAACGAATGGGTCAAGCCAATGATAATCTTTGAGCTTAATATATGAGCTTTGAGACATGGAGCTGCTGGAAGTCTCCATCAGAAGATGGCCCACTGTGGTCATAAAGAGATGGACATGGTCAGTAGCAGTACTCAGGTAGGCTGTGGGGTTTAAACCCTGTGCAGAGAAAACCCCCCCCAAACCATTACACCACCAGCAGCAGCCTGAACCGCTGATCCAAGGCAGGATGGATCCATGCTTTCATGATGTTCACACCAAATTCTGACCCTAATCCGAATGTGGAGCAGAAATCCAGACTCATCACACCAGGAGACACTTTAACAATCTTCTATTGTTTACTTTGGTGAGTTAGGCCCTCAGTTTCCTGTTCTTAGCTGGCAGGAGTGGCACCTGGTGTGGTCTTCTGCTGTTGTAGCTCATCTGTTTCAGGACTGGAGTTTTTTGTGTTCAGAAATGGTCTTCCCGTCACCTTTCTATCATCTCCAACCATTCTCCTCTGACCTCTGACATCAACAAGGTGTTTTGGCCCAAAGAAATGCAGCTCACTGGATATTTTCTCTTTTCTGGACCATTGTCAGAGACGGTTTAGAGAAAACACCAGTAGATTAACAGTTTCTGAAGTACCAACATCCATGCCACCTTCAAAGTCTCCTAAATCACCTTTCTTCTCCATCCTGATGCTGTTTGGACTTAAGCAGGTCTTCTGGACCAGGTTTACACGACTAAAATGATTTTTACTGCCACAAAAACTTCCTCAGCCCTTCTTCTTGACCCACGTCTGGACTTTCTCTGTCTGGTACTTGTATACTTCGCAGAGGGATTTCACAGCCAGACTGTAGTTCTGTTCTTTTATCCTGGGTAAAGATTTTAAACAGACAGATGAAAGTGTCAGGGTAGAGGGGTGAAGGAATGAGGGTAAGGGTTTAGACCTGGTCAGAATACCTTAAAGTTAAGACCACCAGCACACTCCTCACTATGGCCCCATACTGATCTGTGGTATTGAGGCAGTTTTTGTCTCTGCAGACGTTTCAGGTGCTCTTCCATGTCTCAGTGTAGTTCTGTACTTAGAGTAAATCTGACGTGTTTCCAGTGATGTTGTGGGTCACGCTGCAGCTTGTCGACATCCCCACGGTCGGGCTCAGGTTTATGTGAGTCACAGCTTCAGTTTAATGACTCACCGGTGGAGGATTATGGAAATGGAGAGATTAAACCGAGCCGATGTTCAGGGACCACCAGGGGTTCTTGGCCCGTCTGGATCATTAGCTCTTTAGCTGCTTTTACTTCAAAAAGACGCAGACCTCTGAGCTGGACTCGACCCAGAGACACTAATGATCATCTGCTCCTCTGGGTGTTAACGAGGAGCTGGAGGGGAGAGGCAGGACAAACACTCACAGAGGGGTCAGGTTTCAGCAGTAGATCTGTGGTTAGGGGGGGAGGATCAGGCTGTCGGATTTTATCGAGTAACTTTAATGTTAAATACAGCATAAACAGTGACGGTCAGATCAACTGTTCCAAAGTTAATAAAATCACACTCAAATAAATGAGACCTGACTGATTAATAAACAAACTAAATAATCTGAACCCCTCTGAGAGTCTTAAAGTGATCTGCAGGACCTTCACACCTCTACAGACTATTTTACATCAAGATGAAGTTTTTCTTTAAATATTTGAAATTTATAAATGGAAAAAAATCTACATAAGATCCTGCACCTGATCATTTTAATAAGTCTACCGTCCTCATCGAGACTGCAGGGGATAAAACTCATTAAATCTGTGAGTATTTTTGGATGTTTATTCCAAAACAAAACATGAAAAAATTGACTTTTCTGTTTAGTTTACATTTGTATACAAAACATCCATTTGTGAATCCATCCATCACACTGAACCATCATCCCCTCTTTAAGTCAGAGAAGTGACAAAAATTATCTTTTTTTTTATTTTCCCACTTTCACAGCATCAGATGTTTTCTTCAAACTTTGGTCCTGTTTATAGCAGAATTTTTTTTAAATTGTTATTCCTCTATATACTGTTTATTGTACATTCTGCCCCTGATAAATCCATGAAAATTAATTTAAAAATCAAATTAAGTCTTGAAAGTAATTTTTTTTTGGATTAACACTGATTTAAGACTTGACAGTACTTACCAAAAAAACATTTGTAATTTTTTATGCTGTATCAGCTACGAAAAAAAAGTCAAATTTAGTTTGTTAGGTGATAATCTATTTAATATCTATTTTTTATTTTCTTCTTTAACAGCATGCAGATATTTCACCAACTTCTGTCAGGTTGATTTATATGAAGCAAATATGTATTTTCAGAACTTTATGTGCAGGTTTTGAATACTATGGCCCTAATATTTCTATGTAAAAACTTTTATGAAATTATTTATTTTTCTTTTTTAATGGTGGGAGGGGATTCTTTATTATTTTATTTTATTTTTGGTTAAAACACTGTGGTATATGTCAAGAATTTTATGTAATCGCTTAAAAGTAAAAAACTAACTCATGAGGTCAAAAAAGTGAATATTAGCAGCAAAAGTGTCATTTGAATATTGGTTTGATTTAAGTTGCTTTAAATATTTTCTCTAAGTTTGGTCCTGCCCATTAGAGAAAAAAATATATAAAAACTTTAAACTTCTGTATACCAGTTTTGTATGCCATGCCTCTGATGATTTTTATGAAATAATTTATTTCCTGTCTTCAAGGTGTTAAAGAAAAGCTCTACTCATGGAATTGACAGTCTTGGGTATGTTGGTAATCATGAACAAATATACTTGGGTACTTTTCATTGCAAAAACTGCACTCAGATTTTTTTGTTGCTCTAGCTCTTGCTCATAAATTGAAAAAATAAATATGTATTTAGAAATATAGCCCCTCACATAATTGTTCTTGTATGTTATGCCAAGGATACTTCTGTGGAAAGAAGTTTTTAAAAAGATTTCCAATGTTCAAAAGAAGAAAATCTTTATGGAGATTTCAGTTTGTGACACGTCAGTAATTATTGACAAAAATGATGAGGGACCTTTTAAATGATATAGTGCTATTAACAAATACCTCTGTACTTTTGAAGGAATTACATGTGTTTTTCACCAGGTTGCTGCAATGATGAAGTGGTGCCATCTGCTGGAAAATAGTGTAAACTAAAAATTTGAAGCCTGTCCTTGTAATCTTAACCATTTTGTAAGACATCACATGTTTTTATTCTGCTGTGGTTACATGATCAAAACCCAGAGTTTGAATGGGTTTAAATAAGGACGATTTTTGACTGAGTGGGATAAGTGTGATTATTTTGATTATACAGAGCACTTTAGGACTGATAAAGCAGATGGAGCTTAAACTGTAAAAACAAAAATATATCTTATAATGATTATTGTTACTTTAGAGGTGAATTAAATTCTGATTAAATATCATAAAAGAAATCACTCATATTGTGCATCCTCATGTTGAAGCCTGTTTCAGACTGATTTATTCAGGTTTTTAATTGATCTCAGACACATTTGTGGATCCAAACGTCAAAATATGAACTCAGGGTGCCTTTAATGAGTCTGGAGTAAAGTAAATCTGATCCTTTTCTGTCTGTCAGCTTCCCACAGCATCTAAAGAGAGCAGTTTGACTGTCGGCCAAAATCCCTCAGCCCGCTGTACGAGCCCCTCTGCTCCCCACATGGCCTACATTCACCACATCCACACCCCCCTCTCTGTGGAGGCTCAAAGCCTTTCCATTGGCCACGTCTCCAGATGAATGAACTGCAGTCTCTAATGTGCTGCACTTATCGGGTGCTGCAGAGGCTGTCAGACTGCCAGCCGGCACAAAAGACGCTGAGCTGAGAGGCTCCGTGCTCGGCCACAGGAACTGCGGGGCCGCCATGACACTGCTTTACATTCAGCCACTGTCATGGCCTACATTCAGCCGCACAGTGAGCTGTAACCAGGCCCGGGCTGGTTACAGCTCAACGATTTATTGATTGTGAAATCGAAGGTGGAGCTCACAGCGATGAAGGACTGATGGAGGTCAGAGCTGGGATGGAGGGCTCCAGCCGGTCCAGCTGAGGTCTGTAGGATAGAAAGAAGAGGGAGGGGGCTGACCCAGGAGGAGTCTATCTTCAGTCCATCTTCAGACCAGCTCAGACCAAATCCATGTAGAGATGAGCTGGAACCTGCAACTGCCTGCAACAGACCGCACACTGCAGCAAAAAGGGAAACATTATCTTTGCAGTATTTAAGGTATTTGGAGAGATTATTGGCTCCACAGCAGAATGAAGCTGTGGTAGATCAGGCTCTGCAGTCAGACAGATGTGGCATTTAGGCTCAAAGAAATAATGGAAAGCTGCTATTTCTACGTATAAATCCAGGAAGTCAACCAACACAACACCAACTTCACGAAACAAGAGTTCATGAGCTCCATCTGAAGGCACTGTGAGCTTCAGCTTCTCTGGTCCACGTCCGTCTTGTTGCTGCGTCCGTAACTTGCACTACTCAGTCTTAGGCCAAAATACCTGTCAGATCTTTGAGTCCCTTATGAGGCATCCAGACCCCTCAGGTCCTCTGGGACAAGCTCTAACTGTTCCCTTGGTCAGGATTACACAGGCGAGGCAGCTCTTTAGTTTCTCTGTACCTGTGGAACAAACTACCAGTGAACCTGAGACTGTCTACTACTGTGAGCTCTTCTAAAACAGCACCCTGAAGATGATACAGCCTAACGTTCAAACTCAACGAAATATTGTCACAGATATGACAATTTAACTTTTGAGCAACTGAAGAGCTTAAGGGATACGCCAAACTTTTTTTTTGTTTTTGTGTCCATGTCAAGCAGATAGACACCATTCTTTTGACTGCGTGTGCAGAGACAGGCAGAGCTTACCCACCGTTAATTAGCTTAGCTCAAACACTGGGAGTCTATAGGTAGTGTTAGCCTGCTTCTGCCTACAGTCATCAGATAAACTCTAGACCAGCACTGTATGTTGTACCAAAATATGCCAATGTACCATAAAGTCCCACCTACTAAAGATATTTTTTCTATAACTAAATTTAACTGAAATGGTTTTGTTCTATTTGACAAAATAACATATATATGTATATATATATATATTTTTTTTATTTTTTATTTTTTATTTTTTTAACTTTTAACCACACATATAACTACTTATATTTTATTTTCCTGTTAAGGACTTGTGTGATGACCTGCAGGGGCACTGTAAAGGGGGGAGAAGTTAGGAAGATTGTAAGGGCCCATGACTGACAGGGGCCCCTTGAAAATAAAGCAACAATAGACATTTGAAGATTTCTTCACTGTTCACCAACAAAAAATTTGTTCCTCTTTTTTTCTTGCAAGAAATTAGATGTAGTCATCATTTGCGTCACTAGAGTCCAATAAAGTGATTTTTATAGAAAAGAGAGGCCCTTTAGAACAGTAATTAGAGGTTATTATTTTTTTCTCTTCATTTTTCATATATTTTAATGTCTGAATGGTATGATAAGATAACAGATTTTAAAGTAGACGAATATTTAGTTGGCATAAGTTTTAAATCTTTGACGGGACAAAAGATTTGAAAATCAGGAGGGCTTATTGTTTCCTAAAATAAAATGATATATTAAAACTACTGAGTACTTAAAATGGTTCAAGTTTCTTATATAACATTGTTTAATTATCAAATACTCTATAATTTCATCTAAGGAGCATTTTCTCCACTGCTTGGAGCTTATTTGTTTCCCTAAACAGATCAAATATACTTTAATAACTATGAGCAGCATATTTTTTTGTCTGTTTTTATTTGCTTTGCAGATGCTTAGTTTGAGAAACTGTGTAGAGCTGCTTTAAAATAGGGCCTTTTAGAGCCCGATATGTAACAATGACCCAAAATGTTATAAAAAAAAAAAATTCATAAAACCCAAAATGTAATAATTGGTCAATAATGTAACAAAAGTGTTGAGCCGAATCACTCTATGATGTAATAAAATTATTACACTATTAGGAGAAAAATATTTTGCCTGCCCCATAATGTAATAACTGACCCAAAATGTATCAAGTTGGGCAAAGAAGTTATGTTTTGGGCTTAGCATCTTGTTACATTATTGACCAGTTATTACATTTCGGGTTTTATTACATTTTTTTTAATAACATTTTGGGTCATTGTTACATTTCGGGTCATTGTTACATATCAGACTCTTAACAGGGCCCATTCATATACCACCCAGTTTTCATCTTCTTTTACCTAAAATCAGACGTATACGTCTGCATTTTGACATCACGTTAGAAAAAGTCCTGCTCATGCAACAGCCTGAGCTCCATCTATCATTCTGTTCACTTCAATTCCTTTTCCGCCCGCTGCTCTGCAGAAATAAAGTGGACGTGACAGCGCCCAGAGTTCCCATTCCATTTATTAGATATGGTTTATAAATAGACACACTCAGACACATATGTTGAAAGTATAAAAAATACAAGATTACTAGACGTTTCAGTGAGGTCTCTTCTTCTTCGTCGTCTCCTTTGACACGTTATTTTATCTCCAATGATGGACAAAAAAAATGGAAAAATTCACTTTTTTTTTCTTACACAGCATAGTAGTTTCACTTTCACAAAGTCCATTCATCGAGCAAGTTACTATCATCAACGTCATGTTAAACTGAGATCAGAGCTTATAAAACACATGCAGCCGGCAACTTTTCACTGGATCTGTACATACAGCACCGCCCGTCTCCAAATGTGTGCTTCAGGTTTCACCCAAATTATCCAACAAGCTGAGTGAAGGAGAGATCATGAGGGGAAATATGATATGAAGAGTAAAGGAAAATGTTCAGGAGAGGATCATCACTTTAGTACTACTAAAGGGTCAAATACAGCAGCTGTTTCAAGGCCTTTGGCTTCAAATTGTCTCCAACATGGTGCCTCTCAAGTGTCAGTTTGTCTCGTATAACGATCTAAGGACAAGGCAGCAAAATTAAACTGAATAACTTTTTTGATTGAAAAGACTTGATGGTATAAAAAGTTAGAGTTGCTAATTTAAGCAGCAGATGTGGCATCTCTACCTTTATTTGAGAGCTTAGGACAGAAGATCGTCTCAGAGAGTAGAGGCTTCAGGATGATTGCTTGCAGCACGGACAACAGCATCTGTTACATGCAGTGTATGGATATTGTCAGATTAACCTGGTACAGCAGGCAGACCTGCCAGATTATCTTAATAATGCCAGATATCTTTAATCAGGCAGATCCATCTTGCCAAGGACCAATCTACAACAGCTGTGAGTGGCCCAAAGCAGGACGGCCCAATCAGTGTCCTTTAGAGCAGGAAGCGGAACGAGCTATGAGCAAGATGACAGCAGGAAGTGACTGCACGTACAGAGATTAGCATCGATGCTAACAGCTTCAGCTGCAGTTTTATGAGGACCTGACTGCATTTCTTTATTAAATGAAAAATAAATACCAACACTACAAATTTCTCTATAGTCAGGATATTTTCGCTCCACTTCTGACATGTTTTGACAAGACTTAGCTTCCACCTATAACATTATCAGATTGACCCATAATAAATGTTGATTGATGGAACAATTGTCCAATCACCTGCAGGATATGCTTTTGAAAGCTTCTGCCCTCCTTAAACACTTTCTATGATCTCTTTCCCAGATGGACTAGTGAAATATTTTAAACAGTCCATCTGGTGTGCCAGGTTATTGCACAGTTATTGAACAGACAGGAAAACTATTCATACATAGTCTTTATATATTTTAATCCAGCATGTATGTAGGTTCACAGCAGTAGAACAAGTCACAAATAAGATAGAAACTGTTCAGCTGCTCTTCCTGTCTGTGCCTTTCAGAGTAAAAGCTTTAGTTTGCCTTCTCTGTGGAGAAACTCTTCTTTTCCTTTTAGGATGTTTATAGTCTGCACGTTTCCAGGTCAGTTATTCAATGACTTAAGTTCCTTGTGAGAAGATCTTTTTTTTGGTCCTCTTAAAATCTGTGTGGCTGCTTACCATTAGGGTGAAATTCATGGAGAAATAGAGCTGTGACAACAGGGAGATGCAGCCACAACGTAGCACAGTGGCACACCTGGGATGAAAGTCATAGAGTTCTTGAGCTGCATGTGTTCTTGAGGCCACATCCCTAGTCTGAATATTTAAGAAGGTGTGTGCAGGGGTGAGTTTTTAAATCTAAAATATTTTTATTTATTAAGGATTTCTGGTTTTGACTAGTTTTGCACATGATTGTCATGGATACAAACCTGCACAGTGTCAACATTAGTCAGACGGCCTTTAATTCCTCCTTAAGTTGGCCTAATTGTCTGTGGTTAGGTTGATCCAAAGTCAGGTCGAAGGTATTTACAGTATGGCTGCATCGTTCAACAAGCCAGACAACATCTTGTGCCAAAACCAGTTTGGAAGGATGGTTTTTAAATATTATTTTATTTTATCTTATCTCACCAAGAAAGTAGGGGGCTTGGTGGCGCAGCAGGTAGTGCACGTGCCTCACAGCAAGGAGGTTGCTGGTTCAGCCTCCAGCCGGGCAGGGTCTTTCTGTGTGGAGTCTACATGCTCTCCCTGTGCATGCATGGGTTCTCTCTAGGCGCTCTGGCTTCCTCCCACAGACATAAAAAAAGCTCATTAGGTTGACTGTTGACTCCACATTGCTCTTAGGTGTGAGCGTGAGTGTCATTGCTTGTCTGTGTCTCTATGTGGCCCTGTGATTGGCTGATGACTGGTTCAGGGTGTACCCCGCCTCTTGTTCAATGTCATCTGGGATAGACACCAGCCCCCTGTGACCCAGGAAGGGGCAAGTGGTACAGATAAAGGATATATGGATAATCAAGAAAATGTAAATTAATTTTAATGTAATCTGTTTAAGTCAGAATATTGACAGCTACATTTAAAGGGGCATGTGAACATTGACTTGCGAACGAGAATTTTTACATTGTTGGTGTTTACTTTAGAAAAGGTGACTAGTTGTTTGCCAGCTTACTTTATGTTTTCCTAACTTCACTGATCGTCCTTTGCTGGGTTTGAAAGGCTCACACTGGGTCAGTACACACCAACCGTCACCAACATAACAGCCTTTGAACCTTTGTCAAATTAACTGTATTCATCAAAACCAGAGAGAACATCCAAAGGAAATCTTCATTTCTGTATTCAGAAAAATTAAAAACAGATCATCTGTGAGTGCAGACCTTGATTTTTGGAATCCATGATGTTCTGGTTTCTGTTTCTAATGCTGCAGGACACTTCGACCATGTGTGTTTTCGCAGGCAATGTATGTCTGCAGAAAAGTAAGAGCTGAAGAGGCAGTGGCCAATCCAAAATAATGAAACCCCCTTCTCCTTTACCTGTTAATTAACATATAAAAAACAATAAGATATGTGAATGATTGTGCAGCTACCAGTCTACTCTTTGAGGCCATTTCTAAACTTCAGATCTGTTTTCCGAATAGGACATTTTGAAACTGCCTTTTATCAACTATTGGTAACATCTGAGTCTGAAAGAAGTCAGCAACCATTCTGAAACCATCTTGTTGTCAGATGAAGGCTGATTGGTTTGTGGAACGGTCCAAAGACGACACCAGAGGGGTACTGCTTTGGCCAGAAATCAAGCTGCTGCATTTGAGGACAAGGAAAATGATTAATTAAACAGTTACTGACTGACAAATGCTCCTCTATATCCTCCAGACACGATGAGCCTCTCGTCAAAACAGTTTAAATAGCTTATTTTTCAACTGGATTAAACAATATTCTAGTGTGGCTTTGAAAAACTCTAGTGTGCTAACAAAAAGTTTGTGATTTGGATCGAACAAATCAAGAAAACTGTGCAGAGATGCTTATGGAAAAGTTGCACAAAAGAATGTTTTCTGGGACTAATGATTAATGCGCTGATTATGGGTTTTTAAAACCAAAGAGGGACAATATAAATCACACATGTAATAAACCTAGTGCAGCACAAATACACAACTAAAGTCTTCTTCAAGCATAATTTACCATATCGCTACTGTGCCAAACCTGGCTCACCTTGTTCTATAGACAATAACTCCTGCTGCTAAGTCATATATTTTTATTTGTAAATATATCTAAAAATACAACTCATCAACCTTAGTGTTATAGCAAAAATTGCATGATTTCTTGGTTTTATACCAAGTGTTGTTTTAGTAGATATCTCTGACTATTCACAGTGTTTAAAACTGAAGAGTACGGCCAACATGACGACCGCATGGCTGTGTACCGACACATTTCAGGATACATGATGAACGCTGATTTACAGTCCAGCAGTGCTCCCATAATTCAGAGTACATCATTAGACTTAAAGTGGTCATATTATGCACAAACACAGGTTGAAATATTGAGTTTTAATGTCCACTAGTGGAGGTTCATGGATGGTAAGGTCATCTGTTTTCACATATTGAGTTTTCGTGAACCATTTTTCTTATTTTGATATGATATTTTGGAGCTCCTCACACTTTAAAGCCCCTCTCCCCACCTCTCCGCAGCCAAGCTTGCTCTGATTGGTCAGCCAGCCCACTGTGTAGTAAATGGTCAGTTACTCTGCCATGACTTGGAAATTCGATGCCCATTGTGGCAAATCAGTATTATAGACCAAAGCCAACCACTCAAGCTGCTGAGCTTGCAACATCAAACCAATTTAAACACAACTAATCACGAATACTTTCTTCAGATAAAAACCTATGGAAATGAAACTTCATTGTATTTTTCATGTGTCAGTGTCTTTGTGCACAGCAACCATTTTGTACTCTGGCAGCAATCTCAACCTCATTTTCAGAGCACTTCTCACCAGCACCTGATGTTGGGCTACAAGAGTTCACCTCTGCTCCCCTCTGTGCTGACTGTCAGCAAAACAACCCACACTTACAGCTGTGCTCTCTTTGTTTGTAAATGGACACTCATGAGCCCGGTCATTTTCTTACTGGGAACAGTCGTTTCATCTTGACACTTTGCAGGATGGATCTGCCTGATGACAGGCCTGGAATCTGCAAATTCCAACTGGTTGAGCAGAAAAAAGCCCTCAGAGTCAGCCGCTCTGTGACGCTGCATTCACAGCACTCTCAGCTAAAAATAATTAACTTTTGGAACGACCAATAACTCCCTCACTGACTAATCAAAATCAAGAAAGAAGGGGACTTTTAATGTTTGCTTTGGAAATAAAAATGCCAAAGGAGGAACTGATCTGACTCATTTTCAGTGGTTGGCCATGACTGACTTTGTTTTCATGTTTCTTGGTCGATATATCATTGACCAGAAGAAAATATGAAGCACACAGGGCGACTTTAAATGGCCTTATGGACTGTGGGGAGCAGAAGATAATTTTCAAAACCTTGCAACATTAGGTGCTGATGAGAAGTGCCCTGAAACTGAAGTTGAGAAAAAAAAACAGTTGTGGACTCTATCAATCAAAGGTGATGCTGTGACACCCTGGACCTATGGGCAATGTAGTTTGTCCAAAATCAAGGATAAATGCCAGAGGTTCTCAATGAGGCACTGCGAGGCACTTTTAGCTTTGAGTTAAGCAGAATTTAGTTTATAAATTTTGGCTAAAACAGTGATAGAGCAGTGACAAGGTACTTTCTTTTAATGTCTTTTGCACAAGGAAGTGGGTGTAAGACAATTTATCCTGATTTTACAGTGAAAAACAGCTAAAATTGGTGTCCATTTTTTCAGTAGGTCCCTGGGGGCCTCGACTCTTCTTAGGTAAAACTTTGGGGGACTCAGAGGGAAAACGGTCAGGGGCCACTGCACTAGAATATTGGTGTTGTAGTCTTGATGCTCAAAATCAGAATCAGAAATACTTTATTAATCCCCAGGGGGAAATTCCATTGTTTCAGTTGCTCATATACATAGTATAGCAGTAGGAATATCAAGATTAGGAGCATATGCTTTAACTTTACGCCAAGGTGGCTTGTTTTAGGACTGAACTGGATGGTAATGACATTTTGGTCAATAATCAAACAAACAAAGGCAGCACTGGCTGTATGATGCTGTAGCTGATGGGGAAGGCATGAAGGAGTGAGTGGGCCTGTCTTATCCATCCCCCTCCCAGCCCTGTCCATGACATTCTAGAGGCAATTTTTCTGGGAATTTAGGGGTAGATACACCTCAGCTCAAAGTCGAGGATTAAGTCGCATTTTAATGAGGTCACAATTGAAGGCCTATTCATGGCAGTGCAGCCACTGAAAAGAGAAGGCTGCAAACTTTGTCTTACAAATGGAAGTACCAAAAATGTGCAAGAGACATAAAGCGTATAATACCCAAATAAGCATAATATGACCCCTTTAAACCTGAAACATTAATGGTCCGTACAGCTCTACTGCCAAAGCAACATTAAAATCTGTGCCTTTTTTAAAATATTTATTTCAGGTAGCACAAACATCTCTTCTTTATTATTTTTATGATGAGGATTCACGTTGCCATCAAAACTTTTTAACATTTCATCTCAAATTCAAAATATTTTTTTGTTAAACAGATGTAATAATAAATATTATATAATTTAATATAATGTTACATCATATAATATGTGGTATAATATATCATAACCCCTTCTACAGGAATGTGGTTCTTAACTCATGAAGCAACTTTGCATAGAAAGTATTGAAGTAGCTAAGAAAATAATAGTTTCTGCCTGATATACCATTAAATTCACATGAAAATAGTCATGTCGTACTCACTTACAGATGAACGTTCTAATTTAAAGAGACTACGATTCAAAGTTGTTGCTAATAATTACAAAAAAATACCAGAATGTCGGTTCGTATCACCCCCGTCACAGGGGCCAGTTGAAAGAGTAAATGACCAAAAACAGATAAATGACTTGTGTTGGATAAAAAAACGTTACTCGGTAAAAAGACTAAAATAAGAAATGCACAGTACTCATTCTGCACCTGACAGGAAATATTCTGAAAAAGAATAATACTGACCAAGCACACATGAATATATCTCATTTTGATAACAAAATACTTATCTACAAATGTTTGTAATTGGATTGATATATAAATATGTGTATCAATATATATGTATTTCTATACATATATATTTACAACAAAAGGTGCACTTAAATAATGTCATCGAGGAGATGAGGGGTGCCGACCCAGTCCAAAGTCCTGGGCTCCGAGGCCGCCATTATCATGCACATAAACTGTTTACCGGTCCTCTTATCGATGGGGTAAATTGTCGTGGGCGTGAACCTTCTGTTACATTCCACAAACTCACAGAGCTGCTGGTACACCTGCGGGTATTCGTGGCGAAGGAAAACTCCCCGAATTCGTAACTCACGTTGAATGTTGATGAAGCAGATCTCCCTGGCTTTCCTGCCTTCCTCTCCCTCCTTGTCGATGTCGGCCGTTCCTGGAGGCGGCGTGAGGATCAGTGTCTCCATGTCGCTTTCTTTCTTGTGGACCTTCCTCTCGGGACTGAAAGAAGCCAGTGCTACCTTTGCATATTTTCTCACAGTTGGCGATTGGTTCCTTGGCGATGGCCCGTCAGGCAGTTGGTCTCCAACAGCGATAGATACATTCAAGATGAAACATTCGTTTGGGTCGTACTCTTTTCCGGCTTCCTGCAGCTCCTTGCAGTACTCTCCAAGGTTGTCCCTGAAGCTTTCAAGCTCTCTGAGGGACAGGTAGGTAGGGGACATAGGTAGACTATCAAGGCCATACTGCAGGAAGCTGCTGGATGACGAAGGGTTTGGAAACCCAAGGAAGAGGACTCCTCTGCCTCGGGAAAGGTAGCCAACTTTGGCGATACGGGAGAAGGCTTTGTGGACATCCACAGTTTCCCGGCAGTGTTTGATTATGTGGCGGCATGTGCTGCCGATTCTCCCGTACAGGCAGCTTTCTTTGTGGATGTCCCAGTCTTCCCTGCGACAGTTACGAGAGCAGTAGTAGGTGTAGCAGCTGTGGCAGGATTTAAAGTATAGGCAAGCATTGAAAAGAGTCTCAGTCCTGCGGCATTTGTTGTTTGAGCACATCATTGTATCATCCTCATCTGGGCTCTGATCTGGGGAACACTCATCTGCGCTCCTCATGGCATCACTCGCAGCGTCCATATCTCGGGAAGGATCAGGTGTCATTCTTATTGAAGTTGGCTGCTTATCCAGTGGAGGTGGCTCATCTGTACCTGCCTTTGAGCTCTTCCTTGACAGCGAAACAGCTTCTTCTTCATCTATTAACTTCTTCAGCTGATCCAGGATGTCCTCGCTTGCCCTGCGGCTGGGCGGCTTGTAGTCAGTCACCAGATCTGCTAAAAGCTCATCCAGTTGTTCAAGGCTTTGCTGTAGTGAGGCGTTGTCATGTGTCTTTTCTTTGGTTGAGCTTTGGAAGTCCTGTTGAGATGCTTCCTGACCCTCGGTGCCTCTGGAGTCAAGGACATCCCAGCTGGCAGATCGACCCTCGGCTTTGTTTAGTTTCCCTGGCCTCATGTCATTATCGGTGATGGTTATCTCAGGGGTGACAAACCAGAGCTTACTCGTCGGGCTCTTGGATACCTCTGTTGGACTTTTGTCGATGAGCGAGTTATCAGACATCGATAAGGCTGCGTAGCGTCGTGGAGAGCTGGAGAGGTTGACGACCACTGGTTGTGGTTTGTCACTTTTGGCTGCTGCAGGCTTCCTTGACTCGAGTAGATCATCATAGCTCTGACCTCTCTGCACAGGAAGGGGCTGCTCTCTCTCTACTCGTGAGTTCAGGATATTGTCCCAGGACCTTGAGTAGGACTTGGAATCAGTGCCAATTCTTGGCGGTTCTACACATGGACTGGCATACCAGGGCGTTAAGACGGGGTCCTGACGGGTCCTTGTTGGAGTTACTTGGGAGACATAAGAGGCAGGATTGGTGGAGTAACCGGATGCTTCTGAGCCATACCAGTCATCTGATTGTGGCTGAACGACTCTGGCGTGTCTTCGACCTTCTGTGTAGTAAGCCCTTGCTGGAATATGATGCTCTGGTGGCATTGCATACATGTCGCTGGGATAGTAAAACCTTGGCGGAGTCGTCTGGACTTGGTAAGACCGTGGATCATCACCGTAGAATATCCTTGCTGGAGGTGTCTGTATGATGTACGGCCCTGGCTCAGGGGCTGCATAGGGTTTGGGATACCCTGACTGCACAGAGTAGGGATAGGTCTCCATCTCAGGATAATAGGGCCTTGAAGCTACAGCATGCACCATACGAGTCCTTGGATCTTGCACATATTGCACTTTTGGCGTATATGCTTGTCCTGGAGTGTAATGCTCATCATGAAGGTAAGAACTTGGCTGGGGAGCTGCAGTGGTCACATACCTCCCCGGGTCATCTGCATAAAAGAACTTTGTTGGCACATTAGGACTGGAATGAGCTCTGCGTTCCCTACCGTAGTACTCAGTTGAAGAAGGCATTCTTTGCAAAGGGATCTCCATGGGCTGAAGGTAACTATTTGGCATGCTGCGTGAGTACTGGTATGCCTGCCTACTCTCTGTACCTAAAGAATCAGTAGGAGTTGGCGTCCTGGAGTAGGAGAAATGTCGTGGCACAGTCAGACTCCTACTCCCCCCACTGTGGTGTCTCTGCCAGGGTATGTCCACGTGAGGGGTGGCCTGTTTATGTCTGGAGTGATGAAGCGCTGCGTCATCAGGTTTAATGTCCACCCTGCACCTAACATGAGGACTGGTGGCCGGTTTATCCAGCCCCCCATCCTCCGAATGATCAGCACCATAGTGAGATGAGTATTTCCCGCTGTCGCCCATTTGAGGCTGCAACTTTATTGGGTGAACCTCATGCATGTGAGCCCTTGTAGCTGCGTAGGACGATTCCCTACGCGGTGACACTTCTGGTCTCCAACGAGAGTCTCTTGCAGCCCTTTGGGACTCACGCCCCTTCCTTCCCGAAGAGGACGCCCCTTCAAAAGACACAGGAGTGAGACTTGTCTGGACCCGAGTGGCACTTTTAGACCTGGTCCTTCTTTTCTGTTCAGGGGCAACCACCTCACTTGGCATTTCTGGAGCCATGGGCTGAGGAGTTAACCTATGGCTAAAAATGTCCGGAGCAGAGAAGCGATATCTCTGCTGGCGGCCCAAGGCGTTCCAGGCGACGTCTGGGTTGGCTGCGTGCCTATCAGCTTTTCTGTACGGGGACTCCATCGAGTATTTGTTGGGTTTTGGGTACTCCAATGACCGGTAGTCAAAGGTGCGGCAGTGCCTCTTGTTCACTTTGCTCTTTCTGTCCTCCAGTGTGCTGTAATTTCTGGAATCACATTGTTTGGAGGGTTGCAGGGACTTATAGTGAGTGGAAATGGGGACCACTTTTATATCTTGATGCACAGTTGATACCAGTATGTCAGGCGGGTCTGTGCGTGTCATCTTAAAGGGACTCCTCTAGTTTTCTCCATTAAGCTGCTTTAATGTTGATGTGGCCTGGAGGGGGACACAGAGAACACAGTCAGCGACAATTATCAAGGACAAACAAAACATTACATCAGTCAGACATGCAGACAGAGCCAGATCTGATCAGGATGACTTATACACAAGTCAGCCTTCAACACAAACTTTTGCAGGAAAACTTTGGTACATGTTCGTGATGTGTACCACACAAAAAATTCCTGTGAGCTGGTGGAGGGCTGGTAGGGATCTCTTGGGGAACCTGAGGTATGGAAGTGCATGACTGCTAGTTTTTTGGGGTTTTTTTGCAGAATTTTCAAGATTTTGATAAAACATGAATGAGTTTTCCCTGATTCACAACAACAGCATTTGTGCAACTCAGAATCTTAGCAGGACTATAATTCCTTCAAGAATTTCCCAAAGTCAGGTGATTTCCAGTGGAAAGTGGAGAATCAAGCTTAAGGTTCTGCAGTCACGCTGATGTTCATGGACAAGACGCTTCTTGTACCAACTCCTTTCCTACGGGGTCCAAACATGATACAAACCTACAAGAGCACATCACCAAAGATCAATTGAAAAATAACAAAAACAACAATCACCAAAACTAGACAGAGTAAAACAAAAAACTCATTAAAACCACAATGTAGTTTTTCCACCCTAATATATAATATTTCTAGAGTCACTGTGATGGTACATCACCTTACAACAGGTTGAATGTCACCTCTGTCATGGTCTGAGGGGGTCTGTATTGCCTTTCCTGGCACAATGTAACTTTGATGTGGATGGTAGGAACACTTCCACACTAAAAAACTACAAATCTTTACTGCTTTGCTTTACGGCATACGTCACTTCCCCCTCGAGGTGAAAGCTAAAAAATTGGGAAAGGGAGAATATAAAGCAGTTTATGAATTTTTAAAACAGATTTAATGAACAGAATTCAGTTTAAAGTAAATATGCACTTATTTTCCTAATGGAAATAGGGACCTCTGGCTCAAACTCCTGCATAGTGGGTGGCGGTATTGCTCTTCTGATGCTGGATGCCACCCGTCGTTAAACAAGAAGAAGAAGAAGAAAGCCAAACGTAGAGTTGTTATCATGGCGGAAGCAGCGAAAAACCCAAAGAAAAGAAAAGTTTTGTCGGAGGAGACGATAAAAAGAAAGTGGGAGAGTAACAAGCTAAGTGCCTTGTTACTCTGCCCGGACAGGGATAAACACAGTGTTCACTCGCTGGCGTGAGCTGAAAGACGAGGAGGGATGTCTGACCGATGCTGATTTGGCCCTGTTAATGTTGGACTTGTAAGTATATGCTGATTTATTCAAATAGAAACATGATCAGACTGTACCTTATCAGTCCACATGGTTTATTTGTCTCTCGGGACGTCCTGTTGGCTCACTTCTCCTCCCTCTGTCAACAAATGCACCTTGGTGTGAGGTGCCCTGTTTTACAACAGTGCAGTTACACTCAACGACCACAGAGGCCCCTAGAGAGCTGAAAGCCGAAATCTTACAAAGTGCGGCTTTAAGGATTTTTTGGGCGGCCGATCAGATTTCCAGTGGCTCTGGGTGACCCTGGGTACACCTGTCTGCCACTTGTCATTGTGAGAATAAGAAAAAATGCTTTGAACAGAAAGGGAAGATGCTGACGGCCTCATCTTTATGTTCAGACACAAAACAAGAGTAAACTGTTTAAAGCTGCTAAAATTTGGATAATTTATGGTGCTTAAAGATTGTTAGCTATTTATGCTTTGTACAGTGAACCTTGAGATGGAGCAAGTGCATCAACAAAGCACAATGTTTTGCTATTACCAATAGAATTGATCAGTTACACAAAAAGCTTCTTGTTGCTAAATATTGTTTTACCTTTCTGAAATTGCTGAGGGCCCATTAAAAATGTCCAGTGGGCCACAGTTGGCCCTCGGGCCTTAGTTTGGACACTGCCATTAGTCCTTCAAGGGCAGCATGGGTTTGAAGTTCTCTGGTGGTTCCTTTCCTGCATACCATTTGAATAGTCTAATACAAGGGTGTCCAAACTATGGCTCAGGGAGCCACACAACCCTTGGAACACTTTAAATTGGCCCGAAGCAAATTCCAAAACTTACAGGTCGATGAGGCCCACATTATAGCAAGAAGCTTTTGCTTGTTTGATGAATACAAATGGATTATTGCAGCATGTCTCACAGATCATCTATTTCTTCTCCATATGCTGCATATCAAGATTTACAATATAATATACAATTTACAATATATTTTTTTATTATCTTTAAGCATTAACACAGGTAAAAAGTTTGGCAGCCTTGTGTAGTTTGCTCTTGTTTTTTTTTTTTTGTTTTAATGTGAAGATGAGCAGTCAGGGTTTTCTTCTTCATGAAGCATCTTTCTTATCCTGATAAGGGGCCAATCTATTGGCTATCCTTGTATTTTTATGTATGTGGCCCTTGATTGAAAAACTTTGGACACCCCTGGTCTACTGTTTGCTAAATAGCAGCATAAGGACCTAAAAAGTAAACCCTAAAACACCTCACATTATCTCAGCAGCAGTAAAGTAATGGCTAACACTCAGTTCAACGTAACACTTCTGAAAAAACAAACACATCCGTTGTTTTTATTTGCCTGTTGGTTGAATTGGGGGATCCATGTAACCCATTTCCATAAACCCTCCCCTTAAACTTTCCTCGTCTTCACGGTTTATTCTCCTCCAAACATTCTGAATCCTCCTGAGGTTTCTAAACTTTGAAGGAAAGAATGAAACATCTATTCTGAGATACATCTCATATTCTTCTGTCCTCCCTCAAACAGGACGTTCATTTGAAGGCTATATAAAGTTCCTCTGATGAGTACTGTCTTCAGTAATTACTGCGGCATCAAAAATACGGACTAATATAAATACATGACCTCATCTCAATGACGCCATCCAACAGGCTCTGAACTGACTCTGTTTTCTGCTAAGACTTTAAGAGGTGTTAGAGTTAGGCGTTCATCCCTGAGCCTTCAGTACTGCAGACAATCAGATCAACTCCCTCTAAATCCCTTATTTTAGTTTCTGATCTAGCTTTCAGATATGTCATGAAATCAACAATATACAAAGAAACATTCTTAATAAATGGCTGCTCACACCAGTGGTTATTAGTCAAACAATAACAACAGCCAGACTGAGCTGCATGAAGTAAATGTGAAAATGAAACACTCTATGCAAAGGAACTGCTTGAACATTTCTGCATGTCAGGGACATTGTTGCATTTGACCTTCATCACTCTCAAAACCAGAGCTTCAGGCCCCTGGAATCACACTTTTAGGAAGACATTTTCCAGGGTTGCAGGATTCAGGTATTGATAAAAAAAAAAACTGTGCACAGCAGCTGGATCCTCCTGATTCAATGACTGTCATCAGGCAGATCCATCTTGCCAAGCTCCAATCTACAAAGATTATGCTCAGCCCAAAGGCACGGCCCAATCAGCATCCTTTCGAGCAGGAAGAGGTGGCAAGACGACAGCGGAAAGTGGCTGCTTGTGCAGAGAATAGCATAGATGCTAACAGTTTCAGTAGCAGGTTTACCAGGTCTGGACCACGTTTCATGTAAGACAAATAACAACACTACAAATTTCTCTTTAGTAAAGATATTTTTGCTCAACTTTCAACATGTTTAGATGAGTTTGGTTTAGGAAGTTGCTCATGTATGTAGTGCAGTAGCGCCCCCTATGATTAAAACTAAATTCATGGTTTTTGGAAATCAAAATGAAAAAAATGGGGAAATTACAATTAAAATCAGTAATGTTTGCATAGAAAGAGTTTTCTAAACAAAATTTCTTGGGATTGTGATTGACAGTAGGTTAACATGGAAACAACATATTGATTATATAAAAGGTAAAATTTCAAAGTCAGTTGCAATTCTGTCAAAATCTAAATATGTTTTAAATTATAAAGCATTAAAAATAATCTATTATTGTCTTATTGTTCCTTACATGTCTTACTGTATAGAACTGTGGGGATCTACATATAAAACAATTATAAATTCAATAGTTGTATTACAAAAAAGAGCCATACGTATCATCAATAATACCGATTATTATGCTCACACTGATCTTTTATTTTTAAATTCACACATTATGAAAATTTTTGACTTGTTTTATTATAAAATAATGTTAATAATGTTTACAGCAAAAATAAACTCCCTTCTAAGTGCTGTGCAAAAGTTCTCCTCAATTCGGGAGACTCAAAATGATTTAAGAGGTGTTTGCAAGTTTTCTGTTCAGAAAGCTAGAAAAGGTATGAAAAGGAGACGTGTTTCTGTTGTTGGGGTTAAACTATGGAATGATGCAAATATAAATTTAAAAACCTGTGATTCATGTTATATCTTCAGAAAAATGGTCTCTAACGTTATTTTTGAAAATTATAAGTGTTGATTATGTAATGTTGTTGTCAATGCTGTTGATTTCTTAATCTTTGGTTTTTGGTAGCTTAATTTTGTTAATTATGTAGGCTAGGCTCAGATAGGCATTTTGCTACTGCCTATGCCTTTTCAGTCACTACCTAATACAAGAATTCTGGTTTGTTTAAAATGATTATCTTGTGACAAATATTGTACAATGTATGACGACTGAATAAAATCCTATCCTACTAAAAATCCTATCCTACATTATCTGATTGGCCTATAATGAATGTGATTGTTGGAAGGATCATCCAATCACCGGCTGGATATTCTTCCAAAAGGTTCTGTTCATTCCCAAACACTTCCTATGGGTCCAGATGGACGAGTGAAATATTTCTAAACGGTTCACCTGGTGTGACAGGTTATCTTTCCTGTTTGTCAGGGACATCATTAGACCTTTGAACTCTCAAAACCAGAGCTTTAGGTCACTGAAAACCTGCTTTTAGGAAAACATCTTCCAGGGTACATGGTCCGGGAACTGTGGCTTTTTAATCAGGAATCACATACAAATTACTGTCCTGTCTCCATCTGGTCCAGAGCACAGCAGATTTTCTTTAAGTCATTTTCAACTGACGACATCACATCACTCCTGTCTTCGCTTCTCTTCACTGGCTTAATGTTCATTTTAGAATTGATTTTAAGATTTTAATGATCATGTACAGCACTTGCGTATCTGGCCCCAGGTTATATAGTACCTGACATGTTGATCACTTATGAGCCAGCTTGCTTGGGTGGGGACCTCCTAGTCATTTAAAATTCGAGACTTAAAACTAAAGGTGATCAAGCTTTTTTCCATTAGAGCTCCTCGACTTTGGAACAACCTGCCCGAGGAGATAAGGTGTGCTAAATCACTTTTATATTCTTTCTTTTACACGCCTTGTTTGTCATAATTAATCAGTTTTTTCCCGTTCTATTTTCTTAAGTTCTAGTGCTCTTTTTTCCTCAGTTCTTATCCCTCTAAGTCCTGTTTTACTCCTGTTTTCCCCACCTTGTTTGAATTTCACAGACTTTCCCCTGTTTGACATGACTATTGATGTTCACTGTCATTCCCTGAATTCATGCCCTCATTTTGTCTGTAGAGCACTTTGTAAACATCTAGTTTTAAAGATGCTATAAACATAAAGTTATTATCATAAATCCAACACTCTCAGCTATAACATGAACATTATCATGTCTAGATTTCCAGATTCATGTCAGATGTATAAGATGAAGAAGTCATCATCCCTTGACGTTGGGTCCATTTTGACTTCTTTTGAACAATATTTTTAGATTTAACATCATTTACTTGTAAAATTGTTCTTAACTCCGCTGTTCTGGATGTTACCAAAGGGGTGCCCCAAGGCTCAGTTCTGGGACCCATTTTATTTTCAATATATATCAACAGTCTGTGTGCTAATGTGTCAAATGCATTTTATCATTTTTATGCAGATGATACCATTGTTTATTGCTGTTCATCCTCACTCACTCAGGCTTTTGAGTTTTTACAGGCTGCTTTTAATGTTGTACAGTCTCGTCTGAGAACTTTGAAATTGGTTTTAAACACAGAGAAGACTAAGCTCATGGTCTTCTCAAATTCAAATGAGTTACCAGTGAATATCCCGACTGTTGTAACTCAACAAGGAAACCCAATCGAGCTGGTCTCCAGTTATAAATACCTGGGTTTCCTTCTGGATCGTGAGCTTTCTTTTAAAGCACACATTACAAGGTGAGTTGCCAAGCTCAGGGTGAAGATCGGGTTCTACTACAGAAATAGATCCTGTTTTTCACTCAGAGCCCAGAAACTACTTGTGTCAGCAACATTTCTTCCTTTGATTGATTATGGAGATGTGCTGTATATGGGTGCTCCTCTTAAATGTCTCCAGTCCTTGAACACTATTTATCACAGTGCCTTGAGGTTTGTCACTGGTGATGGCCGCCTCACGCATCATTGTGACTTGTATGTCAAATCTGGTTTACCTTCCTTAAGTGCGCGAAGGTATACGCACTGGCTGATGCTGATTTATAAGGCTCTTCTTGGCTTAGTTCCTTCTTATTTATGTACTCTTCTTCAGAGAACTAAAAGCCATTATGCCTTACGGTCCTGTGACGTTCTTCATCTTTCAGTTCCTCGTGTCAGGACTGAACTGGGGAAGAGAGCGTTCAGTTTTGCTGCCTCCACAGCGTGGAACTCTTTACAGACTGAACTGAAGCTCTCAGAGCTCATCTCACTTGGAGCCTTTCGGTCCATGATGATGGATAAATAGCGTGAGACCTTTGAACAGTGCCTGAGTTCCTGAATTGTTATTTATGTTATAATTACTGCACTTTATTGCAAAATCTTGCACTCACAAAATATGTGTATTCTAATTTAATGTACATTACCACCATTTAATATGTTTTTTTTCAGTTCTGACGTGTGCTGCTGACCTCTTGGCCAGGTCACCCTTGTGAAAGAGATCTTGATCTCAATGGGTCTTTTATCTGGTTAAATAAAGGTTAAATAAAAAAAACAAAAAACAAAACGTGAGCAGAAAGGCACGTCAAAAACTGCCTCAAGAATCTCTACAGTTTCATGCTTTTTATTTTTATCAACCTCTGTGTGGAGATGTAAATAGAGCACCATGATGCTGTGGGGAACTTTGAGCCAATTTTCTGCTTAATTGTTGCGCCATCTTGAATCAGGATGTGGTGAGGGTTTCTTTACTTTACACCAAGCAGCGATTGACCCTCACTCAATTTAAAAATGTTTTCTGATTTAACGATTCATACAAAATGCTTCAGACAAATGTCAACATTTTTTTTGTTTTCATGTCTTGCCTCACTCTGGAGTCCATGACAAGCAGATAGACACCATTCTTGAGACTGTGCGTGCTGTAACAAGGACCGGCAGAGCTTGCCTACTGCTAATTAGCTTAGCTCAAACACTGGGAGTCAATGGGTACTGTTAGCCTGCCTGTGCCTTCAGTCATCAGATAAACTCTTCAGCAACTCTAAATGGTCCTGTATGTTTGTTGTGACTTTTTTTTTTTTACTGCTTTATGTCACTATCTTTTTTTGGACTTAGATTAGCATTTTATGTTATTTTTGAAAGAAATACATAAGAAACTAAACTGAAGGGAGCATGCGCAAACCACAGCAGACATGCTTGTAAGCAGGTCAAAACAAAAAAACAAAACAAAACAAAGCCTCTGTTTATGAGTAGAAGAAGATTGGTACGAAGGATTAAAGCTGACTTTGAAATAGAGGATGAGGATGATTTTGTATGTATTTCTTTCAAAAATTACATAAAGTGCTAATCTTAGTCTCTCTAAACTCTATTTAGAGTTGCTGAAGAGTTTATCTGATGACTGTAGGCAGAGGCAAGCTAACACCTCCTACTGACTTGCCAGTGTTTGAGCTAAGCTAATTAACAGTGGGTGAGCTCTGCCTGTCTCTTTGTTCCTGCACTCACAGTCGATAGAATGGTGTCTATCTGCTTGTCATGGACTCAGGAGTGAGGCAAGACATGAAAACAAAAAAAATGTTGGTGTATCCCTTTAAAGGTTGTCCTTTTTTTTTCATTAAAATAGATTTTCATTGAGTGATGGATCAGCAGAATCCAGTGACGAGCCTTAAATTGGTGAGTCGCTGGTGAACTGCGACTCACTGAATGATAAATTATGCCGTTTGTTGCCTCTGATCTCACCGACTGCGCTTCCCATCTGCATGAATTTAACATTTCATTTCAGAGGCAGCAGATGAAAAGTGACAGGCAGCAGCACATCTGAAAGCTGCAGCTGAGATTTGTCACCCGGAGCCGGAGGAGAGAGGAAACAGGGTGACTCTGGAGGTGGAGAAATCATCCAGTAATGTCATTTCAAGGTGTTTACTGAAGCCAGAGTAATTCAGCAAAATATTGATTCAGGCGTGTAAATGCTAAAGATAAATCGAGCAGAATAACAGAAAACCAAACCCTGCCAGACCGATAATTAAAATATCAGAGCCGCAGAATCACCTGCACAGGGAGGACAGGGAGCTGACCCAGATCCAACAACTGGTCGAGCAGACGCTGAGGCGGCGGCGGCAGATGGACCGTGATTATGGTGCAGACATGGCGGCTGTCTCCAGAACGTCCTGTGGCTACGGCAGCCAAAAGACGTTTGTGGATATTATTTTAGACCAGAGCAACAGTCAGAGTTCAGATCCAGTTCAGTGAAGGCCACCATCACATCAGATAACTTCAACATGTAGATGTCCCCGTGAGACAAAGTCCATCAGTGAGCAGGGTTTTGTTCTGAGATGATGGACGCCTGGAGCCTCAAGGGCAGCTTTAACTAACAACCATTAAACATGAAACTTAACCAGGCTCTGAGGCTAAGATGAAGTTTTAGATTTTGGTCTTGGTTTTTACTTTTCAAACCAGGTTTAATGTTTTAGATCTTTCTTTTTTTTTTTTAACTAAGACCTGGTGTTTTGACTTTGGACCTTTTTTTTGGGTCTTAAACCAGGTTTTAGACTTTAAACCTGATGTTAGACTTAAGACCAGATTCTTAACTTCAGACCATGTTAAAGGCTTTAGTTCAGGACTTTAGGGATTTTTTTTAGGCTTTAGACATTTTTTGGTTCCACATCAGGTTTTTGGATTAAAAGCTGGTTTTAGGATTTACTATTTTAGTCCAGATTTAAAGTTTTTGGGAAAGGGTGTTAGACTTGAGACAAGGTTTTGTAGTTCAGACCGGGTTCAAGGCTTTAGATCAGGTATTCAACTTCAGTATAAGTTTAAGGCTTTATACCTGTTTTGGATCTACATCAAGTTTTTTTTTTGCTTAAGACTTGGTTTTAGGCATTAAACCAGGTTTAACAAATTTTAGTCCAAATTTAAAGTTTAAGGGTCATTCATTCATTTTCTATACTGACTATCCCTTTCGAGGTTGTGGCAGGGCTGGAGCTTTTCCCAGCTGTCATTGGGCGAGAGGCGGGGTACACCCTGAACCGGTCACCAGTCAATTGCAGGGCAACATATAGAGACAGGGCAATTTAGAGTGTCCAATTGCTGTGAGGCACGTGCACTACCTGATGCGCCACTGTGCCGCCCAAGTTTAAGGGTCAATTTTATGTTTTAGACCAGGCCTTAAGCTTTTTAGATCAGATTTTAGACTTCAGCCCTACTTTTTGACTTTAGAACAGGTTTTAGGAACAAGACCAGGTTTACATTTTGGAAGAGTTCTTAAGTTTTTGACCAGGTTTTAGGCTTTATACCTGGTGTTTGACTTTAGACAAGGTTTTGGAGTTCAGATCAGGTTTAAGGCTTAGATCAGGTATTCAAGTTCAGTACAGGTTTAAGGCTTTAAATATTTTTTGGATCTAAATCAGGTTTAAGAACATGGTTTTAGGCATTAAACCAGATTTAAAAATGTCATTTTTAGGGTCATTTTTAAGTTGTTAACCAGGTCTTAATTTTTTAGTTCAGGTTTTAGACTTTAGCCCTCGTGTTTGACTTTAGAACAGGTTTTAGGACCAAGATCAGGTTTTGGATGCGTTCTTAAGTTTTTGACCAGGTTTTAGAGTTTATATCAGGAATTTAACCTCAGTACAGGTTAAAAGCTTTAGAACTGTTTTGTATCTACATCAGGTTTTTGACTTTAGACCAGGTTTTAGGCATTAGTTCATGTTTTTGGTAATTAATGGAGTTTTAGGTTACAGGTCTGGTCTTGGGCTTTAAACAAAGTTTCAGGATTTAGACAGATTTTAGGAATAAACTAGAGGGTTTCAGGCCTTTAATAAACTAGTGCAACAGTTTAAGATTTTGGACAAGATCTTAGGTTTTTTTGACCAGGTTTTAGGCATTAGAACTGTTTTTGGGTTTTTAACCAGGTTAAGGTTTTGGACAGAGTTTATGATTATAGACCAGGTTTTGGACTTTAGACACAGTGCAAAGCTTTAGATCAGGTTCAAAAGTCAAATGTGTAATGACCTGGTCTGGTATTAAAATACTTGACCAGACTTAAGACTTTACAGCAAGTGCTAGACTTAAGACAAGGTTTTAGGCAAAAGATCAGGCTTTTGTTTCTTGACATTAAGACCAGGTTTAAGACTTCAGGTCAGATTTAAGGCTTGAGATCAGGTTTTAGACTTTGGGACAAGTTTAAGGCTTTAGACCTTAGACTTGAACTCTACATCAGGTTTTTGGCTTAAGACTTGGTTTGAGGTATTTTATCAGGTTTCACATTTTTAGACCAAATTTAAAGTTTGAGGACAATTATTAACTTTAAGACCAGGTCTCAGGCTTTAAATCAAGGTTTAGACTCTGGTTTTAGACCAGGTTTAAGGTTTAAAGATCAGGTGTTCAAATTAGACCTGGTGATAGACCCTATACCAGGTTTTACGATTCTAGATCTTGCGTTAGACTTTAAATAAAGTTAAAGGATTTGGAGTGATTTTAGGTTTGGGTCCTAGTTTCAGGCTTCTTTAAAGTTTTAGAGGAGGTCAAGGTTTTAGAACAGGTCTTTGGCATATAGACCCGGTTTTAGACTTTACACCTAGTGTTACACTTAGGACCAAGTTTTAGAGCAGGTTTAGGGCTTGACACCAGGTGTTAGGCTTCAGACCAGGTTTTAAGATTTAGAACAGGTTTTAGGCTATAGAGCAGGTTTTAAGCTTTAGAGCAGGTTTTGGGATTAAAACCAGCTTTTAGGCTATAGAGCAGGTTTTAGGCTATAGACCAGGTGTTAGGCTTCAGACCAGTTTTTAAGATTTAGATCAGGTTTTAAGCTTTAGAGCAGGTTTTAGGCTTTGTAGCAGATTTAAAGCTTTGCATCAGGTTTTAGGTTCCAGACCAGGTTTAAGGCTTTAGACCAGGTTTTAGGCTGAGGACCAGGTGTTAGCCTTTAGACCAGGTTGTAAGAGTTAGACCAGGTTTTAGACTTTAGAGCAGTTTTATGCTTAAGACCAGGTGTTAAAACTTTAGGACAGGCTTTAGGTTGCAGAGCAGGTTTTAGGCTTTAGAGCAGGTGCTAGATTTTACATCAGATTTTGGACTTTTGACCAGCTTTAGATAGTCTAAGATACAGTTATTTTATGCGTCCTGAAGACAGGCTTGTAGCCTTGTACCTGATCACTCCTAAAATGTAGTCAAGTCTTTTGGTGCAAACAGGAGCTCACGTTCATTCGTCATGTAAACAACACTAGCACAGGGCGTAAAAATGAAAACTGTGTGAACTGGATAATAGGAAAGACACCTCTGCTGCATGCCAAAGTGATCTGTGCCAGTTGTACAATAAGGTCCCACAGCATAAAAGGTTTGATGTTTAATGAAGATCATTTAGGAATAACCTGCAGGGTTTGGGGCCTTTAATAAACTGTGGAGTAAAGTAAAAAAGGCAGCACTCATGTTCTGCATCATAGAGAGCAGCCTAAGAAAAACTTCAGAGTGGAAGTTAATGTAAAGAGAGTTTTATCAAATCAAATGATTGTATGGCTTAAAATTTACTTTATTTTATTTCTTAATGTCTTTATTTTACCATCTGTAGCTGTGAAAGCTCTGAGTTTTCAACTGCATGGAGCACTTTGTTTCACTCTATTTATAAACCTGCTCTATAAGTAATCTCTGTTTGCCTTTCTGCAATGTCAGTGTCATCCAAAAATAACTCCTCACCGTACAAATTCATGCTGAGGCTCTTTTGTTAGGGTGGGAATTTCTGCTCTCTTCAAGCCTCCGGCCTAAGGTCACTGAACGTACTTTTGGTTTTAGATCAGCCGACCAGAAGACTTATCGCTGGAGCTGGTGTCCCTCTACAGGCTCTTCTGTACCTCACCACGGTCTTTGTTGGGACAGTTGTCACTTGGCAGCAGAATATCAGAGCAGTAAATTTGCTTTTTAAAGTCTGGTTTGTTCAAATGTGAAGGACTGCTGATCGTGTTTTTGGAGATCTTTTTGGTGACGCAGAAGGTGCTTGGATGACATGATCATCCATTTCTGCTGAAATATGACTATCATTGCACTCAAATGTAGAGGCCTTTCTCAGGCCCTGTAAATATGGGCCTCGTGTCTGGTGTTAAAAACTGATCTAATTTCTTTATAGTTGAGGCCAATTTCAAAGTAAAATTCAATGAACCTCACCCACAAACGTGTTTGCTCCATTGTTTTGGTTTTATTGACCCAGAAGTAAATCATTTTTTGACTGAACACAGAGCCCAGAAAAGGAAACACAGGAGAAAAAATTCTTATTGGAAAAATAAATAAATAAATAAAAAGGTGCAGACTTTTGCAAGATCTTGATAAAGTCTGCACCTTTATTTTTTTTCTATGACATTTTTTTCCTCCTTCAAATCCCCTCCAGGACTCCATTGCATCTCAATGCATCATTTTTTTAATCTGGAATTTTTTGCACAGATGTTATCAAGAGATGATAGATGATATCAAGCAAAATAAACATGACTATATATTTTTTTTCAATAATTGAGCAGCCTTAGGGTTAACTTTGACAGACAACCCTTTGAGGATATAAGTTATTGGCCCTATTATTAAAGGAGGATCGGAAAACTTCATGACCTCAGTCTTTGACCTATGACCTGCAAAATCTAGTCAGTTTACACTTGAGTCATGTTGGATGTTTATGCAAAATTTAAAGAATATCTATAGACAAGGCAATCAATCAAGTTTTAATCTCAGTTAGGGTTACTGCCTTTAATCTCAGTTAGGGTTACTGCCTTTATCTCAAACACTGAGTGTTTGAGATAAAGAAAACTGTACCTCATGACATACTGAACTATATTTTCTTTTTCCATTGTAATTATTATCAAAATTTGGAGGTATTTGTATTTTACAGTTATTAAACTTTTTAATCTAATGATCAAAATGACAATGTCAAAAGCATATAAATGTTTAATGGAAGTATGTGGTGCATGTTTTAAGAAAATAATCATGATATTTATTAAAACAATCTTGATTATGATTTTCTTTATAATCAAGCAGCCCTAGAAATCCCTAAAAAAAGTATTTTTGTAAAATCAAGCTTGATCTTTGTCCAACCTATTCTTCAAAAAAAGAGTGGACATTAGTGCAAAGTCTGAAATAATATTTGATAACAAAATGATACCCATTAAACAGGATGACCTTCCTTTTTATTTATTTTATTTTATTTATTTAGTTAAATAGAGGACAGTGCACATTAATGAACATTGATATGTAAATGTGCCAGATTTTAGCTGCAGGCTAATTTCCATCTGTAGTCCCCGTCAGGTTGATGTAAGGCATTTGTATAAGTGTGTACATATTTGTTCTCTGACCTTCAGAACTGCTGTGACCGCCACAGCAGATGAAAATCCACTCTTACAACTTTAATATGTCTAAACTGAAGACTTTTCGGGAACAAAGTGTTTTAAATCAGCCTGCAAAAGGATTACATCTGCTCTAAAGATGGACACTTTAACATGGGTGTTATGGGGAATGACTCACAGCAGGAGGCAGCCCCTAATGGACACTAGAGGAACTGCAGTTTTTTGGATTATACTGTGCACTTCTTTTTTCAGCACTGGAAATTACTGTTTCCATCCCAGCTCTTTTGGACATGCTAAATGTTGCTGCTTTAACCTTGAAGACCTTAATAATGTCCTTGGCCACCTGCTTCTGCTGAAGGAAAGAACTTGAGAAGAAGAGGCACAAAGCTTTGCAAACATACAGGAACTAAAAGCTTCTGTGGATCTCGATCTGATGCCATCATTTCATCTGTCTGTCTCTCCAGGATGTCGGAGCACATGGACACTTTGACAAGACAGCAAACACTCTGAATCTCTCAGCTGCCACGTCAGACCGCTCTGATACACCAACATCTTTCCCTCCACCAACGTCTGGACGTCCAGACTTCACCCTCACCCTCCACACAGACATGATGGCAGATGCATGGAGGCTGTCTTGGCAAACTCACAGAGCTGGAAACTGAACATCTTTGGCTCATTGTGCTCCGTTAAGAGAATCTATTCAACCACTGAAGACCAACACTTGGCAACACTCCACCAAAGGGTATTTTCATTTATGAGGTTTCTCGATAACATTCAAGAGTTTGTCTGCGGGTTATTTTCAGGCCAAGTAAGAAGTTCATCTCCTTTGAAGCCTGTGCAGACTGAAGCTGCTCCTGACCCAAATTTAAGAGCTGCAGCATTGATTTTAGAGTCAGGCTGGATTTAAGAGTGACGGCACGTCAGTTGCAGTGCAGGGAGAAAGGGAATGAGGGTGGATCGTGGACTGATTGATTGGTAAATGGTTTTTGACATGCTTGAAATATTTTTTAAACTGAAAACTCTTTACATCCAAATCCCCAAGAAAATATTTATCTTTTCTGACTCCAGAGATCCACTGTCAAGACTCCGCAGCTGTCCTAACATTATTGTACTGATTTTAGGGACATTTAGACTTCACATCACGTCTGTTTTGGGAACTAAGACACCAAGTGGACTGCACTTTTGTGCATACATCAGCACTATGCACTGTGTCTTCATTTTGCTACCTGCTATCAGAACCCACATTCCTGGAAACAAAAATCTATTCATTATTTTAGGGGGCTTTTCAAGCCAGTTAGCAATAAGCTTCAAGGCTAGCAGCATCTTTTAAACAGCTTTTAATCCTTAACTTGCCATAAAATGCATTTCAAGGAAATAGTGATAAACCATTTTTTATGGACGCTGACATTCACCTTTTACTTAAACTCTTAAATAAAACCTTGCAGGGTGCGGCTCAGATTAAAAGGGGAGCATTAAAAGTGATGAGTTACATGCAAACTGATCAGTCTTACAAGCTGGCTTTTTAAAGTAAATGATAACAGCCCTATTCCCGTGTAAAAGCAGGTCACTTCATCAACTTTTGTTGTTGATTAATAACCATAAAAAGCTAAAAAGCTGTTTGGAAGCTAAAAGACTAGAGTTCATGTTACTGAGCTGTAACCTGACGCACCAGATGGACAGTTCAATATACACTATTTCACTTGTCCATCTGGACAACAGTCCATAGAAAGTATTTGTAGAAGTTAAGACCTTTCAGAAGCATATCCATCAGATGATTGGATGATCATTCTGTCAATCAACATTCATTACAGGCCAATCAGATCATTTCGTAGGCGGGAGCTACTACATTACAGAACATGAGCCACTTCGTAAAACAAACTCATCAAAACATGTCAGAACTGGAGCAAAATTATCCTTACTGCAGAGAAGTTTGTAGTGTTGGTATTTGTTTTTCATTTAATAAAGAAATGTGGTCACAATCTGATAAAACTGCTACTGAAGCTGTTAGCATCTATGCTAATCCCTGTACGTGAAGTCACTTCCTGCTGCTGTCCCACTGCTAGCTCATTCCTCTCGCTGATGTCAAAGACTGATTGGACCATGCTGCTTCGGGACGCTCACAGTCTTTGCAGATTGGGGCTTGGCCAGATGGATCTGCCTGATTACAGACACTGAACCAGGCAGGCTCAGCTGCTGTGCAAGATTAACTGAGCTTAACCCAGCAATTTAAAAAGAGATTGATTTCCTATCACGTCAAGTGTGGGCATGACCTTACTGTGCCACTCGATTCACCTTATCCCTGTAATCAGGCAGATCAATCCTGCAAAGCCTGGCATCATCATTTTGATCAGAAATGGAAAACATAAATGAAGAACAACAAACACTGAAGACTTTTCTATAGAAAAGAAACATTTGCTCCTCTCCTGAAAGGTTTTGGTGAAAGTGTATGTGACTTACTTCTTGGCAGTAGCGGCAGCCTACAACAGCCTACGACAGCCTACTACTTCTGGGCAGTTATCTGGTGTTGTGCAGCAGACCAATCACAGGGCTTGAAGTCCGCAAATTTCAACGTGCAGTAACATTTTGGAGATGTGCACGACTCAGCCCTCTGAGTCACTCCAAGGCTACGAGGACCTTAAGTGAAGTTAAAGGTATAAATCAGTCAGGATTAGCACTTTTGGTACTATATCTGATTCCACTGATCTCTGTATCTCAGGACATCTGGATCAGAGAAGCTGAACATCTCCACAGGAAACAACTGCCTCCTTTACAGCTTCTGGAAGAATCTGACGTGGATGAAACAACTTCAGTTCTGCAGATAAAACTTTACAAAATCTTTTAAAACATTAACTTTTAAAGAACATCTCTTTTAGATCATCTTTATGCAAAAGAACAGAAATTTTACCACACCATGAGCTAAAAGCCTCCAGATAATGATGCATTTCTGTATTCTCTCTCCTGCTCTTCTTAATTTGACTCCATCGAGCTTCAGTAAATATCTCTGTGTCAAAACATGCAGGTCCCCTGAAACTTTCTTCAGTCAGAGCTCCAGATTTTCATCCTGATCTGGGCTTTGGATAAATGCTGTCACCATCTGGGCGAGGGAGACAACGTTCTCCGCCATCACTACTTCCTAATTTAGAGACACGACTCAGTCTGAGAGTGCAGGAACTTAAAGCTGCAAGGCTTCAGAATTATGGACAATTCTGAAGCAACACCTTTCTCGACTGTTTGTCAAGGCACTCTTGTAATTTTTTTAATTAATAGAATTAAATTGAAGATTACAGATACAGTTTAAACTAGAAACACTCGCAAACCTCCGCCACATATTGCTGATACATCAATAAGCAGTAGCTCCATGATAATATGATTCCTTGACCCTTGATATCATTATTAGTTAGACAGTTATTGAGCAAAAATGACAATTCACTAATGGCAGTTATCTGGATCACCACCAAAATCTAATCATTTTTAAGTTGGGCCATTCCCAACACCACCTGAAAATTTCAGCAAATCCGTCCAGTATTTTTTGTGTAATCTTCCTAACAAACAACAAACAAACAAACAAACAAACATATGCCAACAAAAACATAACCTCCTTGGCGGAGTTAATTAATCATCAAACCTTCTTCTGAGCATTAGATATTAAAGCCCTAAAAAAGAATTATACACTTACCAGCCTCTTCTAAAAGCGCACTAGTTTATTTGCCTGTTTATGTAAGTAATATGCTAATCACCCAATCACATGGCAGCAACTCAAAGCATTAAGTCATGTAGATATGGCCGAGACAGCCTGCTGAAGTTCAAACCCAGCATCAGAATAGAGAAGAAAGGTGATTAAAGAGATTTTAAGAGCAGCATGATTATTGGTGCTTCAGAAACTGCTGATCTGCTGATCTATCTCTAAAAACGGTCTGAAGAAGAGGAATATCCAGGGCCAAAAGTTCTTGTTGATGTCAGAGGTCAGAGTGGTTGGAGATGATAGAAAGGCAAAAGTGACTCGAGGGTACGTAAGACCATTTCTGAACACACAACATGTCCAATCTTGAAGCAGGTGGGCTACAGCAGCAGAAGACCACACCAGGTGCCACTCCTGTCAGCTAAAAACAGGGAACTGAGGCTAAAACTCACCAAACTGGACAATAAGATTGTAGAAATGTCTCCTGATCTGATGAGTCTGGATTTGGTGGGAACATCATGAAAGCATGGATACATCCTGCCTTGTATCAACACTTCAGGCTGCTGCTGCTGGTGGTGTGATGGTGTGGGGGACATTTTCTTGGCACACTTTGTGCCCCTTAGTACCCCACAGCTATTTTCTGATGGATACTTCCAGTACGATAACACTCCATGTCTCAAAGCTCAGATCATCTCAAGCATGAAAATGAGTTCACTGTACTCCAGTGGCCTCCACAGTCACCAGACCTCTATCCAATAGAGCACCTTTGGGATGTGATGGAGCAGGATACTCTCATCATGGATGTTCAGCTGACAAATCTGCAGTAACGGCTATCATGGAGATATGAACCAACATCTCTGAGGGCTGTTTCAGCTCCTTGTTGAATCTGTGACACCAAGAATGAAGGAGCTCTGAAGGTGAGGAGGTCCAGCCTGAGACTAGAGTGTATAATGTATCCTCCACCTTTGTTGACGTCTTTAATGGTGTCTTCCATCAGCAGCTTTAATGTTTTCAGATGGTCGTACCCTCAGCCTGCAGCTTCTTGTCTTTATCTCCCTCTGCTGTAACTAGCTCATATAACTGAGTCTGCCTCTGAACAGACTGTCACATTCTGATAAGGTCCACGTCTTATCAGTCTGCAAGAAAACAGACTCACTAAGAAAAACCAGGGCACAGAAAAATGATTACTCGTTGAAATAATCACATTCAGACATGAGGATGTTTTGCTGACAGTGTACATTTACTTTAGCATCCTCTGCAGATTATCAGAAATACATTTTTTTGCAGTTTGATTAGAAGAGGAATGTTTGTGCTCATGAATGTGAAGTGTTGTTAGTCTCTTTTTTGGATATCATCATATCAATAAATGAAGATGGAGCCTTGAGCTTTGGTAGAAAAACTCACAGACGCTCGGCGCTGTGCTCGTGCTGGACTGATGTTGTGGATGCATGAAATTGGATTTTTTGGACATGTGATATTTCTGAGCTCTTTCTTTCAATACAGATGCAGCACCTCAGACTTGATGCTTCACCTTTTGGGATTGAGTCTAATGATAAATCCCTGCAAACCTATTGACATTAAATAAAAGTCCTAATGACAGGAACTTTGATTTAAATGTGTGAGTAGGGGCATAGGTGAAAATGAACCCTGCGTGGCAGGGGAGAGATGAGGGGAGAGAAAGGGCGAGCAGTGAGCCTGAATCTCACTTTTATTAACTTGATGGGGCTAAATTGTGTTTCAGAGGAGGATATCTCTAAAATAAAATTCAGTTTTGGACTTCTGAAGTGTTTTTATTTATGTTTTAACATTTGGATTGAAGCAGAAACGTCTCAGTCTAGTTTTCATATCTGATAAGTTAAATATTTGATTGACTGAATCTAAATTCAGCAGAGACAAATGTGATGAGGACAGATTTATGATCTGGGAGTCAATGGGTTTGTCGCTAGCATAAATTCTTATTTTTAGTCCCTTTGTCTCTGCCTGGTTGGATACATCTCTGAATGTATGAATGTGTATATACAAATACATATAAATATATTTATATATACACATTCATGCATATATGTGTGGTTTCAGCCTGCTCTATTGTAAATTGCCTTGAGATAACACTTGTTATAAACTGGCACGACATAAATAAAGATTGATTGATTGTTTGAAGTTTTTAATAAAATCTTTATAGTTGAGCTGCTTCAATTTCCTACGGTGGCTGAGGAGGGCAAATGGCCTACAACAGCTTGATGCAGTTCAATAAGCGGAAAACACCTGCAACAGTGAAAAGATTCAAGAACAGAAACACAACCAAAGGTTAGAATTAAACAAAAATAGAAACGCGCTGCAAGGACAAAATACAAATGCGTTAGCAGCAAAGTTCTAAATAAATGAAAATGCCAAAACGATCCAAACCCAAAAAACACCAGAAAGCACCTGCAAACCAATGACTCTGAAGGTTTCTTACAGCAGCTTCAGCTTCATCTGACTGCACCGACCTTACATTGAGACAACAATAAACTCGCAATTAACTGTGATTTGGACATGAAACTGGAGAGCTGTTTCAGAGGAGGATATTTCTACAATAAGACTGCTCTTTAAATGTCTGAAGAGTTTCTATCTATCTTTTTAACATTTGGACTTAAGTACAAACATCTCCCTCTAGATTCAATATCTGTTAAGTTTCTAAAAAAATCTTTACTGTCGAGCTTCTTCAATTTCCTACAGTGGTCAACATGGGCAAACAGCCTCCAACACTCGTTGAGGCTCAATAAGAAGGAAGCAGCTTGAAGAGCAGAAAAGATTCAAGAACAAAACACAACAAAAGGTAAGAATGAAATACAAACATAGAAAGGCAGTGCAAGAATAAAAAACAAATGCATCAATGGCAAAGTTATAAATGAATTAAAAGGCCAAAACAATCCAAGACAAGAAAAAACCTGCAAACCACTAAATCTGAAGATCTCTTATAGCAACTTCAGCTTAATCTGGCTGCACCACCCTGACATTGTGATAACAATAAACCACCAATAAATAATCCAGCCTAAGTTTGCAGTGACTTAAACTGGATACGATCTGAGCACACCATGTCCATTGGTCCTAAGATTGAGATGTACCAGATCAAGTCTTGGGAACTAAAAGGTGCCCTTGACCAAAGACTTAATGCCCAAAACCTGCTTCTGTGAGCCACGTTGTGCACACAGAATCTTTTAGTGCATGTGTGTGCATTCATTTCCATCCTATATGAATGCAGCATTTTCAGTAACAGAGGGATTAAATTTTCCTCCAAATCAGGGGTATCCCATCTTTTTTCACTGAAGGCCACATCCAAGAAATGTACGTATGACTAGGCCACACTGGTATATCTACTTGTAATGTATTTAGGTTGATCAACCCAGTCAAATTATGGCTAAGGTATGATTGGTAAATTCACATTCTTAAAGAAATAATTAGCTTACGACAAACTTTCCATTGATGGCTTGACACTGCAAATAACCAATCATTATGAAGAATATTAGGAGGGCCATCATATTCCAGGGGTCCTGGACTGCCCTGGCTACACTGGATCCCCCTTTGTTATGGATTATAAAGATACTTTGCAGCTAAAAGGGAGAGAGTTAATGGGTAGTCTAGACATCAGATACAAAACAAGAGCAAACTGCCTGACTTTAGGTCTGTTGGTGCTTTAAGATGATCAGATATAATATCCGTAATCAGACACAGAGAGAAGCAAACTGGTGCTGCTGTACCCTGCCACAATCCACGTGTCCTTATCCATCAGCTATACACCAGCATCATGTTCCAGAGTGGGCCAAATTAAAGTGGTCTGATGGCCGCAGCTGGCCCCTGGGCTGTAGTTTGGACACCCCTGCCTTTCAGGATTAATAAGGTTCTTGAGTTTAAATTTATAATAAAATTCAGCTGCCAAAGAGGCTGGAGGCAGTCACTGGCTAAATCAAAAACTGGCACGCATTTGGCCGATTGGGTGTTAATGTGGAGCCCTGCAGACAGATTTCACAAGTTGGTTCATTTTCCAGCAACCACAGACAACACCGACGGAAAGCTGATGACATTAGTGGCTCCTGATCGATTAAAATCTTTCATTGGGTGTGTCTGGATTTCATTTTTAGGTCGTACCACCCTCACATTTTTCTCTATTGATTCCCTCATAACCCTGCTATAACATTTCCTCTGCGTGTGGAGGGGACGTGCTATAATTACTGCAACATGGAGCTTAAAGATGAAGGTTTTTGAGGGTAAAAAGGATGATTTATGTGAAGCTTTCCTGTGATTGGCTGAAGTCTGTCCTCCCCAATCGTCTGCATGCAGAGTGTTACTCTGCTTTCACACTCGGTCTGTCAGCTCGACTACAAACAGCCTGTGGGAGCTTCAGAGGGTTTTCACATGGCTGACAGCTCCATAATCCCTCAGCTTATAGTCATTTATGTATTTCCTCTATAAGGTCAAAGAGGCTTATTTAGCTTCATCTCTAAAACACCTGGAATATTCAAACACAGAGATGCTGAAGCTCCAAACAGGTCCTTCATCAGGGCATCGATGGGTGACTGAAAGACGATGGAGTAATGGAGGCTGCTCCTTCGAGGGTGTGCACAAGTGTTACTTCTGGTCAGTGAGCAGTAAGCTCTGGTTTTTGTGGTGCATTGTGGGTATTTTCTATTGAGCAGGCTCTGCAATACTGCACCATTGGCAATAACCACCATAGAAAATGTCTGACTCCACGGCAAAACTAATTCATCGCCGCCAGACGTCCCCTCCCCCCAACATCAGCGCCCGACACCACAGACTGCCTGCACCATATGGAACGTCTCCATATCATATTTTACTGTCCCACTTTGCATTCAGACTTCGTGTTCGGCCTCACTGTGAGATCCTCTCTGACCTGCAGCAGAGGGTCATCGTGTAGAATCGATCATGAGGGAGCAGAGGTTCGATCACAGCTGGGCATCTGCTGATTTCAAAGGGATGGAGCAGGAAAGTGGTTTCAGGGGCAGAAAGTGAAGCTGTTTTTCTTATTCCTGCAGCAGACAATGAAAATTCAGCCTTTTTGACGCCTAAAGACAGACCTACAATCAAAACATGCAAATTACATTGATGATGATTTAAATTAGTGGTTCACAAACAACCCGAAGGGTCACATGATGCTTCAAAAACAAAACAAAAATGATTTCAAGTGACAGAAGATATGTTAATATACCAGCCACAACGGCACTTCATAGCACTCAGCCACTTTATCTTTTAAATCATTGACTATCTTATTTGTCCTGTGTCTTATTTTTGTTATGGGTTGTTTGTTGTTAAATTATAAAAAAAACAAATTGATTGTCACACTTTTTTTCATATTTGGATAAAATGACAATAAAGAGATTCTGATTCTGAAATCAGCTTGATCTGAAAGAAGCAGAATCATTTGGTAAGATTTGTGAACATGATGGTGATGGATAAAAAAATATTTAAATGAGAGTTTGCTCCTGACGGCAAACCTGAGGGGTCTGCAGTGCACATAATGGGGGTCCACAGTCCCTGTTGTTGCTATTTTAGGGGTCAGGGGCTGAAAAGTTTGGGAGCCCCCGGTTCAGATTATTCCAGAACAAGCATTAGCACAACATTTATGTGCAAAGTAGATATGCAACAATTCAGTTTTGACAACTTAGCCATTTAAGTTCTACACTTCTTTTTTTCATTCTGAGGTGTTTTAAGTATTTTTTCCAGAAAAACTGGGAGTTATTGAGGAGAAAAAAAAGCTATTTTTCCATTCCTAAGCAATTTCTTTAATTACATTTCTCAATAAAGCCTTGATGCAGGTTGTGATATTAAAATAATGAAAAAAAAATTCAAGTGAGTTTAACCCATTTGAAAACATCTATTATATCTATTTTATAATGCTGTGGATACAAACAAAAAAAATTAAGCCTGCAAATTATGCTTGAATTGCACATTAAAGCATAATTTATTTTCTTGATGTTTTTAAACACATCATGATGATGTTTCGCTTAATCGTCTTATTGTCATTAAATACATCATAAAAAAAATCACCATCCTCTTATTAGGGCCCTTTGAAGGTTTATTAAGATTCTTTCCAAAAATCATCCAGCTGACGGCATCAAGGTTTGAAAATGGATGACATTTTTTAACCAGTTGGACTTCAAACAATGTCTGGTTCTGCTTTTCATGGCTGTTCTGGGCAGACGAGGAGGATTTTTCCTGCTGCAGACGCCGGTACGTTATGAGTCTGTTGTAGAGTTACCAGGTGAAAAGGTGAGATATGTTCTGCGAAATTGAAAGCACTAAGCTGATGCACTTGGAATTTTTGTTTCCCCTGCAAAACCTGATGGATGTTTTTGCATCATTGGATTAAAAAACAATGTTCTGTCAACAGGGCCCACAAGGTTTGGTAAAGGTTGAACTATCGTATGTGGGTCCCTCATATTTCGAGTGTGGGTGCATATTGCTGCCTCTGCTCTCAGAGCAGTAAAGTGATGTCTTAGCTCAACCTTAGCACTCCGCTTCTTGCAGCACAAGTTTCCTCGTCCCTGTGCCCTGACTCACAGGCTCAACCACAGCAGTGCAAATACACAGAGGAAAGGGCAACAATGAATGAAATCTGTTTGTGCTTGAAACCAAAACTACTGTTGCATCCCTTGAGCAAAAAATAAATGAATAAATAGGAGTGCAATTAAGATAAATGAGCAAGGACTAAAAGAGCTGTATGCACAAATCCAAAAGCCATGGACATCATATTTTTACACTTTCTCATCCCTAAGTATGACATTTTGCAGCAAAGGGTACGTTAATTATGTTCTGTGCACACAATCACACTAAGTGCACAATGCTTTCTTATGCTTAGTGTCTCCTTGGGGAGAACACTTGTCTTTTTCTGTGGTTTCTAGCTTCTCATGTACTTTCTTAGTAGTTAAAGGCCAATAGAGAGCACTAATGTGTGGTTTCAGTTTTGACATTCTAGTGAAAAATGGGTTAAATTTTATGGCTTTTTTTAATTACTTTAAAAATCACGAAACAATAAAATGTAAAATATCACTGATAACTTGTTTACTAGTTTATACTGCATTTAAAGAATTTTTCAGTCTTTCCAGGACTAACCAAAATATCCCCTAAATGTCTTTTCAGCAGATGAATATTCGCCTGGTAAGAATATGATTCAGAATTGATCCCACTTCTAGGCTTTATTAACCTTTTTCCAGTCCAGTGCAGGAAAAACAGAAGATTGTGCTGTTTGTGAGGACAGGTCTGTATAAACAGTCTGGTTGTACATCAGTGGAGAACAAAAACATATTCCCTAAACACATTTGTGACCTCAATAATAAATCACTGTGGCGGTGACAAATCTAAAAACAGCTGTGCATCAAAAAAACACATCTGGTTTATTTAATACATCTTTTTGAAGCATTAAGGATGAACAGAAAAGGTGCAAATTTTTCTTAAATTGCAGCAGATCATGAAGATGCAATTCATGCAAACTTCTATTATACAGTAAGCTCGAGGTAAGAAGCATCAAAATGAAGGCTGCTTCGTGGTGGAATGAGGGCTCAGCTTTTTTTCATTAAATTAGTCTGATTGTCTATAAATACGTCATAAACTGGAACCAAACTGTGGCTTCAGATCCAGGCTGCAGAAGATTATTTTTTCCAAGTTAAGAGTCTTAAATTGATAAAAGAAATAATAGAAGTGGCATGATAAAAGCAGAGCAGGATGATAAATAACATCCCGACAACTGCAAAGAGGCTCTGCAGTCCAAACCCACAGAGCAGATGGAGCTACAAACAACTCTGCTTCTGCATCATATGCTGAGCTGGGCTGACTTTGCAGGTAGATTTGGCACTAAAATGGAGAAGAATGAATTGTTAGGGGAAAAGTGATGGGTCTTTACTTGATAAAGGCACCTTATCTTACAACAGAAGAGTATTTAACCCTCCCTTTGTTGCTAAGATCCTTGTGACAGAAGCTGTTAGTCAATTGGTTTAATCATCCGTCAGGTCTTTCTCAGTCTGTAAAAGTTACTTAATAGTTGGACCTCCATGCACACTAACTTCACTGATGGAGTTCCTCAAGAGTGCATGCTTGGACCCATTTTTTTTTTAATCATTTTTAAAAAAATATATTTTGGGGCATTTTAGGCATTTCATAACTTGTGGAGAGACAGTGCATAGACTTTAGAAAGGGGGGCAGAGATCAGGGGAGGACACCTGACAAACAGGTCTCAGGTAGGAATAAAAATCTGGACCAGGCACACAAGCCATGACCCTTAATGTATAACATGCATGGGAACTACTTACTCCACCAAACCAGAATCCCCCCTGTTCTTTCATATTACTCATGCTTCCTCTAAGACCATGGTTCTCATTCTGGGGTCTGGTCTCAAAAATATGAGACTATTACAAAATATCCTTTTGTGGAATGATGGGCTGGTTTGCTTGGGCTGGTGTGAAAGCTCACACAATCCCTGGTGCAGACCAAAGAACCGAACTCTGGCCCTCCAGAAAACAAGGGTCTCTGTTTGCTTCCAAGCAGACCAGAGTTCAGTTTGAGGTGGGCATGAAAGCAAGCCGAACCAAACAAGGATGAGGCAAGTGAACCAAAAGGGGAAGAATTGTGACTTGGATTTGGCTGAATATCACCACAGAAAAGCTAACACAGAGCACTGCTAACGTTAGCATTGCTGGCACCACCAGCCTCCAGTCCTCTTGACAGGTTATTGTCAACAAATATGCACGCTATATGTTGACACATCGCTCCAGTCAGTATGCAAGTGCCATCAAAAGCTGCCTAAATGCAGATTTTTTTTTTACATTTTTGGCAAAGAATACTTCCAAACTGTGCTGAACGATGTTATTACTCAATGCTGGTTGCATATTTCCGGCTCCTAATGCATCAGTGGACTGGGTGGCAGGACCTACCATCACAACTAAAGCCGCAACTAGTGGAGGGAGGCTAGATTACACAACATTTGACAGGCTTTGGTCTGACCAGGTGCAGTTTGAAAGCAAACCAAACCAAGAGAAAAATGAAAAAATGTTGTAACTTCACCCCCAAACTGAACTGATTCCGTTAAATTTTATGTGTGAAAGCAACTTAACTCTTCATTTCAATTCCAAATAACCATCTTTGCAGCACTCTTTCTTCTCTTTGGTAAATCTAATGTACGCACAGGTCCTACGTAAGCAGAGCTGCTGCCTGAACTTCTATTGTTCTTTTCTAGCCTTCCTGACTCCGAGCTCTTAGCACCTCAGGTCACATCTACACATTCACACTCATTCACTCACTGATGGTTCTTATGTCAGTTATCATCAACACATCCTCGCTCTTTACACATTAACTCGCCACTGATGCACCAGTTTGAGACACTTGGGGTTAAGTGTCTTGCCCAAGGATACATCAACATGTGACAACCAGAGCTGGGCTCAAACCCTTGACCTTACAACTGATTTAGGAGAGTGAAATGATTTACTTTCACTTTCAACACTGAGGATGAAACTTTTTCCCCCTGAGAGCTGAGAATTGATGAGACCACCTTTCGCAATACAATACACTTTACATCTTTTCCTTCAACTGTATGGTAAAAGCACTTGATGTGCAGCTTACCAGGGGAAACATGCATTGAATTTACATTTTTAATGGATGTATCGAGGACAGCCAGTGTGCTTTGGAGCGTGATGCAAAACCACATCCTACACAGTGTAAGATGCAGATGCTACAAATACAGAGTCTGCCTTTGTCAATGGAGTAACTTAAAACAAATACTGCACTCCATGAGGAATTTCTACCTAACAGTTTGCATTAAAGAATTTCACATATTAAGGTAGAAAAGCTCTCTGAATGTAGTGCTGTCCCCCCCAAACCTCAATCTGAATGCTGAAAGCTTGCATCACAAATCCAGAAGGTGTTGTCACTTTCAAACAAGCTTTTCTCCCTGAATGTGTACATCCAAAAACTTTAACTTTCTGAGCCAGAGAGCAACCAAAAAGGTGAAGAGCATTATGGAGGGCAACTTATTTGATTTAATGTTTCTAAATAGTGTACATTTATATAGTTTACCTTAAAAAAATTAATACTATGCATAATAGGCTACTATTATGCATAGCTGTATGTTTACCTTTTACTTTTAATGATTTTTCTCAATAATTATTATAATTGATTAATAAATGATATGAGAACATTTTACTTACATTCATCTTAACTGATATGTACAACAGTCTGTGAGGGCCCCTGCAGGTCGAAGTTGAACAGAAAATAAATAGTTTAAAAATGTGACACACATTACATTTGTTGTTTCTGTATTGTTACCTCTGCCAAGGAGGTTAGGTTTTTGCCGGCGTTTATCTGTCTGTCTGTCTGTTTGTCTGTTTGTGTTCAACATAACTTGAAAAGTTATGGACGGATTTGGATGAAATTTTCAGGAAATGTGTGGAATGGGATAAGGAACAAATGATTAGATTTTGGGACTGATCCGGATCACCATCCGGATACAGGAATTTTTTAAAGGATTCTTCAACATTGCGAGATAGGACCATCTTCACTAAAGTGGACTGAAGCTGCTTGTGGGAATTGTAGTTTCTGTGCAAACTCACGTCAACATTTTTCAAGCCTATGTCACTACATTTCCCAGCTTCCCTTGCAATGCCAGCGGAAGAGTTCTCCACATGGACAGACATGAGTGGAGAGTCGGCCGTCATTTCGGAGCATGTGGTGATCCAGTATCTTGGCAGAGGCCTGCGCTCTCCAAGTGCTTTTCTAGTTTTAAGCATGGTTTGTTTGCAAAACATGAAATTCAAATTAAAAATTGCTATGTATTTCAAGCTCTATGGTGTCAACAGGACATCCCAGTAGGCATTTCAAAGGCTCCCTGTGGGCTACCAGGTGCTCACGGGCCCCCTGTTTTCTACCCCTGCTTTAAAGAGAGAGAAGTTTTCATCTGAGGAGATCCTTCAGCTCCAAAGAGAGGCCTGATGCGGCACAGCAACAGAAAGTGTATCTTGAGGTGCCCGAGTTTTGCTGAGGTGCTTCTGCGTTAATGTTGTGAATGTGGATCATATTTTCTTCTTGCTTGTTTTGTATGAACCAATAATCTCATTATTCAGCTGCTCAGCGCTGCACTTCACCTCAGAATCAGACTAAGATGGAGAGATCACACATGGTTTGACAGAAGCAAAACTTGGACCCAGATTATTCTGAACATGGATGGCATGAAGACTTCAGGTGAAGATGTTCTAATAGACAGTTTGATCAAGTTTTAGTGGGCTAAATATGAAATAGACAATATGAGGAATCAGAGTAGTGGCTGAAGATTAGTGGACAAACACAGAAAATGCCGACTACAGAGGGTAAAGTGATCCTTGGAGTAAGCTGTGCTGGAATTATGCAATGCTTGCATAAAGACTTCATCATCTTTTCAAACAGCTGCTCCACGATAATACATGCAGCAGAACAGTAACAAGGTCATAGTATTAAAAAAGGACGATGTCTTCCAGTGTGCTGCTCCCAGCAGGAATTAGGTTAGATGTCACTCTCTCTGTCTCCTGCTGCTGCAGCTGGCAGGCCGAGTCAGCAGACTAACTTCACTGTGTCCCAGAGAAAGGCCCCGATACTTAGCCAAATGCTAAAAGAGGGTAGCATGCTCTGCTATAATGCAGCCAGTGAGCCGAGCTTTGTGAGTGCTCCGTGACCCACAGGGCTGCAGATAAAGAAGCTGTTAGTCAAGGGTCACATCATTTGGGCCTTTCAAGGCTGGGAGGATATGAAACTGTCGTATTCAGGTCCTTTAAACCGGGCCAGTAGAGCCAGAGTTAGACACCACCATGGCCTTAAATATCACAGACATTACAGCAGAGGAACAGAAACTGAACAACAACCTTCAGTATGAAGCTCTGCTGAAGATTATATTCAGCTGTGAGGGCCATGTCTTTACAATGTTGTCATATAAATTACCAAATATATTAGTCAGTGCACAGATACAGAGAGGTAACAGTGAATGCACCACACGTATTGGTTCAGGTTGTTAGTGATGCTTGCTCAAGTCTGTTAAGCACCAACCAACCAACACGCCCTGAGGCAGAGCTAACGTTAACAAGATGGATGATTCACTTTGTCAAAACGCCAGCAGATGTTTCCATCCTGAAAAGCAGTGAGTTTCTTCAGAAGCTGAGGGTAAGAGTTTGACAGATTTAGTTCAATTAGGGAGTTTTAGTTTCCTGTATTTTAGGACCAACAACAGAGCAAAAAATTTCATTAGGACACATTTTCCCTCAATTAATGATGATATAGATTAATACAAGAACTCCTACCCCTTTTTTTATTATTAGGTACAATTTCTATATTTTTTTTTTTTTTTTAATTAATAGAATCAAATCGAAGATTCCAGACACAAGAAGTTAAATTAATCAACAAACCTTCTTCTAAGCATTAGATGTAAAAAAGCCCTAAAGCAGAGTATACATTTACCGGCCTCTTCATCATGTGCACTGGTTTATTGCCTGTAAATGCAAGTAATACGCTTTTCACGCAATCACATGGCAGCCACTCAATGCATTTTGTCATGTAGATTTGGCCAAGACGACCCGCTGAAGTTCAAACAGAGCATCAGAACAGAGAAGAAAGGTGATTCAAGAGACTTTGAGCACAGTATGATTATTAGTGCTTCAGAAACTACTGATCTATGGGTGTTTTCACACACAATTATCTCTAAAAATGGTCTGAAGAAGAAAAAATACTCAATGAGCAGCAGCTCTCCAGGCCACAAAGTCTTGTTGATGTCAGAGGTCAGAGGAGAATGGTCAGAGTGGTTTGAGACGATGTTAGAAAGGCAACAGTGACTCAGTTCTGCAGAAGACCATTTCTGAACACACATGTTCAATCTTGAAGCAGTTTACTAAAGCAGCAGAAGGCCACACCAGGTCTCACTCCTGTCAGCTAAGAACAGGAAACTGAGGGTCGAACTCACCAAAAGTTGACGATAGAAGATTGTAGAAATGTCTCCTGGTCTGATGAGTCTGGATTTCTGCTGCTACATTTGGGCAGAATTTGGTGTGACCATCATGAAAGCATGGATCCATCCTGCCTTGCATCAGCACTGCTCGAGGTGTGATGGTGTGGGGGATATTTTCTTGGCACACTTAGTCCCACTGAGCATGGTTTAAACCCTACAGCCTACCTGAGTGTTGCTGCTGACCATGTCCATCCATTTATGACCACAGTGGACCATCTTCTGATGGAGACTTCCAGCAGCTCCATGTCTCAAAGCTCAGATCATCTCAGATTGGTTTCTTCAACATGACAATGAGTTCACTGGACTCCAGTGGCCTCCACAGTCACCAGATCTCAATCAAGTAGTTTGGGATGTGGTGGAGCAGGAGATTCTCACCATGGATGTGCACCATGAGGTACCAAAATGTTGCCAGCATTTAAACGCTTTTATCAGCGTGTAGGGATTTGCATGGAGTCATTAATCATTTAAGATGAAAAATCCCCCTCTAATGGGTGTTTAACTCTTCCATTTTTGTCACTTGCCATTCTAGATATTACTAAATGATATTTACAAGATCATGAGTGTTGGGACAATCCTAAAAAATCACATCAAGTCTCTCAAAAGTCCGTATCATGGCAGGATTATTTCCTTTTTGCCGTCTCAAACCCTCTTTGAATCTCTTTCCTTTGAGCCCGTTATCGCCCTGATTCCTCTGTAGTATCCTCACTCGCCTCCTGCCTGAAGTGCACTGTTACATGTGAGCGGGCGAGCGAGCTGACTCTTCAGCTCCATAAAGGCTGCTTCCTGCTGTCTCTCTCTCTCTCTCTCTCTCTCTCTCCATTTGCAGGATTGCCTCCTAAGTGTTTGTGATGTACGACGCTCAGAGGGGATAAATCTGCAGCACAGAGACCATTCAGCAACATTTTCTGACTGTGCTGCCGCTCTCTGATCCATCAGTCTGTCATCCTGCTGCTCTGATGATAATTCACACAGAATATATAACCCTGGATAAAGGTCAGCGTGGCGAAGGAGCCACTCAGCTCTTCTTCATGTTATCATCAGGCTGCCGTATGTTCCAGATGACCCGTAATTCTCTGCTAACACGGACAACAACAACAAGAGGCTAAAAAAGGTCCGAACTGCAGAATGATCATGAATTTATTCATGAATTCATGCACAATGATGCATTTGTTCAAGAATGTGCAACAATTAATATCAGCTCACGCATGAATTCATTTAGAACACGGTGAGTTAATTAATGAGAAAAGAGGACAGCAGGGTTAATGATTATGTCCATGGTTACATCGATGGAGCAAAAGCATTCTGACTCTGATTATTTGGTATAAATATTTTGTTTCATCCTGGTTGTGAGACCGTAAGAAGCACTTGAAAGGGATAGTTCAGGATTTTTGAAGTGGGGCTGCTCGAGGCTCATGGCTCGAGTAAATCTGATGTCCAACAGAGCAGCTGTCCAGCTCTGCCTCTGTATGGGGACAGCTGCGTGGATGCTGGATGAAACATAGCCATCCATGGGGCCTCTAATTACCTCAATTTAGGGAAAAACTGGGCAAAAACTATGTTGGCTCAAACAGACGCCACAGTAGGGCCTGGGGCCCTTACACTTTGAACTGCCACCCCAGGTGCCCTTTGGAAACGCTGCACTGTGATTGGCTTTATGCCATGTTGGAATGTTGGGGGTGGGATTTATGTAAAAACGATTGTGGACTGTGTAACAACAGGCCTCTGTTGAATGACTTTGTCAAGTGTTGTTTATTTACAGTTTTTTTTCTCAGTTTTTCACAGAACAAGAATGTTACAACAATTAAAAGGAAGTAAATCTGTGGAGAGTAGAGGATTGCCTTACTCTCTCTACTACTTATTATTTTACATTTACGATTTAGTTATTATCTTGTCTTTGCAATGCTGTCCATTTCTCCCATTTGCTTTGATATTGTTCCTCTCCCTTTATGTCTTTATTTTTTAATTTTGTTAGAAATTTTAATTACAGCTTTTCTTTGACTCTCCAAAGAAATACAATGAAAGTTGCCACCTTTATTTCTGTTTTTTTTTTACATATATATTTTAAGATAGCATACAGAAAGAAAATAAAAGTTATTCAAGTATGGAATAAAATCTTTTTGTGTTTGCACTCTAAAAACTTCATGGATAAATTGGTATTAGCATGCTTTGATATATAAAATCTCAACTTTGCCCTTTTACTGATGAAAATATCAACTCAAATTGAGGACTCAACGGAAAGTAATTGAGATAGCTGCGCTACATTGAAAGTCTTTATGGCAATTCACTTTTACTCATTAAAGCCCCTGTGTTTGGGACTATTTTGTGGGATGCAATAGGGTTTATGTATCCTTCCACCAGCAAAGAGCTGCTTTCCTCTCATCAGCTGTTCAGTCATTGGTCTCCAGGAGGAACAACAAACACTAACTTCACTAAAACTGAAATAAAACTGTGTCTGGTATGAAAATTGAAAGAGTCCAAGTACTGAATTTTGTAAAGTTTGGATATTCTTCATCGTGAACTTTGACATGAGACTGGCATGGCTCTGGCAGACACATGGCGAGGTAAGTGAAGCTTTGTTTACCTGTTCTGTTTCACCAGTGAGTAAAGACTGAGACGGTCCATTGCTGAGTATGTTTTTGGTCTAAGGGAGGAAGACTGGCAGCTTCTTTTGCATAGAGGTCCCTGCTTGATAAAACTCAAGGAAGAGTCCCAGATGATTTTTTTTAAACATTTAGTATGCAGACATTTTAACGGAATAATCATGTAGACTTAAAAAAGCCTTTGCTTGCAAAATAATGTGGGTTAAGTATGTGTTAAACGTTTCAAAAATGTGCACGGTTGCAGCCTTTTCCTGAAGAAGTAAAATGGCGACCAGATTTAACATTTATTTAAACAAATTATCAAGTGGATTGTTCTCTCATGTGGTTATGTTTTTCATGTTCATTCAGCAGCAGACTAACTTAAACCCATCCTGTTTCTCTCATCCACATTCTTGATAGTTCATGTGGCCCTCTCCTCAGTCACCTGTGCAGGTTATTTGTGGTTTGTAGCCTCTGGGTTTGTTTGTATTGTTGACATTTAACATGATCGTTTGGTACAGCAAACACGCCGAGCCTGTGACCTCACATGACAGAGATCAGAACAATTAAACGAGGGCTAATGAAATGAAACGCGAGCCGACCGCTGCAAGAAAACAGGTTTGACTCGATCTGAGAGGACAGGACGCAAGACTTTCATCTGAATATTCTCCATCTTTAATTTTTCATTTTGGTGTCTTGATGTTCCTCTTTACTGGTTCATTATAATTTACATTACATTTTCTGTTTCCCTTTTTGTAACGAATAATTTAACTTCTAAAAACCCTCTGATCCCTCCGTTAATCTCAGATACAGGTTCTCAAATGCAATAATCAAGAGATACAAATTACAGACACTTTTTTATCATTTCCATGTTTGTATATTATAATTATGATTAGCCGTCTCATTATGGAATCTCACAATTAAGAGATTTTAATTTGACTGCAGCAGCTGCAGCAGCTTGTGATGGATTATTAAACATATGAATCAGATCAGAGTGTTTGATGTTGGATCATTTTATAAAACCTTGATGCTGTTTTAATATATTTCATGCCAAGGATTTAAATAAAAGAATGAATCTGGAAAATCTGCACAAAGCAGCAAAATCCTGAACTCTGAGGAAACAGAGCTGGTTTTTTGATGTTTTCTCAGATAATCCAAATATTAAATTCTTATTTCAAAACCAGATATTTCAAATGATAAAGTATCTCTTAATTTAATGAACTATGGAATCAAAAAGTACTGCAATTGTATTAAACTCCATCTATGTCACACCTGATGTGAAAAGAAATAAATCAAAGTTTAATCCATGCAAGATTCTCTGCATACTTTTGGTCATTAAAACAAGAGATTATTCTTAATTTGGAGTCAAGGACATCTGTATTTGTTTGTGAAAAATGCCAAAGATCTACAAACAGAGCAGTCATTTCTTAACAGAAGGATGAAGAGGGCAGACTCTGCCTGATCCCAGCTCTCTCCACAATCCACTCTGGCCCTTAAATGCCAGAGACGACGCAAACAATCATCACAAAATTGTGGAAATTATGGAGCCACCATGTTGAATGTTTTGACAGACTGTGATGTGCCAGTAATGGGTGCTGCGATTGGTCTTGATTGTGGGTTCACTGGATGCAGACCTCTAAAAGTTGCTTTTTTGCTTGGTAACATTTGTGTTGGCTTATATTTATTGGCCATGGATTTGAAAAAAAAAAATAACATGTTAAAGTATGCAAAGGTTTAATAGAGGGTAAAGATTTAAAACTGTAAGAGCTCCAACAGGAGAAACCTCCACTGAGGCATTTCCCACATTGTCAAGAAAGTTATTGTCAAAAATGTGGAAAACTGTCCTCACTCACAGTGTAAACAAATTATTTAAAACATCCTGGATCCTCATCTGGATCAGATCACCTCAAAAACCTGTTTAAAATCTGACCATTCAAACTTTTCCTTGGTTATTAGAGTAACTGCCAAATCAACAGAGAGAAACTTGGCACCACAAATTCACACATCCATTACCTGTACCACTTATCCCTTTCAGGGTCAGGGGTGGGGGAGGGGGTGCTTGAGCCTATCCCAGCTGACTTTGGCAAGAGATGGGTACACCCTGAGACAGTCTCCAGCCAATCACAGGGCCACATAGAGAGACAGACAACATTCATGCTCACACTCAATCCTAAGGGTAATTCTGAGTTACCAGTCAACCTAATGAGCATGTTTTTGACCTGTGGGAGGAAGCCGGAGTGCCCGGAGAGAACCCACGTATGCACGGGGAGAACATGCAAACTCTAAACAGAAAGGCCATGGCAGACACGGGGGTTGAACCAGCAATCTCCTAGCTTTGAGGCACGTGTACTACCTCATTAGGTCAATTGGTGACTCCAAATTGCCCTTAGCTGAGTGTCAGAATGAGTGGTTGTCTGTCTCTCTATATGGGCCTGTGATTGGCTGCGACCAGTTCAGGGTGTCCCCATCTCTTGCTCATATCAGCTGATCCCCGAAAAGGATAAGCGGTGTAGATAATGGATGGATGGATGGAATAAAAGGAAAGATTTTAGTGAAGTAGAATGAATCTGAAAGGTAACGGAGCAGAAACATTGCCATCATATTTGTGCAATTATGGCTCAAAGGCAAGATATTGCCACAAACTGAATGCCCTGAACTTTAACTTTTGTTTTCATGGAGTCAAATGGGTATCAATATTGTTTAGTTTTATTACTGAAGTGTAAAATTCTGGTATCATGACAATATTTTGTTTTTATGTACATCTAGCAAACACAAAAACAGACTGTTAACAGTCATGCTGCCAGTTCTCCTGCTGCATATTTGGAGTTTAGTTTGTTTTTTGTTGCCAATATTTCTGATATATTTGTAAATATGTCAGCTCCTTACCATGCTTGGATGATTCATGTTGGTTCAGTTTGTTAGGACTCCTTTTCAGTCTCTTTCATTTCGGGGTTCTTGTGCTTTGTCCTCCAGTTTCTGCAAACAGCTTCAAAAAAGCAGCAATAATAATTATCATGTGCCCCTCATTCCCTCTTATATGTGCTGCTACATGCTCTGCTCTGAGCATCCAGTAACAGACTGCAAGCTTCCAGAATAATGCTGCAAATACGTCCAAACAAAATGAGAATGAACGCCAACAATGACCAGAAATGAGTCACACAGGAGAGGAAGCGTCAAATCCTCCATCAGAGGTTTCAAAGTTGGAAGCTCCACTCGCCTGTCCCCTCATTATTTATAACGAACAGGGAAGAAGAAGCATTTTCAGACCTATATGAGCTGATCAGGCCTGGACTGTAGCACTTTTTAAGCCTGTCAGCTTGGTGCTCGAGGTTGCTTTCAGGAAACACTGTGATTGTGATTAAATCGAAATCAAATGATCATCACAGCAGGACATGAGCTCTGGTTTACCTCACAAAGGTCACAAACTCCACTCCCTCTGATTCTGCAGACGGGTATGAGGGTTCCTGTATGAGCTGTGAGCATCAGCACTGGATGTAAATCACATAAAAACGAAGCTTTGGACACAACTTGTCTGGACTCAGGGCTGGTTTAAGCTGTGCCAACCTTAACTCCACATACATCATTTCACCAACATCTGAACACAAGTGCATTTTTGCTTTAAGGATTACGCCAACATTTTTTTGTTTTCATGTCTTTGCTCACTCCTGAATCCATGACAAGCAGATGGACACCATTCTTGAGACTGTCTGTGCAGTAACAAGGAAGAGATGATCAAAGCTGGCCCACCGCTAATTAGTGTAGCTCAAACACTGGGAGTCAATGGGTAGTGTTACCCTACCTCTGCCTACAGTCATCAAATAAACTCTTCAGCAACTCTAAACAGTCCTGTGTGCTTGTTGTGACTCATTTTTTTACCGCTTTATTTTACATTATCTATTTTTAAACTAAGATTAGCACTGTATGCAATTTTTGAAAGAAATATATATGAAACAAAACTGCAGGGCCCATGCACAAACCACCATGGACGTGCTTGTAAGCAGGTCAACAAGTCTAAAAATAGATAACGTAACATAATGTGGTAAAAAAGAGTCACAACAAGCACACAGGACTGTTTAGAGCTGCTGAAGAGTTTATCTGATGACTGTAGACAAAAGCAGGCTAATGCTATCCACTGACTCCCAGTGTTTGAGCTAAGCTAATTAGTGGTGGGCAACTCTACCAGACCCGAGTATCTTGTTACTGCACACACAGGCAAAAGAATGGTGTCTATCTGTTTGTCATGAACTTGGAACTGAGATAAGACACAAAAAACAACAAAAATGTTGGCCTATCCCTTTAATGTTCCCTCAACAGCTGACTTTGCAAAGAAGATGAATTTGCAAGATCGCATGCCATCAGCAGATCCATCATGCAAAGCATCAAGATAATTAACTTGTCTCTAGTCAAAGAACAACTGAACCAATCAGCATCCATTGGAGGTAGTCGCTCAGTGTGGTTCAATGGTGCCAAAAGAAAGAAGCAACTGCAAACTTGCAAACCACAGCATGAATTCTGCTGATGCTGCAGTTTTACCAGACCAGGACATTTCTTCTTAAGTGGAGCAAACCATGCCAATGAGAGAAATGGCAGGGCCCCTGAAAGACCCCTTGAATGAAAGCACATGTCATGTAGTCCAGACCTTCAACATGGTGGACCTCCTGATTGTCGTCCAGATGTCAGTGATCATGAATGTAAAGATACTGTCTGGATGAAGATAGTGTTGGAGCTGCAGGATGACTGCAGTGTGAGTTTACTCAAGCTTGTTGGTCCTGAAGCAGCTGCGGAGACAGCTGCAGCTCCTGAAGTTCTCTTAAACAATCACATGGGCATGTTTAGGTTCTGTTTGATTAAAACCAGCCCAGAGTCATACCTACTTAGTGTCCCTGTCCATTTTAGAGTGGTTTATTTAGCATGTACTCCAATATTTTAATTATGCGCTGCTGTTAAACAGAATAGAGAGGCGTGTCAAAATCATCTCTGAAATATTTGCAATTTCATGCAGTTTATTCACACTGCCTTAGGATGTAAAGTACTTTAGTTGGACCAAAATAAAACAGCAGCATAATGGGTTTAAATGTACCTAAACTAATAAAACTCCCTAAGTACAGAAGGATAGACTGAGCCCATGCAAAGGAGGAAATGTCTGCACAAACAACAAAATAAACAAAAATCAACAGTCCTAAACAAAGTTTACCTGAACATGTGCATGAAGGCATATGAACATTGGCCCTGAGGGTCAGGTCAGTTTGGGAGCACATGCTGGGTCTACTTGTCTGCACCACCAGCAACGTTATTCCTTCATCATTAGTAGGTGCTTACATGCAATTAAGTTTAAGGGTTCAAGGGTGCAAACTCTACGCCCTAAGGCTCTGAAAGCAAGCGAACCCCATTCCTTCAGCTGTGTTACCAAATGCTGTGATCAGAAGCAGTGCCCCAGGAAGTCAGCCTGCATCCCCCCCAAACATCTGGACTTTAACCAGCCACCCTCTGGTCTCCAGCCCAAGTCCTTATGGACTGAGCCACACCGCAGCCTGAAGGTTCACTGGACAAATATTTCATTATTGCAAAAACACTTTGCTGAATGCCAAAAATGTTTAACTGAATGAAAGAGTGACCACCTTAGATTTTGTCTTAGGTTTATGACACAATCAAGCCCTCACCATGAAAAGTGAAGCCTACATACAAGGGCAGAAATACTGCAGTCCCTCCAGTATCCACTAGAGGCTGTACCCTGCAATGAGTTAATCTCCATAACAATCATGTCATTTACTTCGATTTTTGGAACCACTCATTAAATCTTTACCAAGACAGCATGAGTGCTTGGAAGATCAAGACAAATTATTTTAATCTAGCCACGACATGCTGTGTTTATTCTGAAATTTGTTTTTGTGGATCCACATTTGATACGTAATTGTTGATGTTTTTTTTATCCCATTTTGTGATCAAAAAATGTATCAGTGATGTTTTCAGACCTTTATTTTGACCTGTATAGGAAGTGACAATTTCCTGTTTTTATATTGACCAATCAAATGCACCCAATGTCCTCCTCACTATGTTAATGGTTCTGCTGTCTGAGTCTCTGAACACTTACATTTTGTTCTCTTAATAGTCAAAGTCTGACAGAAACAGAGTCAGATTTTAAAAGGCTTGTCCATCCTTGTTCAGAGTGTGACTCATACAAAATTCAGTGAGAGTTAAATTACACTTTGATTATTTGTTTTGTCTCTCCCGTTATGCCACTTTTATTACATCAATCTGACATAATCACAGCAAAAATGTTCTGGTACCCCAGGTTGTCCCGACAAAATGATGCCTGTAACTTGTTTATATTGATGTGACAACAAGCCAGCTTGTTTGTCATAATGTAGGTTGATCCAAAGTTAGAGCCAGGCTTTTCAACATGGAGACCAACAAAGATTTGTTTTAAAGGATTGCCACAGTCACTCAGGCATAGTCTAATATATCAGAGTCTATGGTGACTCATAGATAAACTATGAGGCAACACATCACATTAAATTAATCCCTCATAAACTTCATTGCATTTTTTTGTCCTTACACTCTGATTAACTTTCAAGCAACTCCATCAACTTTATGCAACCACAAGCTTTTTATACTGCTGCTCTTCGTTGATATATTAAATAATTTTGAACAGATACAATAGAAAATGTTCTGATATAAGGGTTTACATGTCCTGATTATGGTTATGTAATAAATGTTCTTGCTCAGTATGCAGCCTGGGGTTTGTGTTGTGTTTCCTCTGCAGCAGTTTTCTCTCTCTCCATCACTCATCTTGTCTTCAGAGACATGAACTCATATTAAACCTCCTGGGTGCTGCAGAGCCGCTGGCTGTGGGCTCGGTCTAATGCCTGATCACAGAGCGGGAATAATTTACTGGAAGGTCATTGATGGAAAAAAATACATGAGGGTTAATCCCAGAATGAACCGAGGCAAAAATAACATCAGGACCATCGGCTGTTCTCAGAGACACAGATGAATTCATTTGGATTTATGTGTAAAAAGATCAATAATTAAGAGTCACAGTGAGGTGTGGATGCATGTGGGTCAGAAAACTGCTCTTGATTTCAATATCAAACATGACGATCAGGCTATCCAGGGGTGGGTTAAGTCAGCAGGAGGCCCTGGATGAAGACAAATACAAGGCCCTTGATTCAGCTGCTGATTGAGCATTTCTGAGGGACTTTACAGTGCAGAGATGTAATGATTCTCAGGCCGTGTCCACACGTCTTGGTTTGCTTGAAAACCAAAATTATTATTTGCATTTTGTCCTTCTGTCCAAATGCAAACAGCATTTTAAGTCCCTGAAAATGCATTTTTGTAAAACTCCTGCTTAGTGAAGATTTCTCCTTGGTGCAACATTATCACTTAGTTTATTCTCTACAGTCAGCTGTTTACACGATAGTAGAGGATTTTATGCATGAGATGCTGCTGGATTATTTAGATGATCACACAGACTTTCATCCCCTCACTGGGGATGGGAATCGAAATACAATTCCAGCAGAGAATTGTTAACAAAAAGCTCTTACTCTTTTTGCTTAATAACTCTTTTATCAATTCCTTCTAATTTGTTCTGCATGTCTTGCAAATCAAGGGAGTCACATTCTCATAAGAGGCAGTCAGCAGAAACAACAACAAGGACGTCAGTGAAGTAGTCTAACTTGTGGCTTAATTTTGCACAAAGCTTTGGTGGAAACAGCAGAAACTTGCAGTACTGTACAATGCAGCATTAAATTTCAGGAGTGACATGTGTCTGATGTTGTTGCCACTGAAACTTGTGTAGGTCAACTTTGTTTTCGCATGAATAAAAAGAATCAATAGTGGCTTTTGTATTAGGACTGAAAGATTTATCATTTTCGGATTGAAATCGCAATTTCAGACAACCCAATCATGTGATCGCCGAAGCTGCAATTTTTCGCATTGCTCCTGACTGACCCAGGATCTGCTGTGTCAACTATTTTACACATACTGTTTTACAAATTTGCAGGCAGTTTGCATTTACTGAAGTGCTGGTAAGCATGAAAACAGATTATTTATCATCAATATTAGATGATGAATAATGTGTTATGTGCTTTTGATCATTGAGTTCCTTACTGTTGTCTATACTGTAAACAGTGAATATTGCACTAAGGCTTGATTTGAAGAAAATCATGAATCAAATTGAAATTGCAATATCTGCCAGAAAAATTGCAATTAGATCTTTTCCTAAAATCGTTCAGCCCTATCTTGTATTAATAAAATCTTATCAATCCCATCCCTTTCCCTCATTGTGATGCTGCTGATAGAAACACTGCAATGATACAGACACTCCCAACATTTTGGACGAGACCCGGTGTTATTGTTACCTCCACCAAGAGGTTATGTTTTTGCGTTTATCTGTCTGTTTGTCTGTTTGTTTGTGTTCAAAATAACTTGAAAAGTTCTGAACGGATTTGGATGAAATTTTCAGGAACTGTCGGGAATGGGATATGGAAGAACTGATTAAATTTGGGGGGTGATCCGAATCACTGTCTGGATCACCCCCTCATTTATGCAAAAAAATTACCTTTTATTTAACGTATATACCCTGCATTACCTATTACAGAAACAAACAATTCATTTATTTTTATATTGCTTGTTGCAAAATGCAAGCCCCCTCCTTAAAATGTAAAAAGCCTTTATTTTTTTTATAGCGATACTTATTTACCCCAGTGTGCCAGCCAGGTTTTGCAATCTTCCCAACCAGATTCTATTCATAAGCAAATGACAGTCAGGAGCATGTCTGAGACAATAAATTAATAGTCAGTACATTGACAAAGATGCTCACTGGGTCATTGGCACCCTCGTGTGGCCCCCTTAGGTAATGAAAATACAGGAAGACTGAGCAAATATGACAGCTATGTGGAACTTAACTTGTAGGTCAGTTATATCCATGTGTATGGCCACGATAGAGCCAGCAAGGACATTTCACCCTCTTGTCTTGACATTACAAACTCACTTAAGTCTCTGTTGTTTCTTTCCAAATCCATCGATGTGTTCAAAAAATGTTGCAAACATATCAGCATATTTGTACTACTTAAACACTTATCCTGCACGTGCTCTAAATTCCTGACCTTGCAAATCAACTGGATTCTCCAGATTCCATGTTTGACATCAGGCAAATCCATTTTGCAAAGCCTAAAGCTAAAATCATTTATGATGATGATAAAAATGATCGAGCTATAGTCAGCATCCTCCCAGAGAAAGAGGTGGTAGCTACAAACATGGTTTGATTGAGTTTGAAGAGAGAGGTGACTATTAAGGTGTGTTCACACCAAACAAGAATTTCAGTTTGTCGTATGACAGGAAAACATGGAAAGTGAATAAGAAGACATGAAATTTGCATTGTTCACTGACCGATCTGTCGCATGACAATTTGCGGCGAAACTGTCGCATGAACAGCGCAAATTTCACCTCTTTCACCATAGTTGAAAATATCCAACTTCTGTGACAAATTTGCTTGAAGCCATGGTGCAACAGCCAATCAGCATCAAGAGTAAATGGTGATGGGGATGACATCACAGACAGAGGACGAAGTAAACATGGCTGGCATCAGAGTTCCTACACGGTTATTTTACAGTGAAAGGAAAAAGGGAGAAAGTCTCTGGAGAGTTTAGAGAATAAAGCTCAGCTTGATATTTAACACTTTTCATGGGCTGTATTGTGAACAAAGACCGCCAGCACAACAGTGAGCTAGCTGCTGGTGTGTTTTTCTGGCTTATGAGCAGTGGACTTTTCACCAGAGAAAATGTGCCAAACTACACAGAAGAACTACAGGAGCACCCACAAGAGAAAGAAAAGACCGGGGAGGAGGTAGGAAGAGAGGGTCTGCGATCATACCGGGAAAAAGACGAGTAAATTGGGGCAGGCTTGGCAATAGGGAGACATCCCCGGACATCGTGGTGAAACTCTCCATGTGCAGCTTCGAAGAACGTTATGGATCATCAAATGGATGTGTTTCTATTAGACTTTTCTAGATCATTTAGTTTCTCGCTTTTTTAGAACAGGAGGAAGACAGGGACTTTAGAAACATCCAGCATGGCTGATAAAGGATCGTGAAGGAAGAAACACACATTGTTGTGGCTGGGAGACAGGCCCAACCCCTTCTCTTTTGCTCTTTAGGTCTGAGGAGCAAAAATTTGCCTCAATATAATGATCTAGTTAAACATGCAAATATCTGCGAGAATTTAGTGGTTGTGCAAAACTAACGTGAAATCCTCAAAACAAAAAAGGAGGAAAAAGAGGTGATAGAGCTGCACATCCCCTGGGTAGCTTCTGTGGCTTTTGTCACATTGTGGAGACAAGTTTTGGTCCAGAGATGGTTGCAAACAGCAAAACAACCAACTTATAAAATCGTGTGAGTATGTGAAATCATACAACATCACAAATGGCATTTTATGTTTCAGTCTGGGACCCTCAACTCATTACAGAAACCATTCAGAGGAAAGCATCGTCTCCATGTCATATTTTGGCCTCAGCTAAAAGCTCACTTTGGGCGTTGCTGTAAGTAATATGTATGAGGCACAACCCTATAGGAACCAACACAAGATGAGCCCACACCAAGTAGTAAAAAAGTCCCATAAATCCTGTTGTTAATTCCAACTCTTTCTCCAAATGTTGTAAATCTATCTGTGCAATTTAGACTTGAAGCAGGAACGTATTTGCCTGCATAGTTTTCAACCAAAGGACAGAGAGCTCGGTCGAAATAATGTTTGCTGCCACAGTTAAAAAGAAGAAAAAGAAACATTGTTTGGTTAAATATCATTCATTACATCCCTGCTGTTACCACCTTATTTCTCTAATGTGACAAACAGTTTTGTGCAATTTCACAACTCAAAATGTCAGTATATTTGGAATGATATTAGGCATGCACAATATTTGCATAAGGTATCGGTATCTGCAGGTCATTGCTTAAAATGTTGATCATTAGTAGTGGCAGATATGGAAATTTCTGCTGATATATGCAGCCGACATGTCAGCCACGTATATCTGTATGTTAACTGTAATATCAGCAAAATAAAGCAATGTACCATTATGGTTTTCCATATCATGACCAAGTGTCCACATTTTGTTTCACAAACAGATGTCATCAGTGAGGAACAGGTCCTAGTCTGGTGTGGGAGAGACTTGGCGATCTTGACACATAAAGATGTATGTCTTAGCAGAGGCTTATGGGGATTATGAGTTTGGAAAATCAGCAAGGATATAATCAAAAATCCAGTATCCTAAAAAATATGATTTATTGATAAAAAATTAGAGAAAACGAAGGAAATTCTTCTACAGTCTCCAAATTCTTCAGTCAAGCTGACAGTGCATGGTCATGCAGATGAAACTTCACCAATTAATACCAAACACTGACAACCAATTAATGCAATTTAGAGTCTGCTGCTCGATTACAGTATGTCTCAACCGTAGATGGTGATTTAAGGCATGTGCCTCATATTTGATGTTCATGATGAGTACATGATGAGGCCCCTTGGAGCACGAGGCCCCAGGTTACAGCCCCTCTACATTATGGTAAAATCATCTACCTGTCTATCTCTGGATCTATCTGTAGGTGCACTAACACCGTGTGGCCTCTTCACTCCTCTGCAGCATCAGCTGGCTAAGCTAACCTGCCGGTCCTCCTCTCCTCCTCCTCTCTGAACAATCAGAACCTCCCATACACCGAGAGTCCGAGCTGAGGGCCTCCTCTAACCTCCATCACACGAACCAGAGCCGGACCGAGTCGCGCCAAAGCGAGCAAACGCCGCATAAAGGCGCAGAGCTAGCTCTCAGTGCGCATATCCTCTCCTGCCTGGAGCGGAGCTGCTGATGGAGCTGCTCGGTGCTCGGATGATGTCAGTGTTGGAGGACGGGGACACATCCTCCAGCGTGAGCCGGCGGGGACGGCGCTGCAGCGGGGCGACGCTCCGTGCGCCCTCGCCGTCGGTTCATGCGGTTGTACCCGTGCACACATCCGGACATTTGATGCACAGCACTGAGCCGAGTGCGTTTGATCGATTCGGTCGGACTACAGAGACATTCGGAGGAGAGGTGCGCGTCTGCAGCCGTGCACGCAGCTCCAAACTCCGAGCTGCAAAGACAGAAAATGTGCACATCTTACCGCATCGGTCTGCGCTCCCAGGCTCTCCTCATCCATCTTTGCTCCACGGTGATCCGAGGCAGAGCCAGAGTGGTTTCCCAATGACGACATCGGACATGTGCACAAGGTAGAGCTGCAATATCCGCCTTATTGGTCACACTCCCCTCCTCCCTGCGCTCACACTCACACTCACGCAGCATCGGTGGTGGATGGCTGCGCAACCTCGCTGCACCATCCTCCGCTAACCCACCCCTCTCTCTCTCACTCTCACTCTCTCCCCCTCTCTCCCCCCTCACTCTCTCCCTCCCTGCAGTCCTCCTCCTCCATCTGTCTGCCTCAGACGAACATATTTTCATAAAGGAAATCTGTTGTGCACACTCATGCTCTCGGCAGGAAGCTGCCCAGGATTACTGACATCATCATCATCATCATCATCATCATCATGCTCCTGCAGCAGAGGTCTCCCCTTTAACCTCTACGAGGAGGGGTCACTGAGGGGATCCCCGACCTCAAATGTGAAGTCGGGATCCTTTACTGACCTGGTCATTAGTTGATGAAATAAAATATCCCAAACCAGAACTGCCTGTAGTTCCTGGGGTATGGGGGTCTTTGTTTAAGTTTTTGTAAACTGAGGGGGCCCTTGATTTGGGGGCCCCAGCCTGTAGACACTTGGTTTGGGAACCCGAGGATTTCATGTCCAAGCTTTAGTACAGGTCAAGTCAGTGTTCGCTGGGGTGGTGGCCTGTTTGTGATCACTGATGGTGACATTTAGTTGCAGAAGAGCGAAGGAGAGGATGGAGGCCTCAGGATTTCATCTCTGCTTTTGAAGATAATGTGGATCTTCTTCAGCTGAGGACCTTCAGCACGCATTGGGGCAGTTTGTAGCTAAGATGAGGGTCAGCACATCCAAGTCTGAGGCCAGAGTTCTCTGCCAGAAATGGTGGAGTGCCCCCTCCAGGTGGGGAGTGAGTGGAGGAGTTCAGTATTTCAGGGTCTTCCTCACAGGTGAGGGTGAAGTGGGCCGAGCTAGACCATAGACTGTTAAAGACCTGGAAGAAGCCACGTGATGTTTGATTTCAAAGGAGGCTTTGGAACATTGATGATGTGGCATGATGGCCATGCTGCATGTCATCGCAACTGAACTTCAGATCAACCTACTCACAGACAAAGAGGTTAGGAGTGTAGCTGGAGCACTGAAGACTTACCCCTTTCTGCACAGCCCCCTGGCTGCAAACAATAATAAAATGGAGGGCAGAAGCATGAACTATGGTTAATGCTGCTCCTGCAGTGGTCTATCAAACACTGCATATGAGCCGAGAGAGCTAACAAAATAAAAGTTTCTTCACCTCCATGTTTTATCCATGTTTTAGTTTCAACTTCCACACACAAGCTGATTTCTGAACCCTCAACATCACTTCCAGTGTGCAATCAGGAGCCAGTGCAGTAAGAGGGCTGTGCAGTAAGAGGGCTGTGCGGTAGGTGCCAGTCTTCAGGGCTGCAGCTGGATGTTAAGCAGAGACTTATTACCTCCGCCAAAGAGGTTATGTTTTTGCCGGCTTATGTTTGTTTGTTTGTTTGTTTGTTTGTTAGCAAGGTTACAGAAAAACCACTGGATGGATTTTGCTGAATTTTTGAGGAGACGCTGGGAATAGTCCAACTTAAAAATGATTAGATTTTGGTGGTGATCCAGATAACAGCCATTAGCGAACAGTCATTTTTGCTCAATAACTGTCTGACTAATAATGACATCAACATGATTCTGAGTGCTAGGTGTGGGTTTTCAGGGTCAAGGAATCATATTATGATGGTAACTTTATCATGGAACTATTGCGTATGATGTAACAGCGATATGTGAGCTACCTTGGTGGAGGTTTGCGCTCTCTGAGTGCAGCAACTACTCTTCCTGGAGTCCATACAGCCATGCAGCAAGGAGCCAGCCTTCAGGGCCGCAGGAGTGACTCAAGCAGTTATCAGACATGACCAGTCGCAACTCACGCAGATGTTTATCCATGTCCAGCTTGTCCTTTACTTCTAAAACCAGGAATCTTAATGAAAATATACAATGGTGTAATATTAAAAAAGAATCCTCTGTAGTGAGAGCACAGAGATGGTTCATAGTTTAGAGTGAACCTGGTTTTTAACTAAACTGTAAGGTTGTTTATTTGAAAAAATATCCTGCAGCCAGCCCCATTGGACCCTTGAGGAACTGCAGCTTTTATCTCCTGAGCATGGGCCTCCTTTTTCAGCCCCAGAGTTTAACACCTGAGCCAGAGAAGCAGTTTGGTGCCGTGTTGCACGGCGTTGAACCAGACTGTGTTGGCAAAGAGGGAGCTTTGCTTCATCAGTCTGTCTTCATCCTGTACCTGTGGTCTAGAGCTTTGTGACTGAAACAAGCTTCAGAGATGAATAAATCTATTTATCTAACATCACCGACATATGTTGCTGGATAAAACCTGTCAGTAAATGTTCTGCATTGATAGGGGAACTTTGAATCCCATCTTGGTGAACAGAGAGGTTTGAGATCAGTGAGGCTGTAAACTGAGGTGACCTGTTGACCTCTTCATGTATTCAGTGATAGTAAAGGCGTTTTATGTAACAGAATCTGACTTCACCGAGTCTCCACCTCCAACACGTAAGCCTCAGGTCGAGTTACTCACAGACCTGTCAGCGATACAGCCTCATTAATATCCCTCTGCTCATTCATTATTACACAGGCTGCAGGTCGCACTGAGCGTGTGCAAACAGCCTGCAGGTGAAGCAGCCTGCAGGTGAAGCAGCCTCTCTGCCAGTCAGTCGGTCGGTGGGTTAGTGGAGGGCAAAGACATGGTGGACAGAATGGACCGTAGGGACAGGAGGGATGTCACCGTCCTCCCAAACAACAACGACCCGGAGAAGTTCCTGCAGCTGGAGGTCCGGACTCTGCCGGCGATGTTCCAGGTCGGAGCGTTTGTGTCCACTCAGAGACACTGGCAGAACAGAGTCTACTCACAGGTAAAGATACTTGCACAGCTTTGAATGTTTGTGACCTCACTGATGTGGGGAATTATTATTTAATAATACAATTATTATTTATAATACAACTGCATCCAAGAAAATTAGAATATGAAAATTTTTTACATCTTCTCTGGACAATTTAATGCAGTAAAACAGCTCTGATTTTAGATTTATCAGACAATGAAATATTATAAGCCTTAAGTGTTTTAATTCTGATCATGAAGGCCCATGTTCATGCAAATAAAATTATCCAGTACCTCAACTATTACCTAACATGAGACCTAATAAAATGACATTATTTAAAGTCAAAGTTCATTAATGCCTTGATCAAGAAATTTGCTTTTCAGCTCTTTAACGTGTCACACACATAAACATTAACAGCTTCTGCGAGACGTAACTTCAAGACTTTTGCACTGATAAGTCATTTAACCCTAAAATATTTCATTTAGGGTCCTTGTTCTTTAAAAAAATATGTTTTTTAGGGATGACTTTGCCAAAATATGTCACTATTTAAGCGTTTCATGCACGATTCCTCATCCTGCAGCAGAGAACAGGCTGGTTCTCCAGGGTTAAGTGCTCCTCATCAGAGTGCTGCCTTGTTGATATCTCATGAATTATGATGCAGACTTCATCGCCTGTTTTGCTGCTGAGGCTGAGCCTGTCCCTAAACTTTAGACCGATGTACGGAGACCCTAAGAGGACATATCAACTCGACTCAACCCGAGCAAAAGAGGGTTTGCTGCCCTGCTCAATGATGCATCGGCAGTGCTTCAGAAATGAACAGCTGCCAGGGTGTTTTCTAGTTTGTTCCTACGTAGACTTAAACCAGCATTCCCCGATACCATTGGTTACCCCCATATCATACTACAGGAGTTACCTTATCAAACAGGGTCCAGAAATCCCAGAGACGCCCCTGTTTGATCGTGGACTCGTGCTTTATGGCATACAATAAGTCTGCAGGAAGCGTCTGTTTCATGGCCTCCCTTCTTTATTACCACCACTGGATGAATTTGTTTTATTTCTTTACTTGGTACTTCAGCAGATAGTGCTGTCACCTCACAGCAAAGGGGTTGTTGGTTCAAAACTCTGTCAGGTCCTTTCTGTGTGGGTTCTCTTCAGCCTCTCTGTTTGACTAACCTTACACATCATCTGGATCAGCCTGATTTAATGTCTGCAATCCAGCAGATTCTCCTTGAGGAGCTTCAATCTATGACGACTGTGAGCAGCCCAGAGCCAGACGGCCCAATCAGAGTCCTTTAGAGCAAGAAAAAGAAGGAGCTACGAGCGAGACGAGAGCAGGAGGTGACTCCTTATTCAGATCTGGACCACATTTCTTTATTAGATGAAAAACAAATATCAACACTACAAACTCCTCTATAGCAATGATATTGTGCTCCACTTCTTGCATGTTTTAAGGAGTTTGTTTTACGAAGTGACTCACGTTCTACAGAGCAGGAGCTCCTGCATATGACATTATCTGATTGGCCCGTGATAAATGTTGATTGACTGAACGATCGTCTAATCACAGAAGGTTTTGCCCTCCTAAACACTTTCTACAGACTCTTTCTCAGGTTGACAAGTGAAATGTATTGAACGGTCCAAGTGTTGTGTCGAGTTTGGAGGTCTGGGTTGAGCTGCTTGACATGCTGCCTTCACAACCCAACCCAGATAAGTGGAAGAAGATGGATGGATGGATGGATGGATGGATGGATAATGAATGATGGATTTTAGATTTCAATCCATATATTTGTCCTTTCTTGTTACTCTGGTTGGGGATGCAAAACAGGAGTTGATCTTTTTTATAGCTGCAAACTAATAATCAAAATAAAAACAAAATGATTATTCCCAGTTCAGGTACTTCGGTTGTAAAATAAATATCGTAGGAAACTTAGACCATAAGACTTGAATTGGTTTGATAGTTGCACTGATGATTGTTTAGCTGGTTTGAACTGTTAAGATAATAATAATTAGAAAAGCAAGTGGTAACAGATGTTTCCAAAACAATCTCCGTGTCATCCTCTCTGTTTCCAGTCAGCAGCAGTCCAACATCTCAGTGTCCTGCAGAGAAACAAATGAAGGACACTCTGATCCACGCAGCTGTTTCTTTACATCATAATCCTCTGTAATCACTGTAGACTCATATATATCCATAACTTTGTGTTTGTCTCTTCACTGCAGATGCCTCTCTGCTCAAGTTCATGTACTTTCTTTTTCTTTTAGCATATCTGTTGACATACTTTTCAGTTTCCCTGTGAGTGTTTTACTTTGTAAAGTCATACTTATCACTAACACCTCACAGCATGTACCAATCTTACATTTAAAGATGTCACAGATGAGCGTCAGTGCCAATGTCAGGTTTATTTATATTGCACATTTAAGACAGCCTGGCCTACTGAAGTGCTTTACAGTGAAATAGACAGAAAACAATGAAAACAATAAAAACAAAACAATACAGAGAAATAACAAATAAAAGACACAATAAAAGGGGACTATACTCCGCCAAAGGCCAAAGTGAACGAGTGCGTCTTAAGCAGAGATGTAAAAGTGGAGAGGATATTCGCAGTCTGCACAGTGAGAGGTGATGTGTTCCTCAGAGTGGGAGCCACAACTGTGTGGGTGTGAACAATTGTCAACACTTTTTCAGAGTGAAATGTTTTTTAATAATGCAGTTTGTTAACTTCACCAAGGAGGAGGCCGTGCTTTTGTTTGTTTGTCTGTGAGCAAGAACACTTCAGATGTTCTCAGTGGATTTTTCAGTGGCTACGTTTACACGAGAGCTTTAATTCCCCTTTAATTCAGAATAAAACTTAAATCCTCTTTAAAAAGATTAAAAATGACCTTGTAAACACCTCATTCAGAATGAAAACCACCATTACGAATTAAACTTAATTCCGAAGTAGGTGGCTGGTTTATTCTGATTTTAAGTCCAAATAAAATAATTCCTCGATCATGTAGACATTCATTCTGCTTTAAATTAATTCCAGTCGTTCTGCACATGCTCGTTCCCTTGTCCTGTCACGATGACGCACATATTCTGAGCTGACGGGAGCAGGATGGCCGCCAGAAGCAAGCGTTGGACTCAAGCCGAGACAGTTTTTTTAATTAGAGCCTTAGAAGATTTGGAAATAATGAAAAGAGTGGATGGACATAAGCATAAAAATGCAGACCTTTTAAAAGTTGTAGCGTCCAAGTTGGACGAGGTTTCCCTGACAGAGATGCTGGAGACGCTGAGCTGGAGTTTGTTTTCTCCCATTAGACGTAAATACGTCACGTCCGCCCCCTGTCCAATCAGAACCATTCCCAACCCCCCAGGCCTTAAGTGGAATTGAATAAAGGCGAATAAACGTGTTTTCCGTGTAAACCTCAATTCAGAATTACTATTTCCATGTAAACGCGAAGGAGAATACTTTAATTCTGAATTATTTAATTCTGAATACTTAATTCTGAATTAAAAAACATCATGTAACCGTGGCCAGTGAATGTTGGTCATGGTGGTGGAATGGTGGCGCAGCAGTTAGTGCACGTGATTCACAGCAGGAAGGTTGCTGGTTCAATCCTCGGGGTCAGTCAGGGCCTTTCTGTGTGCTCGTTGTGCATGCATAGGTTCTCTCTCGTCACTCCGGCTTCCTCCCACAGACAAAAATATCCTCATTAGATTGAATGGTGACTCTAAATTGCCCTTAGGTATGAGTGTGAGCGTGAATGGCTGTCTGTCTCTCTATGTGGCCCTGTGATTGGCTGGCAACTGGTTCAGGCTGTACCCTGCCTCTTGCCCAATGATGGATGTTGGTCATGGCACAGAGAAAAGGTGATTAGATTTTAGTGGTGATACGAGTATGATGCAGATTCAAGTCATGTTTGAAAAGATTTGTTAAAAGTGAGAGATAGGACAGTTTTACACACTTACAGCAATAACTCTGCTGAAATGAGAGAAAGAATCTGCTCTGACCTTTGACCCAGACTGACCACCAACATCAAGTTTTATGACGCCCCTGAGCTGCACTATTACTCAATTTAATCTAAGGAGGGCACTTTAAAGAGACAGACGTGGATTTGTTTCATCTCTGTGGAGGCTCACAACACTGTTAACCCAGATAAGTTGACTTTACTCAAGAATTTGAGGCAAGTGATTGCACTTAAATGGTTTAAGTAATGAAATAACTAATCAGTTATTTTAACTAAACTCAACTGCAATTCCAAATGGTCAGGGCTTAACTGTTTAAGTGGAATCTACTAAAAGACAAGTTATTTGTACTTGAAATTTGTTGTAAAAACAACTTTCCCTTGTGAACCAGACAACTCAATAATTTAAGTAACACGTACTTACTTTCTTAATTACTATCAGACACATTTGTCATCCATTAAACTACATTTATTAACTTGTTAAAACTTAAAATTTATACCATTTAACTCAAATATTTAAGTTGTTTAAACTTAAAATTAATTTTCCAAAGATTTGTGTTGGTAAAATATATACATTCAAAGAAATAAAAAAAATGCAGGGCATCAATTATATTCTGTTTTATTAAACAAAAATGGAAACCATCAATTTACACTTTCGTTGAAGTATCTTACTTTTAAATCATATCGAATTAACTGTTTTACCGACATATCTGAAGTACAGAAGAATTACTATATCAAAGAGTCTAATAAATATGTTATTACCCATATTGATGGGAAACTTTTCAGTTTTTTTCTAGGCAAGGACCTTTTGTCAGCTGCACTTTCGATGGGCTTTGGCCCTCACTGTCTTGAAAGCAGAAGATGTCCACTGGAATGGTCGAAGTGTCTCTCTGTAGATCCTACAGAGTTTGAGAGAAGAGGAAAACAAAGATATGCATGTCAACAGTTTGTCTCATGCTTTTGGGCAACTGTACATCCCATTCTTTTTATATGTGGAGAAAAGAACAGATCATTCATCAGAAATAAAATATGAGAAAATGTAGAACTGATGATAAATCATTTTGAGATGTAAAAAGTAAAATACGATAAATATACAGGCTTAAAACCTGAGATAAAATTCCCAACTTAATAATCCAAAATATCAAAACACAAAGTTAGAAGTCAAATGCATGAATTTAAAAAGGTAAATGTCTGGGGGAAAAGTGAAAATCATTAGTTTACTCAAATGACTAAAATTTTAACCATATTTAGCCAAAACCAAAATTGTCTGTATGGATATCACAAGGACAAGGTTTTTTAGTAATGTTTTTAACTAACCATTTATGTATGATAATTTCTTCCCAAACACAAAAAACCCACAAAATTCAACCCACCTTTGTTTTAATGGGTCAAATAAAACTGACCAGCTTGAGTTTTCTTCTTCCTGAAGATTTCCATCAAGCCTGGGCACAGGCCAAAAAGGTAATCAAAGAAGGCTTCCTTAAGGTTTCTTCCAACAACTCTGTTCCTAAAAGACCTAAAAAATGCAAAGAAGACCAGTTTGGTATAATTAAGTGTAATTTATAATAACATCAAATAGGCTATAGCAAGGGTGTAAATGTATACTCTACAGTGTTTGAAATAAAGTGCTCTTTTCTTGTATCTAACAGAACAGTACTTGCATTTCAAAGCATTTTTCTCATGTCTGAGGAGAGAACGGTGGCATTACAACTGCTCTTCACATTTATTCTACTTTCAGCAAAGTACATTTTTTTGTTTTATCAACAATGTTAAGCATGTTTAGCAGATCTGGTTAGGAGTGACAACAAACCTTTGAGATAAACCACAGTTAAATGTTGATAATGGTTCCCAATAAAATTAGCACAGGAAAATAAACAGTACTTTTTTAAGTAATTAAAGCTACAATAAAGATAAAATGATTTGTCTTAATCAGTAAAAAAACAAACAAAAAATGTACCAAGTTCCAGAATGTTAACAGTTGATTGAGGAAGAAACTATCTTCTTTGCCGCTGTGACTCAAACAAGGAAAAGGCGCAGTGTTGTCTTAAATAAGCCCAGACAAGTTTTGAAAAGCAACCAGCCAATCAGAATGCAACATTTTGCCGCATTTTAGTACAAAGTTGAAATTTTAAGTCAACTTAACTTAAAATTATCAGTAAACCCAAAGTTCAAAATTAAAAACTTGAAATTTTAAGTTTATTCAGTTCAGAACAACAAGTACACTCTGCAATCATGTAATAATAGTAGAATACACCTAAATCATTTAAGTAATGCAAAAAAACTTATTTTTTTAAGCAATATTTACTTAAATTATTTGCTTACAATCGGCTTCGGGGTTAACAGTGAATAAAAACATAAATAAATGTTAAAAATATTATAACTGTCTGAATTCTGCATTTTAAACAAAATCGTCCTCCCATTTGTCTCCTCAGAGGGAGCGGGGCAGGACGAGGACAGACAGACGGCCTCCTCCGTCTCCAGAGGAGCCTCAGGTGGAGTTTGTGGACAGGTATCTGGAGAAGCACATCACACCGCTCACCTTTAAGTCCAACATCAAGACCAACCCTCTGTACTCAGACATCAGGACCACGGAGACCACGGACAACAAGAAGAACAGTCCATCATGGACCGTCAGAGAGTTCGACACTCAAACTCAACACGGGAACCTGGGACATTATTTAAAGGTGAGATGATCACTTATAGTCCGGAGAGGACGCCTGAGTTACAGGAGGGGCATGAGGCTCAAAAGCCTTGACCTTTGACCTTGTGCCTCTAAAACCTATTCAGTCAATGGACCTTTGAGCAAAGATTGGAGAAAGTTCCTCACGTGCTCTTGGTATATAATGTTTCTAAAAAAGGCCCTGAAACACGTCGCCCATTAAACAACAAGCAGATGAACGAAAGATTTTCTGCCTTAAACTTTCACAAAACTTCATTCATTGAGAGATTTAATCCCCCTTTCTTCTGTTTGAGCCTGGTGTCAAATCAGGTGAACTTTAAGCCCTGAGCCTATTTTTTAGGTTTCTGCCCTGAAATTGCATACCCATAATAACATGGGTATATCTCTGCAACCACAAGGTCTATTGGAATACTTTTGGTGTCCCGGTAAAGGGGACACTTGTGAGATCTGTTGAGATGTGTTAATATGAGTATATGTGATATGGGTGAAGAGTAAATGAAGATGGCATACAGCAAAAATGTTTAAAAAAAAATCTAGCTGCTCCTTAAAAAAAGCATTTTCAGAATGAATATGAATATGAAAATGGCGTAATATGGTGAGTGGGTCGACACAGCGGAGATGTATGGAGTTTGATATGTTGTTATTCATTTGGTTGTTATTCAAGTTGTGTTTAGGGTGTCTTAAAAAGGTTTACATCGTCTTGTTGCCCAGGTTCTGCTGTTTAATTTGATATATAGCATCCCTATTTTGGGTCATGATTAGCACCTTATCTTTCCCTGTGTTTGCGAGTGCCTCTCAAAGTCCCCCCTCGTTTTCCAAGGGTTAAATCATTTGAAAAAAACAAAACAAAACAAAACAAAACAATCTAGATGCAGAAATCAAGCCATCCTCTAAGAGTTGTTGCTTCTCATGTTGGTTGTAATGGTCTTTAATAAAATCTGCCAGTCTGCATGTGTAACAAGACATCAGTAGAATGAAGTTTCACTATATAACACATAAAGTGTGTGATTTTTACAAGACATAATAACATTTGATCATATAGTGGAACATTTGTAACATAGATAATTTAGTATAGTATAGTACATACTCATTTCACTGACAGGGTGTAAGTAAATAAAAATAAAATAGACAGAAATTGTTTGTCATTTTAACTCTTTTCAACAGAATCAGACAAACTGCTTTTAAATTAAACTGTCTTGACTGTTTTTATACAATATGAAATTATGGAATTTTTTTATTTACCTTGCAAAAGTACAAATTACATGCAAATTAACCTTTATGTTTTATAAACCACAATATTCTTAGTGAATGTGTAAAACAACATACCTGTTTTTTCATTCCACAATTTCCCAGCTTGTGATCAATAAAGTACATCTATCTGTCTGTCTGTCTGTCTGTATATCAAATTAAGGAGAATATTAATTTCTACATGATCTTGCTCAGTTCCCTCCTCATTCTTTTAGAGGTGATTTTTTACTGTTGTTCTAGGACAGAGGTCAAAGTTCAGCCGTTTCTTGTCAAACACAATCAGAAATGGCCTCTGATGATCCTCTCTGAGTTTAAACCCTGAAAACTGGACGTCTGACATCTTTCAGGTCTCATTGATTTTCTGTCTGTGCAGCCAGGTCTTCAAATTAAGACCAGGGTTTAGCTGTCAATGTGTGGCCCCATGTGGCGAGTCGCTGGAACTTCATGGTTGTTTTATGGCTCTATCAGCCGGGAAAAAATCTTTAGTCTTGTGCAAAAATCAAAGTTAAACCACCATCTTAAAAAGAACAGTTTTTTCACTGAAGCGCCCAAATTTAGAGTCAAATCAAAAAACAAACTGATGACAAAGGAAATGTGGAGGGTAGCACGGAGTCATGGAGGTGATTCCCAGCTGCTGAACCCTCATTTTCATTAAACTCTGATTGGACCATGCTGGGGCGGCATGGCGGCACAGCAGGTGGTGCACAAGCCTCAGTTGTGGTGTGATCCCCGGGTCGGTCGGGGCCTTTCTGTGTGGAGTTTGCACATTCTCTCCGGGCTTCCTTCCACTGACCAACAACATTCTCATTAGGTTGATTTGTGACCTCAACTTGCCCTTGGGTATGAGTGTGAACGTGAATGGTTGTCTGTCTTTCCATGTGGCCCTGTGATTGGCTGGGGACTGGATCAGGTTGTACCCCACCACTTGCCCAATGTCAGCTGGGATAGGCTCCAGCTCTGGACCCCAAAAGGGATCAGCAGAATAGATAATGGATGGATGAACAAAACATGATGAAGAAACGGACTTCATCCAGTGTTTCCATGACAACAATAAACATGTCACCTCTGTCATGGTGAACCAGACATGTCACAGCACAAGTCCAAAAATAAAGGACTTTAATTTGTGATGACAATTTAGTTTGTTGGATAAATGAGCTGAAGGTTTTTAAAAGAAGTCTCCTGAAGCCTTGACGAGACCTCACTTAGATAAATAAAGGGGCAAAAATGAAAAGAAAATGTTCAAGAGTGAAATAAAAATGACTGAATTAACAAAAAAAAGATTAAACTAGAAATTACAGTGCTGAAAACTTTGATAAAAAACGATTTAAAAAGAGTCTACAGTAAATGTGTGATTGATAATAATTATGATGCAGCAGCGCCATCAACTGTCCATTTATTGCTCTGTAAAACAACCATCTTCTTTATGAATTTGTATTTTTATTAAACCAAAGAGTCGCAGGATAAAATGTTAAATGTGAAAATAGAAGCCTCCACTAAAACATTTACAGAATAATTTTCAAGGCTGTTTCAGTCTGTAAAATGTTCCTGCCATCATTTGAGAGAGGCATCAACATGAGACAGGCCTTTAAATCATTTTTCAAAATGAATGTGCAGCAGCACTAAAGACTCTTATAATGAAAACTTAAGAAAAAATATTTCACTCTGCACAAAAGGAGATTATTGATATCCATCCATACGTTATCCATACTGCTTATCCCTTTTGGGGTCACCGGGGCTGGAGCCTATCCCCGCTGACATTGAGCAAAAAGCTGGGTACACCCTGAACCAGTGCCAGCCAATTACAGGGCCACATAGAGAGACGGACAACCATTCACACACTCATACCTGAGAGCAATTTGGAGTCACTGACTAATCTAATGGGCATGTTTTTGGACTGTGGGAGGAAGCCAGAATGCCTGAAGAGAACCCGCGCATGTCGAGGAGAACATGCAAACATCACACAGAAAGGCCCTGACAGACCTGGGGATTGAACCAGCAACCTTCTTGCTGTGAGGCCCGTGCACTCCTTGCTGCGCCACCATGCCACCCAGGTTATTGACAATAAGATAAAATTAAAAATGTCTTTATTTGATTTACTTTATAAAACGGACTATTTTTCCATACCTGCAGCGTCAAGGGAGATCCTTAAATATTTTAAATCCACAGGTTGTTTCCATATTAAGAATATTCACTCATTTTTTTCAGGGCCTGCTCGCTGGTATAGAAGCTGTCTTTAATTGCGCTTTTGTGAGATGTTTTACGTTATTAACTTGATTTAAAACCATCGAACACATATTTACAAAGCGCTTTGACATTCAGGAAAAAGCATGATTTTAGGCTCAACATGAGAACCCAAACAACATCTTAATATTTGTTCATCCAAAAAACAGAATAAATAAAATCAGACCAAAATTCTCCATGATGGTGACGGTCATTCAGTCTGTGAGATAAATATGAGATTCTGGAGCTGATGCTGTGGGCACTGAATCAATTTTCATTAAACTGCTGCAGGAAACATCCTGACCTATAATTTAACAGGTTATCTTAGGTTTGACACGACAAACCTTTGCACTCAGTGGTGAAGGAGGAGGAGTTTGTTGTATTGGTACTTTTATCAATATTCTTACTTAATTCATTACTGAAGATGATTGTACATTAAGGGATGAACTCATGGTAAAACAAATTTACAGTGACCGCTGATTTCACATTTTAACAGTTGTTATGGTATTTCCTCTGAAATCTGACAGACATGTGAAACTGTTCTTGGTTAAAACTTCATCTTTCTCTGCGTTTGTGCAGATTAACAAAATCAAAGTTCTTATTTTTATTTCATAGTTTTAATTTCATCCACAGGAGGAGGAGAAGACGGCCAAAGATCTGGACTTCTGGCTGGAGGACCTTTACACTCCAGGGTTTGATTCTCTTCTGAAGAAAACTGAAGCCGAACAAAGAAGAAGGAAACTCTGGAAAATCATCTCTGCTGTTGTTTTGACCGTCTGTCTGATTCTCATCATCGTCATCGTGCCAGTTTTAGTGCTGCGGAAGAAAAACTGATGAAGACTTCACACTGAGAGGCTCTAACCTCTTGAATAAACCCACTTTTATTCCTCTGCAGACGAGGACACTGGGTGATTTTAAAAGACAAAATGGACGATGAGTTTTTGGCTGCTCTGCAGGTTTTATGAACCAGTGATGTTTAATGCAGTCATTTTGCACAGATATTTCTTAACTCTCTGGATTTTGTATTTTCCTGTTGGAGAAACATTTTGCTCCTCACTGATTATTCAGATCATGTTTGTAATAAGGTAAAAACATCAGATGTTCTGAAACCCGTGAAACTGACATCTGATCATGAGAATTCATGTAAAATGCATCAGGCCTTTGATTTGGGATTATTTGTCATGATAAACAAAATCCATATATCACAATCTAGTCAATCAAAAGTATCAATAACACTGAACTGCTGTACAAAGACTCTTAAAGCCAGGGTTTGCCTCCTTCTCCCATTCCTCTGATCTGAGACTCTATAAGGGTGACAACCAGCTCAGCAAGTTGACCAAGAAGTCCTTTTACCCAGTATTACTCTCTGGCATTTATTACACTTTATTGACAAAAGTATTCAGTCGCCTGCCTTCACACACATATGAGCTTGAGTGACCTCCCTTCTTAATCCAGAGGGTTTAATATGATGTTTACCGACCCTGTGCAGCTGTAACAGCTTCAACTCTTCTGGGAAGGTTTTCCTCAGATTTAGGAGTGATTATGGGAGTTTTTGACCATTCTTCCAGAAGCACATTTGTGAGGTCACACACTGATGTTGGACGATAAGGCCTGCTCACAGTCTCTTCTCTAATTCATCCCAAAGGTGATCCATCGGGTTGAGGTCAGGACTCTGTGCAGGCCAGTCAAGTTCATCCACACCATACTCATCCGTGTCTTTATGGACCTTGCTTTGTGCACTGGTGCACAGTCATGTTGGAACAGGAAGACGCCGTCCCCAAACTGCTCCCACAAAGCTGGGAGCATGAAATTGTCCAAAATGTCTTGGTATGCTGAAACATTAAGAGTTCCTTTACCCGAAACTAAGGGGCCAACCTCCTGAAAACAACCCCACACCATAATCCCCCCTCCACCAAACTTTACACTTGGCACAATGCAGTCCGACAAGTATCGTTCTCCTGGCAACCGCCAAACCCAGACTCATCTATTGGTCTGCCAGACAGAGGACATGATTGGTCACTCCAGAGAACACATTTCCTCTGCTCTAGAGTCCAGCAGTGTGCTTTACTCCACTGCATCAACACTTTACATTACACTTGGTGATGTATGGCTTGGATGAAGCTTCTCGGCCATGGAAACTCATTCATGAAGCTCTCTCTACACACTGTTCTTGTGCTGATCTGAAGGCCACATGAAGTCTGGAGGTCTGTAGCTGGTGACTCTGCAGAACATTGTTGACCTCTGTGACCTATGACCCTCAGCATCTGCTGACCCGCTCTGTGATTTTATGTGACCTACCACTTTGTGACTGAGTTGCTGTCATTCCCAATCACTTTGTTATAAAACCACTAACAGTTGACTGTGGAATATTTAGAGTGAAGAAATTTCAGGACTGGACTTATTTCTCAGTGACCTCCTGTCACGGTACCATGCTGGACTTCACTGAGCTCCTGAGAGCGACCCATTCTTTATTAATGTTTGTAGAAGCAGTCTGCATGCTGAGGTCCTGAATTCAATGATTTGGATGGGTGAGTGAATACTTTTCGCAATATAGTGTATATTTACTGAAACTGTCTTTCTACTCCAACAAAGAATTAGTAATAAAACAGATAACAAAATGAAAGGGTGATCTGCTGTTTGTCAAAGGCTTAAAAAACAATGTCCTCTGCTGACGTGAAATCTTAAAATGCCAAAGGACAAAGTGAGGGGAGTTTTTTTTGCTTCTTACCTGCAAAAGAATTGAATGATTAAAGATGATTTTAAGGCCCTTTATCACCTCTCCCATAGACTCTCTTTAATGGATGTATGCAGCAGTGCATGAAAAATAGAGCATCTATACTTGTTTGTGAAAGTGTTGGCATTTCTGTGGTTTAATACTTTTGTAATAAGATTAGTTTACTGATTTTCCTCCACACCAGCCTCAGCCTTGATATGAATTACGGCTTTTTTCCTCAAGGTCAGACCGAACTGGTTCCAGACCTGCAGCACTTTGAGTCGTCAGAAGGACTAAAGAGGAATTATACAAGCTCAAGTCCATTTAACATTATCATAAAAATATTTTGCTGCATTTCATTTAAATGAACGCAGCAATTTGTGTAAACAGGTGTACCTAATGAAGTGGCTAATGAGACCATTTCCTCACTTTCATCTCCAACTTCAGCAGGCCGTCTTGATCATTTTGTTTATTTTGACAGCACTTTTTAATTCATCAGAATCAGAAATACTGTATTAATCCCCGAGAGGAAATTTGGTTGTTTCAGTTGCTCTCATACACAGTATAGCAGTAGGAAATATTAAAAAAAGACATTAAAATATAAATAAGAGCATAAAATTTAAATAAAAATAAAATTAAATGAAAATGAAGTAGGCAGGTTGCAACATACAGATTCTTAAAGCAATATCAACTTCCTTATGAAGGAAAATAAGTAAACTACGTAGAAGTGAGACTATAAATAAGGCCCAGCAATTCACACTATTAACCATAACAATATTTACAATTATTTTTTTAAGTTTTAGTTTTAGTTTTAGTCTTTTGCCCAAAATATCGTTTAGATTTTGTCATAATTTAGTCATCTAAATTGTTTTAATGTTAGTCTAGTTTTAGTTGACGAAATTTTACAACATTTACTGTAAATTTAGTCGACTAAAATATGAAGTGTGAAGTTTAAGGCATTTTTAATGTTTCCTTGAATTTCTGAAGTCATGTTTTACACTTGACCAAGTCTGCATGCCTAAATACACTGTGTTGCTGCCATGTGATTGGCTGATTAGCCTTGATAAGCGGTTGAACAGGAGTGCCCTGGAAAGTGGTCAATGACTGTAGATTTTTATTTGTTACTTTGCAAGTTTTTTAACTTCACAAATGTGCTACAGCGCCCCCATCAGGGCTACTGGAGCCAAAACCAGCTTAATAATTTGGAAAAGCCTTGACTTCATGAATATCTGAGGTTATTTTCATGTATCAGAGTCAGAAATAATAAAAATCACAAAAAGAGCCTTGAACATGTGACCGATTTCATTTGATTTATTTATTGCAATAAAGATGTACAAAGTATTGGTAATCATAAATGTTAAAATGTTAGAAAAAGCATATCTGTGACTGTTAACAGTACAGTGTATAAAACATTCCTGCTTCTAACCAGCCGGCTCGATCCCATCCACGAGAGCGTGAGAGAGAAATCAGGTCTGATCTGCTGCTGTCCGCATGCATTTTCTCAGAAAAAAGGCATCAAAAGATCGAAAATACACCGAGAGGAGGAAAGAAAGAAGACAATCTGCTAAAATCAAAAGGCAACAAAACAAAATAAAGAAAAATAAATCAACATGCAAATTAACTTACAACCAAAAACCGATAAAGACAGAAGAGTGGAGAAACTCTAGACTAAAATAAATATCTTTCTCCTCGTTGAAATGAATTATTCTTCTCCCTTATTTTACGCCGTTAGACTATGGAGTTTATTTACACGTTCACGGTTCAGAAGAAGATGACTTTTTACACGTTGTCCGTCGTCATGGAGAGGAGGGGGGGGCTTTGGCAATAAAAACATGTAGAGTCATAACAGGGCGAGGACGTGAGGACAAACACGTGTTTTGGTTTCTTGGGTCGACACAGAGGTTTGAAATGATGAAGACGACGACACAAACACCACCAGTATTTGGTTAAAAATGTCGACGAGGGTCTCGGTGATGTATCAAAGATAAAGACCCCCTCCAGGTCCCGATGGAACGTCTTATATACGTGTATACAGAGGCAAGTTTATATAGATTTATATAGGCTCTAATGTACAAATATAGAGGAACCCGTGTTCTCATAGACGTGTGGAACAGAGGGGAGAGTGACGCTTCACAGCAGGACACGAACACGTTAAAGACACGCGTCAAAGGTACGGCTACAGTGCACAACAGCGCCCCCTACTGACAAAAATATCACTCCGGCTTGCTCTATGTGCTACATCTGGATTGTCTCGTGTTTTCAGCAGTTTCAGTACATAAAGTAAATATGTACTTGAGTCAGGAAGTTCAGCAAAAACCAAATTCAGTCTTTGGCTGCAGAAGGAACAGCTGCTCCTCCTGGTGGATGGACTGAAATGTGCATCCAGGCTCAAGACGAAGCACCAGAGGGCGTTACCAGTCAGCTGATCACATCATAGGTTGATCTCATTGCAGCCAGGGGCGGGCCAGGTCCCAGCAAGATCATACTGAGGGATTACTGTTTTAATACTTCTGTTTTCTTCCATAATGCTTGCCATTATTAGCTTTTTGAAATAAGATCAGACCCTATTGCCCATACTGCTGGGAGATATCTTCGCTGTCATGCTGAATTTTGCACAGATAAACTGGCTCATTAGCATGTTGACTTTTAGTAAAACAGGTCAAACATGGAGTCAGTCCTCATTAAACTCTCAATATCAGATGTTTTCGACATTGCTCTGACGTCTGATTTAACAAAAATAACGATGACAGAGACAACACAGCACATTTCCTCTAAATTTAGGGAGTTATATTCTGGGGCCAAATGGGAGGCTGTGGAGGCTGTTCTATCAACATCCCATGCTACAGGGATTTTGACAAATAAACAATGCAGAGCACAATTTTCTGATTACACTTAAAAAAAAAAAGACAAAGGTTTTATGCAGATCATGTGATGCTTATCCTGTGAAACGGTCAAGCAATATATAACAATATATTCAATTTAAACCACTACACTGATATATATTTTGAATTACACAAATCTTTTGAACTCTTAATTTATCAAATTTGACCTTGGTTTGACGTTTTGTCTTGGGATTGAATGACTCCTTTCAAAATGTTTAGTGTGCATCCTGTCCAAGGCCTGTTTCCAGACATGGCCAGGCCCCTGAAAGACCCAATAGGGGCCCCTCTAACTTTCTAGCCTGGATTCATTTAGTTTATTCTTGGAGTCAAATCCCTCAAGCTTCCCCTTTTTCTTTGCATATCTGCTGCCATCCTGACTTTTGTTGTAGTGCTTTAACGGCATTACACTGCCTGGCATTGTGGCCTAACAGTGAAGTTTGGCTGATGTTAAATTGATATTATAACAAAAAGCCTGTACCAAATTTATAAAGGTGGGTTTACACTTAAAACAGGCAACATGTTATTAATGTTACTGCAAATAAATATGTGTTCTTGTTGCTTTAATTTGGAAATATCCGCTTTTAGGTCGTGATCATTGCTTTAATTTAGGACGGCCCCTTGTTCTTAACCTTCAGGCCCCCCCTGAGTGACTGGCCCTCAGAAATCTTTCCTACATGTGGCCTTTCCTCTATCTAAGTCATCTTGACATCCAAACAGAAGCCTTTTGAGGGCGCTATTGTGCACGCCAACCTCCCCAGAGCTCGCCTTTGTGCCTTCAAAGATTTAAAAAGATCCTCGCTCAGTGCATGCTCTACACATCGACGTATGTAAGTACTGAGGCTATAGTAAATACACTGATGAGCAAGAGTGTGTACATTTACTGCGGACACATTTGACTGCATATATACACTCAGGACACACTCTCCCCACAGCGCACACACAGATACACATGTATGTAGATAAAGTCCCGGCCCACTCAGAGTGAAGGGATGCAGCAGTAAAAAATGCTAACAGCACGGCAACAATGTGCTAACTGCAGTCTGTCGTAGGGTTGTCATTACCGTAGATACCACGATACATGAATCGTTATATTGTGAGCAGTAGTGTCCATAAATGCTGAGGCTCTAAAAAATATCTTACATCCCTTTGCAGGCTTTCTAAATTGCACTTGAATGTGGGTGCAAATTTGAAGAGCATAAAAACACTCCATCACGCAAAGATGCATCCACTTTTCCAAGATGATGTTGTTTTAATGCAATTTAGACGCTGTGCAGGAGTCTGCCTGTGATATTCAACAGTTAAAAATATAAAATAACCCAATTCTGGGCATGAAGGACCTCTAGTTTCATCACTGTGGTGTCTATTTTGCTCCATTGTTGTTAAACTCCTGGTACCATGACAACCCCAGATCCAGCAGAAAACAAAAACACACTAAGGTGGCTAACTCCTAGCATCTGTGTTTTATTGATTATAATAATTATCATACAAGTACATTCAGCTAACCTAAGAGTCGTGTCACATTCCTTATTTAAAGTTGCATACAGTAAAAGGACAGGGAACACGAATGCTAAATGCTAAACCTGCTTGTTCGTGTGGAAAAATGAACACAAGACAAAATAAAGAGAACCCTGTTTAGATCCATTAGATTTGTGGCAGTTTTTAAAATCTAACACCAAAACCCCCTGTGACCACTAAAAGGCATTTATTCTGAAATTTGGTCAAAGTGAAGCTCTAAAGTACTTCTGTTCACTGGCAGAATTTAAGTTATTTACATCAGCTGTATATAAGAAATGGACGTAGCCTTAAGGTTGGAAAGGTGAAGCCAGTGCACAAATGTTGAAGCCTGTATTCTCTCTAACGTCCACCAGGGGGAGTTTAAAGAAGTTTATGGTAGGATGCTCTATCTCCCACGAGTCCCTAGAGTTAAGTCTTCTTCGTTACAGTTGATTGTGGTCTTATTTGGAGTTTAAGAGACCAGAACAAGGGGAGGAGTGAGGACAGGGCTGTTGATCCCACTTCAACCTGAAGAAGCTTTCTGATTGGACATGGTGTTTCCTGCTTGTAGTGTGCATTAGTGCCAGGCCTTCATGATTGGCTCAATTTGCCAGGCAACAGAATCTCCTCTCGGGTAGTAATTATGATAATATTAGTGATATTTTCTTTGTTATGTTTTTGATTTTAGTATTTTTAGGCTTGTTCTGAGGACAGCCCTGGTACCTCTTAAGTTAAGGAGTGTTCGTGAAGCCCTCTTGGTTTGATAGCACCACAGAGCACACACTTTGTCCCGTCGAAAAGTGTTTACGGTGACGCCATTCTCAGGACCCGTTGCAGAGCAGAGCTCAGGCCAACACACCTCAGCATTCATGTTTGGATTAAGGAGCCTTTCAAACAAATCTGCACCCTGTGCGGTGTGTCTACCAAAGAGTGATCAGCTCTCGTTTTATGATAAATTTCACAACACCTCTGCGCCCAAGAATGGGAGCTGTTGCCACTTTCAAACAGCTTTTCTCCCTCATTGTGTGAAATATACCGATGAAACAAGAACAGTGATTTACTGATTTGAGCAGCCAGTGACAGGGCTGGGCAGAAAGGAGCGGTATGTCACGGCTCTATGTGTAACAAGGCTTCAATTTATAAGTGTTACTGTACTTGGGCGACAGGAAAAAGCCAGGAAGGGTGACTGCCTCTGTCCTCTCCAGCTTCAACATTTGTCCAAACAAAGTCCCTTTTGGTTCTAAAAAATAGAGACTGTATTTATGCTCTTTAACAAACAATGGTCCCATTTGATCCGCAAGAGCCAAACCAAACTGGCACCAACACTTCCAACCCTTTGCTCTTCTTCAACCAAGTCTGGACGAGGCTCCCAAAAACAAGATGGTGATGTTAATAAAAAGGAACTTTAGGCTTCAAAACAATCCAGTGAAGGTTACGTCCACTCTTCGCATAGAGTTAAAAGTGTGCAGTTATTGATTGATAAGCGGCAGAGCTGACTAAACTTCATCAGGCTTCTGATTTAATGATTTTGAGTTTTGAAAAATAACCCAAAACTTTTAAACAGGCACTACTCAAGCAAGAATTGTATGTGTCAAGACTGAACACATATGTTTTAATCATCATTTTTAAAATGCAGAAGTTTAAAATCCACACGAAGCCTGAATCTGTTGATTCTGTATTTCTCTACAGATTTGTGTTTCTCTTTTCATCAGAATTATAATTTTAAAGACTTATTTGATGGATTGTTGCCTTCCCCATGTGACTAATCATCAGTTTAGGCCTCCCTGCACAACCTCTGCACTCATGTTTTAAGAATAAAAGTAACTTAACTACTCCTGGAAGCAGCGTTTGTGCTTTGTAACAGCATTTAATTTAAGACACATGACCTTCTTGGTCATCTCAAAGTGCCTCCGCCCTGTGATTCAGTCAACCTTCTGTTAAAATGATGGGAAATACTCTATAGTGTTAATCTACACATGGCTTATGCAGCAGCAGAGAGATGACCAGCCAGTGCGTGTTTCTAACAGACAGAATTAGTGTGAGGAAGAGCGACGCGCCTGCAAAGTGCTCCATGAATGAACTGAGGCGAGTCGACCCTTTGACATGAAGGAGCGATGGACTTTTATTACAAGTACTTACAAGCTCATATGCATAGAGGTATATCTTCACTTCAGCCCTGACATTCTCATGTCACATTCTTCCTGCCAGCAAGTCTTCCTTTCCTGCACGCCGCCGCACGTGTCGGCCAATCTCCGCACGGCGAGGCACAAACGCCCAGCTTCCATCGAAACAGCTACAGAAAGTGGAAAATGTTCCTGTCTGTGATTCACCGGCGACAAGTCGACAATCAGACCGGTGGACTAATAAAAGGGACGACGGGAGGGATGATTTACAGGAAAGAACAGACGAATCGCTCCCTGCGTTTCCCCACAAACTGTCCAGCCAGTATGGCTTATAAGAGGAAAGGAACTCGTGACAATCGTTGGCATTAAGGCAAAGTTTAACTAGCTTGTTTTGTGGAGCAGTTTCTCTTTCTTTGAGGGACATAAAAACAAAAAAATGGCAAAAAAGGAAGATAACTGATGAGCAGCTACACAAAGTCAAAAACTAGCTTCATGTCTTTTCTAACAGACTAAAGATCTTAAATTTAAGACCTTCGAAGTAAAATGTGTCTCGTGACGGCTAAATATTCAACAGCTTTAAATAGGAAGACTCAAAAAATAAAATACATGTTGATTAGGGTAAAAGAGAGAGAAAGAGAAATGCAATCAAGTGGACACCCTTCATTAAATTTATGCAATCCACTCGCATAAATACGGCGCTCCGACTACGAAGGAATCACATTTAAAACCCATAAAACTACCCGCTACTCTCCACCAACATCACGCCGAGATTATTTCATCCGATTCATCTGGAAGGCACATCCGTAAGGCTTCAGAAGGTGTTGCAAAGCGTGGTTCTCTCCCAACACTGAAGGAAAAACAACAGGAGGGGCGGGGGGTGCGATTATTGCTGCGTCACAAACACAACCACTGATCCGATTTACTCGACACGTATGACATCAAGATTTTTCCGTTTCATGGGAATGACTGCCTGAGAGAAATCAACTCTGACAGACACGAAAGAATGAGGACAGGAGGTCGAAAAGTCGGAGCTACAAGCAGAAAACAAACAACATTGTGGAATAAATAAAGAAAGGAGCGGAGCGGGCGGTGTTAACACCCACCCCCCCACCCGTCAAGCCCCGCCTCCACATCCCTCTGTCACTCGTAGTCGGCTCCGCCTCTCCGTCCTCCATCTTTGAAACCCTGCGCTGATCCGGTCGGGGGCTCTTTACCGTCTCTGGAGTGTGTGTTTGGACTGGGAAGTGTGTGTGCGTGGATGTGAGACTTAAAAACTCGGATGTTCTCCTCCCCGTGTGTGTGTCGAAGTGTGTGTTTAGGAGTAGAAGGTCAGGACGCTCTGGTGGTTTCCGCGCACCAGGATGATCGGGGGCAGGTCCTTGGACAGCGTTTCCAACCACGCCATGTACAGAGCGCTGGAGACGGCGCCCTTCCTCGCCAACGGCAGACTCCTGCAGAGACGGAGAAGAAGGAGGAGGGACATGAATAACAAAGCAGATTTTAAGATCCACTGCTAGCCTCTTAGCATGTAGTTGGTATCCCAGAATGCTTTGTGCAGGGAAACTGCTGACATTACTAGGAAATGAGGATGAATTAGCCACAAGCTAAAAGGCTGATAGCACCCATCAGGGTCACATTTGTATTCAAATAAATGAAAGTCCTGATCAGATTAGTAGCCCAAAGGTTTATTTGATTGATAGTTTGTCAATGTTTCTTTTTAAAGCATGTTTATGAGTAAATAAGGGAGAAAAGCTGTTAAAGAGGTGTTTCTACCCTCTCTAATGTCAACAGGGCGTGGATATGATAGCTAAAAACGCACTATAAATGAGACAAAAGTACCAAAACACTTTACTAAATGTGTAAATAACCTGAACATAATTGCAGCCTCACCACACAGGACGACTTTTACATGAATTTTAAAAACACTATACTTGTATTTTATTTGTGTGACCAAAAATACATCTCTCCACTTCAGAGGACATTATGCACTAAATGGAATATTCTGTGTATTACACCTGTAGTCAGATTTCACCTAATTTAGTATTTTTTATTTAAAATGTTGGTGTAATTCTCAAGTAAAGGGTTTAATTAAACAGTAATATTCAATATACTTCAGATTTTTACACTTTATTTATTGGGTCATATAAAAGTGGAGGCCCATTTGAGGACAGTAAAGCCTCTGAGTGTTTAGGGGGAAGGTGCATGTTTGTGTATTTGTGTAAAGTTTTTGGTCATTATAGTGTAATTACACTTAAAGTATCTCCTCTAAATTATGTTTTCTCTCAGAGAGACTTAAGGCCAGCGAGAGCTACAGGGTGACTGAGAAAATTCAAGAAGAAATTGGCAGCGTCACATGATATTTTTCATTTTTGTCATATTCGGTTGCTCTTAATAAACGTAAAAGGTGTGTGTTTGTTGAACTACATTAAGTTAAATTAAATTACTGTTTACACCGTTGATGGACTGATGCATAACTCCTTCAAAATATCACGTTAAAAATTAAAATTTGGCCATGATTTTTAACTTGTTTGAAAGCAAAAACATTCATGAATTATCATTATATGATAATTCATGCATGAAAGGGTTAAAATGCATCACGGAAAAATAACATAGTCTTTATTTGTTTCTTTTTAATCTCCTGCCAGGCCATAATCCTCTTCCAAACACTCTCAGCGGGTATTTTCCGGTGTTTTTGTACACAAACACACGTAAACAGCTCTATCTTACATGACGATGAGGTTGGCGGTGCTCGAGTGTTCCTTCAGCAGCTCGTTCAGTCTGATCTGACGGTTCGTCTGGAGAGAACAAACACAAAGACAGACGCTGGTTAAACCTTCAAGTGTCGGATTATCTGATGATCATCTCACGCCGACTTAAAACCAAACACCCAGACACAAGCACGGTCTTTACAGAGCAGATAAAATGATCTGCAGAGGATTAACGCTGCTCCGTTCTGTCTCTGCTGCAGACGATTTAAAGATGGAGTCGTGAGGATAAACTCCCCAAACGCGTAAATAACCTGAACATCATCGCGGCCTCACCTTGGCGCGGTAAAGCTCCAGCTCGTTATCGGTGATCCTCCACGGCTCGCTGTTCTTCAGCCTCTCGGCGGCCTCCTGCTCCATGTCGTCCTCCTTCAGCCGATACGGCTCGATCATCTCCTCGAACGCCACCGTGCTGCAAAAAGAAAACGATTAATCATCGAAGAAACCACAGAATAATTCAACAAACTTTAAGAACTGCAGGAAAAACAAATAAAAGCTGAAATATGGGTTTGAATCAGCAAAAAGTTACAAAATATTACACTTACATTGTTGTAGATTATTTATCTTAAAACATGAGGCTTGATTATTGGAACGTATCTATCTTTTTAATTTATTATTCAGTAATAATAATCATCCTTTTTAATGTGGGCATTGGTCATTACTTTCTTGTGAAACAAAGGCACATTATTTAAATCTGGTTCTGCTTCTTTTTATTCAAGATTAGATTTGTATGGAAAATTAATTAAAAAATTATCGTACATCCCAAAAAGGCATAAATTACGCTCAATAATTCCAACATTCATGAAAACTGGCACAGATAATGACCTTATGCAATGCAATATTTTTATAGTCTGGAATATGGTGTCTTTGAAAAAAAAAAAATCAAAACCAACTAAAACATTATTACGGACACGAATAACTTTACTTTGTATGTACAGCTAAATTTAAAGTATTAACAAAGTTTTCTTAAATTTAAATACATGTAATTATATTACATAAATGATGTTAATATAAGTAAAATGTTTTTAATTTTATTTAACATTCACCCTGTGTAGACAGCATCAATGAAAAAAAGGAAAATACAAATAATTTTTAGATTTTGATCATCTGTATTTTTTTAATATGAGGTCAAAACTGTATAATTTTGTACATAAAACAGCAAATGGAGCAGGTCTAAGTAAGTAGAATAGATGTTATATACTGTTATGCACTGAGATGGAGTCACAGCTTTCCAGACTCTCCAACCTTACATGTCAGAGTTTGTCTTTTCTGGTTTTTTTAAGCGATGTTAATAATCCAGATTAAAAGCATCAACATGCTGGCTAAAATGTCATTTTACTGCAAAAAAATCAAATGATTTTTATCCAAACTTTCCACTTTTACCTGTCCTTCCTTGCAATACCTGCATATTTTGTTCAAGCCAATAATGATTTACAAAATCTGTTAGGATTATGATTGTAGTTATATCTTACATTTTAGATAACATAATGTAGTTTTGGGTCCCAGGGGGAGAGCAAACTTCTCATTTGGGTCCCAAAAAGGTTTGGCCTGCCTCATACTAACGTCCTGCAGTTACACAATCAGACCACTAGAGGGCGGCACTGACTCATGTTTCTCTGTCCTCGCTCACACATGCGGCTCTGATCATTTCTACACGTTTTCATAAAAGGCAGTGTGAAGCGAGGAAGGCGACAATACTGGGGGGCAGCAGGTAAATTTTGGGGTAATTCCAGTTTGAATGACTGGCTATCTGTGTTCACACATGCAGCTCACGGTGATAATTTCAGGGTTTTCTGCAAGTGTGAATGGGGATTATTTAACCCCTACAGTCACCATGTTAACCCCATTAATTAATCCATGTTTTCAGAGCAAACTATCAGTAAAGACCATGTGTTCAACCTGACTTCAACACTATTAATATAAGGGGTGTCAAAAATAATCTTTAATGGATGCATCGTGATGCAGACGTAGATGAAGCTGCATCAGTGCAGAGAAAGAAATAATGGTTTCATGTCGCAGAGGCTGCAGCATCAGTTTAGTTTCTGAGGAAAAAACAAGTTTAGGAAGATGAGACCATTGAGATTTCTTTATTTTGGTTTACAATATAAAGAAATTTATGCTGCAGTTGATCTCAAAAGCATTTCTAAAGAAAGAATATTATTAATCCCTTAGGAAGACTCTTGGGGAAATTAAGATTCCAGCAGCAGCAGCATAACACAGCAGATATAAAGACATATAAATAAAGATAGATAAAAAAATAAAAACAGATAAATAAATAAAAATATGGCTACTGGCTGGCGACTGCTCCTTCCCGTCCTCTGTCTTCCTGTTACCCGTCCGCCCCCGAGTGAGGAGCTGTACAGTCAGACGTTTAATCTGACTGCTTGTGTTTTTATCTAAAAAGCAGTCTGGTGCAGTGATATAAAAAGGCAAGGATGCTTCTCGCTGTGTTGAGGACAAGGATGCATCATGAGACTAGCAAAGATGCACAGCTGTAATTAATGTCATCAGTATTAAGCAGGTCCGCAGGTTCTAGGACGAGCCTCGGCCGTCTGATTGAAAGACCAACTCCTTCACTGTTATTGACTTGTTGAGGCAGCTCCATCATGGCTGCCACTATGTTTGTTCAGGTCATTACAACTATAAAAATAAAGGATTTTTCTAGCTTTTACAAACCGGCAGGAATATTTGAGTGTATATGAGTACTTGAATCAAATATGCAAACGTGAAACAGAAATATTTGTATAAATAAAGCTATTTTAGTGCAAAAATTCAACCTCTTACACCTTTAAAGGAACACTTCTGCAAAGTCAAACAGCTTAATCCTCTCTTTGCAGCCTTTACAGTATCCTCTCTGTGACTCTCTAACTCTGCATGCTAAGGTAAGCACACATGCTGAATAGAGAGTGATGCCTCAGCTGTGGAGAATCTTCTTATCTGAGGTGTTAGATGTGACTTACTGCTCCTTCTTGGGCTTGGTGTTGATGTCTCCGAGCACGGTGATGTCCGAGAAGTCTATCCTGAACTTGCTCAGAAGAGTGGCCATCCTGCGAAGAGAGGAAACACACAAACAGAGAGCCTTAGGGGAGAGTACGGGAAATAACAGTGAGACATCCTGGATCTTTGGAGGCGTGGTGGAGGGGAGATAAACGCTCTGAGTCACGGCGAAGGGCCCGCTCGCTGCTTTAAATAGATCTGAAGACGGAGACTCGGGGAGGGCGGAGGTGAGCGTGACGGGCTTTACCGTGAGCTCTGAGGTATTCTGTGCATGAGCGTAATTTCCTTTAGATCCAGCTTCAAAGAAACTCGGAGCAGAGAGGATTTTAACAGCAATGACTGAGTGTTTGTGTGTGTTTGTTCTTCCAGAACATTCCTGGTTTAAGACGAGAGAGAACGTCCATGCTCTGACGTCAGCTGCTAAAGGTCTGCATGGTTAAAGAAAAATGGACCATAAAGGGTAAATTACACTTTTTTAAGGGCACGTGGCTCAAATATTTAGAGACCTAAAGACTTTCTGAGCAGGGCTGGGAAACATGGGCCAATAATAACGTCTGTAAATTTTATAAATGAGTCACAATATTAAACTAGATATCACTCGGAGACCACAAACTACCAAGGTACCAAGGTAGCTCACATATTGCCGTTACATCTATAAGCAATAGTTCATGATAAAGTTACCATCATAATATGATTCACTGACCCTGAAAAGCCACACCTAGCACTCAGAATCATGTTGATATCATTATTAGTTTGACAGTTACTGAGGAAAAACGATCGTTCACTAATGGTGGTTAGCTGGATCACCACCAAAATCTAATCATTTTTAAGTTGGGCCATTACCAACATCTCCAGAAAATTTAAGCAAAATCCGTCCAGTAGTTTTTGCCTCATCTTGCCAACAAACAAACAAACAAACATACGGGGCCAAAAAACAAAACCTCCTTGGTGAAGGTAATAAATATTTAGTTTTATACACACAAGAACATTTCCAAGCCAAGATTTTATGCTTATTGTTTTTTCTCCATTTGGTTAATAACTGCTAACTTTCATTGCTTAACCCTCCCAGCTGCATGGGATCCCTGGCACCCCCCAGGCTGTAACGCCCACTTTGTTTACTTATATTTTTGGATCCACATTACAGACGACCATGTTTGGAAGCTCACTCCTTTTTAATCTCTGGATGCTGTCACGCTAACTGAGACTAACCCTTGCATGAAGTACACTGCTCTTGTTTCTGGAAATGCTGTATTTGTAGGTCCACAGTGATAAACCTGTAATTGGTGTTTTTAAATACTTTTTGTTTAATATGAGACCATAGCAATGAAGTTTTAAGGCCTCCACTTTGACCCCTAGAGAAACAAGTCAATGTCTTTTTTGGCCAGTTCATTCTGCCGATTCAAGGCATAATATTTTCCCCATTTAACCTCCAATGTGAGCGTCCTGCAGGCGGAATGGGGGGAACGAGTGATCGCCTCTCTGCTCCATCTCCAGCAGTAGTGACAGAGGCATGATTTTGGAGAAAAGGAGGCACGATGTCTCAGCGGGGGACAGGAGCGCCGCGAGTGAGCGTCTCTGCCTTTGTGTGTATATGGGGGCACGCGCCGTGTTGCTACATAAATTGACATGGATACTGTAGTCTTGCAAATTTAATGTGCACTTCTCTAGATGTAAATGAAACGGAGCCTTGATGCGGCACTTTTGGCACAGTCAACAAGAGACAAGAGTTGTCCTTCATTTTCCAGAAGAATCAAAAAGAAAGTTTGAATAATGTTATGTGGCCCTTTTTAACATCAGAGACCAAGTTACTGATATGTTAATAGCGTTTGCTGCAAGTTTCTGTTCATGCTCGGATTTAGTTACTATGATATCCAAGGCTTGGCAAATCCATATTCAGATGTGAAAAAGCTTGTTCATCATTGATTTGTGTGTTATTTGTATAAAATTCAGTGAGATTTAAACTTTGTTTTTTATGTTTTGCTACACCGGTCTAACATCCTTTCATTCTCAATATTCTGTTAAACCAGGTTGTCTTAAAACAAAATACGTCTTTCACTTGATTTTGCTTGAAAGGGTGGAGGTTCTCCATGTTGTACAATAAAAATCAAGACAGACTGAAAGTAGCAAAGAAAATGGCCTGAACTGCAAGGGTTAAAATCCTGCAGCAGACAACAGAAGTCATAAAATTTTTTTTTTTCTTAATAGTTTTTTTTTGTTTTGCTCTTCGATGAAAAGCCATTTGGGTATAAAATTGATATCAGTGATATCAACCATAGTTCAGCACTACTAGTACTAAAATTTGAAGTACAGGTACTCAATTTTGGTCAACTAGTGCATGAATGGAATTTACTAGTGCAGCAAAAAGTGTTACTAGTACTACTAGTAGACTGTTTTGGGTCTACTAGTACTACTAGTGGACTTAAGAATGTTCACTCGTACTACAGTAAGCCTTATATGTGAATAAGGGGACAGGGACAAGCAAATTCAGGCTTCCTGTTTAAAAGCCAACAGGATAAAAAAAAATTGAAAAATAAAATAAAAAATAAAAATATTTCAACCTATCAGGGTGCTGGATTTGGCTATAATCCCTCCTACTTCATTTGCATTAGGTCTACTAGTGTTACTACTAAATATTTTGGCTTTGCAAGTACTACTAATAGACTAAAACAGTCTACTAGGACTACTAGTGAGATATTTTTAGTTTACTAGTTACACTATCCAACAAAAATGTTTTACTAGTAAAGGTTTTTGGCACAATAGTGCGCAAGTAGACCTTAACAGTAAAGCATAATCACCTAGTAGTAAACAAATTTGTGTTTCTAGATTGTCTACTTGTAGAACTAGTGAACATTTTTTTAATTACTACTAAAGCCTCCTTGCGCACTAGTTGACCAAATCCAAATCTGAGTACTAGTAGAGCTGAACTATGGTTGATAGCACTGAAATCAATTTAAAGCCAAAACAGCTTTCTATACTCTTCTGCCTTCATCTGATAGTAGACTGTAGATCACAGAGATGTTTTGACAACCCTAGCTATCAGGGAGATTCTGTTTTAAGGTTGTTTTCACACCTCGATCACTAAGTGGGCGTTCTGTGTTTGTAAATATACAGTCTAATCCGTCTCTGCTTTGAATGTATTGATCATGTTGATGTAATAAAGTCTTTATGAATCCTGACATATTTCCAACTTTAAAGGTGCAAAAACATGCACATCCGTTGATCTTACATTTGTCAGTGCTTCAGTAAAATGAGGATTTATAGGTGCACAGCGAGCCGTGAGCTCCCTCTCACACTCGGAGATAAAAAGGATCTGCTGCTGAAACCAGGGAGCTAATTTTATCACACAAAGGAGGAGGGAGGCAGCTGTACGGGACAAAGAGACGCTCTGACAGAGACCTGAAGGTGTGAGAGTGTGTGTGCTGTCATGGAGGTTCCTGCAGATATGAAGCAGGTTTCCTCACTCTCAGAGAGTCTGGGTTCACTCCAGGTGAGTGTTCAGCACTCCATTTTTTAGACTAGATTGCCAATATTTCTGCTTCTGACAGGCTCGGATTCAAACTAAACTTATTAACATCAACAGACAATTGTAAAACTCCCTTTTTAATTGCCCGGTCACTGCATTTAGATGAAACGGGTTTTAGTTTTGACATGTTGAGAGTGTTGAATACTCACGCTCGTCTGTCGTGGTCGATCCTGTTGATCTTTCCTCCAATGAAGACGCGGATCTTGCAGTCCTTCCACCTCTTCTTGTTGGTCAGCAGGTACGGGATCAGCAGGGTCAGACCTGGAGAAACCGAACACATGAGCGCAATCCTGATCCCATCCCATCATTTTATTTAACAAACAGAACACAGTGTGTACAAGTGGCTGGATCTACCTCTTCTGTTCTGGATGTTACTAAAGGAGTGCCCCAAGGTTCAGTCCTGGGACCCATTTTATTTTCAATATGTATCAACAGTCTGTGTAATAATGTGTCAAATGCTTTTAATCACTTTTATGCAGATGATACCATTATTTATTGCTGTTCATCCTCACTCACTCAGGCTTTTGAGTTTTAACAAACTGCTTTTAATGTTGTTCAGTTTCGTCCGAGAAGATTAAATTGGATTTTAACAGACAAAAAAAAAACAAGCTCATGGTCTTTTCAAATTCGAGTGAGTTATCAGGTAATATCCAGACTGTTATAACTGATAAAGGAAATCCAATTGAGCTGGTTTCAAACTACAAGTATCTGGGTTTTCTTCTGGATCGTGAGCTTTCTTTTAAAGCTCACACTGCAGGCTTAGTTACCAAACTCAGGGTGAAGCTCGGGTTCTACTACAGAAATAGATCTTGCTTTTCACTCAGAGCCAGGAAACTGCTTGTGTCAGCAATGTTTCTTCCTTTGATTGATCATGGAGATGTGCTGTATATGGGTGCTTCGCTTAAATGTCTACTATCCTTAAATACTGTTTAACACAGCGCCTTGAGGTTTGTCACTGTTGATGGTCGCCTCACGCATCATTGTGACTTGTATATTAAATCTGGTTTGCCTTCTTTAAGTGCACGCAGATGTAGGCACTGGCTAACCCTGATTTATAAGGCTCTTCTTGGCTTAGTTTCATCATATTTATGTACTTTTCTTACTAGCCGGTAGGGCTGGGCAATATTACCTAATCTCAGTATCACGATTAATTGAAGCTCTTACCTCGATTATGATTAATGAGCAATTATTTTATGCTATGCTGGAACAAATTGGTGGTGTTACCGACGGTCGTTGAAATGGTCTTCTTGCAGTATTTACATTTAACTTCTTTCTGCTTGATGTCCTCTGCACAGAATCCAAAATGTGCCCAAACAACGGAGACGGCATTTTTCTTGACTACAAGGTCCTCTGATTGATTGGCGATTGTCTCCTCCATGTTGGCAGCGCGTCCTTCACTCTTGGCGAAAGTGAACGCAAACTGTATGGAGGGGGTGCGGTCACATGACTTACACAGGGAAAATAATCAAAATAATCGACCTGAGTAAAATTACTTCAATTAGAGGGTCTAAATGTCTGTTTGGATTATTTTTCGATTGATTGCCCAGCCCTACCAGCCGCTATGCCTTACGGTTCTGTTTCTCACGTCAGAACTGAACTGGACACAGAACTTCGGTTTATCTGCCTCCACAGCGTGAAACGCTCTTCAGACTGAACTGAAACTCTCAGAGCTTATTTCACTTGGAGCCTTTCGCTCCATGCTGATGATTAAACAGCATGAGACCATTGAACAGTGCCTGTGTTTCTAAATTGTTATTTATGTAAAAGCCTAAGATGCCTTGCAGTCACAAAAAACTGTATTTTAACTTATTGTATATTGCCACCTTTCAATTATTATTTTTTTATGATGTGCGCTGTGGACCTCTTGGCCAGGTCACCCTTATGAAAGAGATGTAGATCTCAGTGGGTTTTTATCTGTTTAAATAAAGGTTAAATAAAAACAAAAAAAGAAAATCCTCTTAAACATCTGCACAGTCAGGGTCCGCTCGACAATCAAATTCAATAATTATTCACATTAACAGTTTTAACAGCATGTAGAGCTTTAGTTTGTGTCACAGCCACCGACTGTCCACAGTTTAAATATCTTCATAAATTCTCTGCTTTTGCTGACGTGGACGCTTAAAAAGATGCACTGATGTAGCGGATGAAGGGCGAGCCGGTAATACCGATAAAGTTTATCATCCAGCTGCAGCTAATGATGCAGAGCGAGCAATTTACTGCAAGTAGGTCAAGAAGGAGAAGGAGGATTAAAGGGTTCAGAGGGAGCACGAGTTCACACGGACGAGGAGCGAAGGAGGATGGAAACATGATGACCAGAGGGGTCAGAGGAGAGGAAACATTAGAGCTTTAGGTATGGTCAGAGGGTTTAAATCTGCTCATGTGATGGTCATAGAGAGTGAGGGATGTTTAAGGTCTTGTCTTCTTTGCTTTCTTATAAATTCAGGATTTCAGATTGATCTTCAGTCAAATAGACATTGCTGAGATTAACATCATGTCTTTGTTTAATGCTTCATCCTCATCTTGGAAAAACTCAGTGGAGACGTCCTTAGCTCTTTCCAATACTTTGTGAAGATGAAATTAGCCGACTGGACCAGCTGCTGATTCTGATTTGGTCTGATCTGGTCTGGATTTTGGCCGGTACCAATCACTCTCCATAAACTAACACTGGCTGCTCCATTTCTTCTTCTCCTCGTCTGCTGCTGTCTCCTACAAATCATCCCAAAGCATTATTTAAGCCGATCTGTGGGTCAGTTGGCTGACAGTGTGCGTTTTGCAGCAACAAAAAGGCTGCTGTGACGATGATGAAGATGTGATGTGTCACATGTGACATCGTGTCTAACATGAGTCACGCCTGCGGCCTCGTTCACATGCTTACACCCCGCTGGGCGACACACTCCACACACTGAGTCACACCGACGCACTGAGACTGTCGTAGCAGAGAGTCGAACATTTAACTGAGATGTTGATCCATTTATGTGATTAAAGGCTGAGTCAGCAGGTTCCTACTCAGAGGAAGAGGAGAAACACTTGTCTGTAGCTGTGACAGCTTAACAGTCTGTGACTTTGACATCAGCCTCACTGATCCATGCATGCTGGTGATGTCTGTGGGCCTGATACATGTGACTTTGCACCCCTTATGGATGAAAATCGAGGCAAAGAGACTGCAACTGAGGCTGCTTTCACATTAAGGACCTGAGCAAAAGATCCAAACATGCTGACCCTGAAGTCTGATTCACTTTGTCAGAATGGAAACAGGACAACAGTTTAAGTGCCTGAGTGCTGTAGAGGTGGTTTCTACCATGATTGATGTGATCTTGTGCTTGGTCCACGAGAGATATGAACCAACCCTGCTCGAGAATGGGTTACTCTGCAGCTCTAACCTTTGTGTCTTGGTCTTTGGAGCACATGATCTACATCAGTGGTCCCCACAGCCCGGCTGTACATACACTATATTGACACAAGTATTCACTCAACTGCCTTCACTCACATTTGAACTTGAGTGACCTCCCTTCTTAACCCAGAGGGTTTAATATGATGTTGGCCCACCATTTGCAGCTCTAACAGCTTCAACTCTTCTGTGAAGGCTTTCCAAAGGTTTAGGAGTGTTTATGGGAATTTTTGACCATTGTTCAAGAAGCACATTTGTGAGGTCAGATAATGATGTTGGACAATAAGGCCTGACTCACAGTCTCCACTCTAATTCATCCCAAAGGTGATGTATTGGGTTGAGGTCAGGACTCTGTGCAGGCCAGTCAAGTTCATCCACACCAGACTCTGTCATCCATGTCTTAATGGACCTGCTTTGTGCACTGGTGTGCAGTCATGCTGGAAAAGGAAGGGGCTGTCCCCAAACTGTTCCCACAAAGTTGGAGCATGAAACTGTCCAAAATGTCTTGGTGTGCTGAAATATTAAGAGTTCCTTTCACTGGAACTAAGGGGCCAACCTCCTGAAAACAACCCCACACCATAATCCCCCCTCCATCGAACTTTACACTTGGCACAATGCTGTCGAACAAATACCGTTCTCCTGGCAACTGCCAAACATTCATGAAGCTCTCTACACACTGTTCTTGAGCTAATCTGAAGGCCACATGAAGTTTGGAGGTCTGTAGCTGTTGACTCTGCAGAACGTTGGCGACCTCTGTGAACTATGACCCTCAGCATCCACTGACTCCACTCTGTGATTTCATGTGAGGGTCATGTGACCTACCACTTTGTGGCTGAGTTGCTGTCATTCCCAATCACTTCCACTTTGTTATAATACCACTAACAGTCGACTGTGGAATATTTAGAGTGAGGAAATTTTTCGACTGGACTTGTTCAGTTGGCCTCCAATCACAGTACCACGCTGGAGTTCAATGAGCTCCTCGAGGTGCTTGATTTTATACACTTGGCCATGGAAGTGATTGAACACTTGAATTCGATGATTTGGATGAGTGAGTGAAGCCTTTGGCAATATAGTGTATGTCTCTATCTGAGTCTCACCTCCATCGTCAAACAACCACCAGACGTCCACGGTGCCTTTGCCCTGCTTCTGCCGGAACTGCTGGCTGGCCTCCAGGAGACGCTGATCGGACACATTGAGAGGGACCGTCGGGCTCTTCTTGTCTGCAGGATCAACACCAAACACACAAATACCAGGAGAACGTTCATTTAGACGACATCATGAAGCTGAGAAGGACATCATCTGCTGGTCTGTTAGAGAAGAGCTCAGCCTGGACACAGAGCAAACAAGCTGGACGGTCTGGATTCGTCAGATATGGACAGACCCACCAGGAGCTCTGACTCTGGAGATGTCCCAAAGGTCTTTACAACAAAACAGGAGCCGTCAAACTTTAGAGATCGCTGTTTCCCCTGCTCATTTATTCATGCAGGCAAAATAACGGACTTTGCCGCTTTATGCCTTTTCTAAAGTCAATTCAAACACTTTTTCAAGGATTTACAGGGGCATATTTTCAAGTCCCTGACAGCTGTTGCAGCCTTCAAACCTAAATTAATCTGAATAAACTTAAAATGATTTTTACTTTCATACTATTTGAACTAAAATCATATTTTTCCTCAAAGGGGGTCCAAAAATGTAAAAATAGAACAAAAAGATGTAGGCAAAGTTTTTTGTTTTTTCATTCAAAATTTAACTAAATTAGGTTTAAATGGCAGATAAAAAGTCTACATTTTGCATATTTGACTAACTTATTTTTTGTCAGCACATTCCTGATTCCATTTCTGTAACAAACTCTAAAACTTTTATATTTACAACTTCCCCTGCCTGCTCATTTGCAATGTTGCTTTATTTTGGGCAACAGTTTTAACAATATTATCTTTCCAAATTGAAATTTTGCAGGTTAATTTAAGCACTTATTCTACAGAATTTTCTTTAGGAGCTGAGTGTGCAGCATCCAATTTTAAAGAAAGCTCTGGCTCAGGCTGAGGAACAGACTAAATCCTGAAGGAATGTCCTCATAACCTGTTGTTTTTATCTCTGGATTCAGATTTTTTATTACATTCCCAGCATTCAAACACTGAGTTCAATATTTTCAAGCTTTTTTTCGTATCATTTCTGACTCCAGTGAGGTTACTTCACTTCAGAGGAATATTAAGCTTTAAAATGTTTTTTTTTTTTCTTTAATTTATTTACGTGAGCTCAATCAAATATTTTCCCCAAAGCATCAACATTATTCACAGATTCATGGTCGGAATTTTTATTTTGGACTGTTAAAGATTATTTTCTCCTTATAAAATCTAAACAATCTGCTTTTTGATTTGACACTTGTTTGTGTGTATAACTTTCTTATGTATGCAATTTCAGACACAATGAACAGGGGAAACAGAGACATTAGGTCCAGGTGTGAGACATTAGGAGGGAAGGAGTTTGTGTTGTTGAGCAAATCTATGAATAAATAAATAAAATATATAAATGAACATATTAATTTTAATATATTTTTTATCTTTTCTAAGACATTTTCTTTTGCCCCTAAATGTTTTTCATTATTAATTTAAAATAAATCCTTTTCTTTTTTTTTGTCATTGAATCATTTTGTCTCAATATAGTGTTTCTTTGGTCTTGATGTTTTGGCTTTTGTTTGTTAATGTACCAGTTTTCTTCTTTGCATAATGCTGACTTTTTTCCTCAACATATGAATTTTCCTGACATTCACATCAAGACAAAGTCTCCTCCTCTCCATATGTCCTTCCTCACACCTGAACCCGTCCTCTCTTCTCCATAAAAACATCAGTTTTTGTGCTCATGAATTAAACGGGGAGAGAAGCGGTGAGGAAGCAGGACTCAGCTGAAACATGAAAACAGGAGAGCAGTTTTCATCCCTGAAAAAGAAGCTTCTGCAGACAAAGTGTCACCTCCAAAAGACGAGAAGCAGCAAAGAGAGAGCGAGAGACCCGAGAAACCAAACGTCTGCACAAACTCAAGACATGAAAGAGTCCAGACCGGGCCGGAGTTAAGGCACAGAGACAGAGATCAGACCGAGAGGAAGAGGCTGAAAATGTTATTGTTAAAGCCGGAAACATGGAGCAGAAGGAGAGCAGAGACGGCAGGGAGCGGGACCGAGGGTTAATATAAATACACTCTGAGAGAAAGAGGAGGAGAGCAGGAGGAGAGAGAGCAAACAAGGAGAAGAACCAAGCAGAAGAAGGTTTAAGGCAACTCAATAAACGGGGTCTCCTGCCTTTTTTCAACAGGGGCTGAGTGGGAGCTTTGCCGTCATCGTCGTCATCTGAGGAACGTGAGAAAGAGGAGAGAAAAACGTTGATCTGGTCAGAAATTAGATCAAATTCAGGTTTGTCATTAATCCAGAGGGAGAAAAAAACAAAAATATTCATTAATAATTCATTTATGATCAAAGACTACATTCACTACGGGAAGCTAAAGGTAGGGATGTCACAATATCAGGATTTTAAACCCAACTATGAGTCGAGTAAAATAATCAAATTAAACTGATACCTGTTTGATACCACAGCAGCAAGGAAGAAACTCTTGGACACCCAATGATGGGTCGCTTCTTCTTCTAAATACTAAAACTTGAAGATAACCTCACACATCTATTTCAGGAGGGCAAAGTCTCCAAACTACAGCCTCGGGCAGAAAAGCTAATTTTGGGGTTTTCACAACATGTGTAGGACCGAATTCATCCTAATCTTTACCCTCACACTGTTTTAGGGTTATTACTGTGGATCACTGTGGGGGTTCTAACATACAAGAGCTGGTTTGGGGGTCTAAGCCTCTTTACAAGAACCTGTTGTGATAAGTTTAAGGGCTTTAACCCTTTGTACCAGAAGTGGTGTTTATTTGGAGACGGTCTTGATTATTTGAGAGTTAAATTTACAAATTCAGGCCCCACGTCATGAGAGTGATTGGTTACATGTTTGTGACAGTCTTTTACAGGGATGTGCCAACATTTTTTTTGTTTTCTTGTCTTGCCTCACTCCTGAGTCCATGACAAGCAGATAGACTCCATTCTTTCAACTGTGTGTATAGTAACAAGGAAGCAACGGGCAGAGCTCCCCCACCACTAATTAGCCTAGCTCAAACACTGGAAGTCAATGGGTAGCATTAGCCTCTGCCTACAGTCATCAGATAAACTCTGAATGGTCCTGTGTGCTAGTGAGCATCCTCGTCCTCTCTTACAAAGTCGGCCATAATCCTGAGGACCAATCTTCTTCTACTCATAAACAGAAGCACTGCTTTGCTGACCTACTTACAAGCACGTCCACAGTGGTTGCGCCCTGCGGTTTAGTTTCGTATGTATTTCTTTCGAAGATTACATTATGTGCTAATCTTACTCTAAAAATAAATTATGTAACATAACGTGGTCAAAAAAAACTAAACAAAAAAAAAAAAACGAGTCAAGCACACAGAACCGTTTAGAGTTGCTGAAGAGTTTATCTGATGACTGTAGGCAGAGGCAGGCTAACACTACCCATTGACTCCCAGTGTTTGAGCTAAGCTAATTAGCAGTGGGCGAGCTCTGCCCATCTCTTCCTTGTTACTGCACACACAGTAGAAGGAATGGTGTTTACCTGCTTGTCATGGACTTGGCAGTGAGGCATGACATAAAAACAAAAGAAATGTTGGCGTATCCCTTTAACAAACAGTTCAACTGATCAGGACCAAACTTTGCTAATGAAAGCCTCTTTAAGTCGCGCAGGAGCTTCCCTGGAGGGTTGGACTTTATTAACAAAAGCTGGAGGCTTATGAAACAGGTGCAGTTTTCTTTAAGCTTGGATTAGTGAGAGTTTGTGGTATCAAACAAGTATCACAACCAACAGCAATGAATTGATAAATGAGTGACGAATCACAAAAACAGATTAAAATTCATTTAAAAGCTCAGATTGTATTTAAATCTCCATTAAAGAAGTTTAGGTTTGAATCATCATTTAATCTTTTAAGGAGCAGATGAAAAACTCAGTCCTCCTCACGTCACTGAGGGAGCGGTGACGCCTGAAGACCTCACAGTCTGAGAACAGAGTGTGTGTGTGTGTGTGTGTGTGTGTGTCTCTGTGTTGGTCACACACTCTGAGTGTGTTCAGAGACAGCTGTGGACCAACAAACTGGGCGCTGTGGGAACACCAGGGGGAAAGGTCAGTGGGGCGACTTCCTGTCAGAGCAGTGTTTGAGTGTGTGTTTGTGTATATTTGTTTGTGTGTGTATATCTGAGTGTGTGTATGTTTGTGTAGAATAAGGGCAGCATTGATGGATTAGCTCTGAGCTCCAAGGACGTGTTAAACTGATTTCCTGGATAAAAAACTTCCTCTGTTCCGACCTGAATGTTTGTGATGTTAATAACAGGACTGAGATCTCCATGTTCATGTTTGAGCCTCAGGAGAAGTTTCCCTGTCCTGTGATCGTGCTCGACATAAACAAGACACATTTCTGTGAAACTTGTCACCAAACTAGTGTTGATGTTGCCTGAACAAAACCCAACATGACAGTTCCATGAGATAAAACTAACAGGGTTTTTGAAGATGTCTGTGCATCATTGGAGGATGAAGTTTCAGGTATTGTTGGTTGTGGCACAAGAAAGGAGTGATTCGATTTTGGTGTTGATCCAAATACAGATCAGGACCCAAGATTTGTTTAAATGATTTAACAAAAGCCCAATTCATACTGCCATTTCAGGGCATAATATGATGATTCACCTCCACCGTGAACGTAGTGGAGGCGAAATGGTGGGAATGAGTTGATCCATAGCAGGAGGCAGTAACAGAGACGTGATATTGGAGAGAGGGAGCACTGCAGCCTCAGCGGGAGACAGGAGTGCCACGAGAAAGGGTCACAGATTCATGGCATAATTTACCATAATGAAATTGAGCTATTTTATTTTTATTTTGGATTTTTTTTAAAGAAATGTGCAAATTATCTTTAGTTTTAACCTCCAAATTGACTTATTTCTGCAAAGAGAATCTATCTGTCCAACAGAGACATTATGTCTCAACAACTCATTAAAATATTAATGTCTTTATATTATTAGGGCTTGATTGTTGATTCTTTTTATGGTTTATTACCATGATTACGGACATGAATTGTTTTATGACGGTAATGAACCAGCTGCTCTGCATATGGTGAAATATGTAGTGATTAATAAAACAGTAAAAACATCAACAATATGTCTGACCTTTTAATTTAACGGTGCCAATATTTATATAAAATTACCCTTCCGAGTGAGCGCAGTATCTTTAGGTCATCAGACTGGTTGTTAATATGTTGATAAATAATAACAATGACATTAGTATAATATACACACACATTTACACACCTTTCGGGATGGCTGGGCTGTTCTGCAGACTGGTTGTTGATGTAATAATCATAGTCATATATATATATATATCATTGTTTACCTTTAGGAATGGCCGGGCTGTTCTGCAGACTGGTGGCCTTGGAGGAGGGTTTGGACGAATCAGCGTCAGAGTCTTTGCTGGTGTCTATGGACACGATCACATCTTTCATCCCCGAGGATTTCTCCTGAGACGACAGCAGCTCATCTGGGAGGGAGAGGGTGAGAGAGGGAGGGTGAGAAAAATATAAAGAAAACAGGAAACAGGAAATAAGATGTAACCACGCTGACACTCTGGACCTATGGGAAACATCAAGATTTCTACATCTGTGAAGGTCGAGGAGGGAGCGAGGAACAGGGTCCGAGTGATTTAAGAATAAAAAAGCTGGCAAAACATCCACTTTCTTAGACTTCAGTTTGACTGAGAATCTTAATTCTCATCATTACCCAAACATAACAACATGACTGATGTAATAAATGGTGAGATTTGTCCCAGCATGTTTGCTCCTCTCTCTCTCTCTCTCTGCTCTTTGCTCAGACCACACTCATTAGTTAGCCTCTGGGAGAGATCCATGTTTATCAGTGGTTCTCAGGCGGTGTGGTGGGGCATAGTGGTGTGCTCGAGGCAGGTCTGGGTGTGCCCTGGGAATTGGCTGAACCGTGAGTTTTATTACATAACACAACAATTATTTAATCAGATTTTTATCATCTAAAAATGTTGCACTAACTGGTGGGAGGGATATGACTTGTTCCCCCTACCTGTCAGTTCAACTTGCTTTAAAAAACTGACCGATGCAGTTTAGAATTTATGGAATTTAAAATGTTTAAGGAACACTTTTGAACAGTTTTATAAATACATACGACAGGTTGTTTGTCAGATTTTTGCAAGGCAAAAAAAGATAAATTTGTATGTAAGTTAAGTCTATCTTGGCTGCAGTGGACAAAATATGTCTGAAAGTCACTGATGCTGATGTTTGATCCTCAAGACTCCCATCCAGGATCCACTTCAACTCAACAACGTAAAAATGGTTTCTTTTTGTCATTTTTGTTCTTTAATTTGTTTTTTATTAAAAAGTTAAATAAAGTCACTGGTGAGCAGAAATAAGCAGACTGGCACATCAACACCAACATGTATGTTGAGTAACATATAAAAAAGAATATATTGTGGGGATGCACCATATTAGATTGTTATAGATATCTGATATGCCAATATTTCCAAAGTTATCAATGCTGATACCAATCTTTTTTGGCAAGAGTGCTAAGGCATCTCCTTTATTAAAATTGACCTGTTCCTCTGTGACAGCGTTATTTGTGTTAGAAATTGAAGGTGACGAAGGAAAACAACAATTCATCCTCTAAGAGAAGATAATTTTGCTTTTAAAATGTAAAGACTCAGCAAAAATAGGGTGAAACCTTCAAACATGCTGTGGGTATTACAGACAATATATGTGAAATGTAGGCTAATATGTATGGCTAAAATATCAGCTGTCAATACTGGCAGAAATTTTTAGATCTGCTGATACTGTGCTGATAATATTGCGCATCCTAATTTATTTATACTTTGAAGAGTGAGGCTATGTTTGCCCCGATCGTATATCAGTATTATGAGAATAAAAAACAATATGAAATATGAATATGAGCTTAAAGAGTCTTTGATATAATGTCTCTGGAGAAAATCCAAGACCTCTCACAGGTTAAAAAAAAAAAGAAGTTATTTATGACTTCACATTTCTAAAATGTAGTTTACAACGATTTAAGTTGTTTAAAAGATATACATGACACATAAGCTGATTTTTAAAGTGTTAAATGTAGAATTTACCAACTTCTGGATGTTTTTTTTCCAATACTTTTGCTAAAAAACAAAATCTCACAGTCAACTGAGAGGCCAGAATTTAATTAGAAGATTTGTGAAGTCCAAGTTTTTGCTATGCGTGTCAGCTGGTTTGATTTTTTGACTCAGGAAAAGAAAAAAACAGTGTTTTTATTCGTATGTTGTGGCTGCTTTTGCCTGCAGAAATGCATTTAATATCAGTTCCTTTTTGGGATGCTGGTGGGCTGAAAAGCAGACAAAAATCCTCTTAAAGCCTCCACACTTCATAAAAAGACAACACAAAGTAAGTAAAGAAAAAACATTTCAAAGATTAAAGATTACATGAATTAAAGGCACTAATGACTGAATGATTCATCCTTTTCTTCAGAGGCAAACAGTCATCAAACACCTTTGAAGGCTCTTAGTTTTCATGCAGGTGTGTTACCTTGTCCTTGTATATGAGACACGTCCAGCCCCTCCTTCAGTCTGAGGACCACCGCTCCATACTGAAAGTCAAAGGCGTCACTAAAGAAGAAGAAACACAAAAGACGAGGATTAAATAAACTCACTAACACATATGTTTGGCCACTCCGAGCTCCCTGAACGCTCTGCAGACGTAAATCACAGGGCACATAGCTGAGCGGCTTAAGTCTGATTTTAATATTTGAACCAGCTCTGACCTCCAGCTCTGAAACTCTAATCCTCACACGTTACAATCAGGAACCCTGCAAAGATTAAAAGTCTGCACACACGCTCATGTGACTCATTCAGGGCTCAGGAGGGAGCCGAGATCTCACACAGGACAACATACGGAGAGCGTATCGTAGTATCACCCCCGGGGTGGAATAAATTTAGATCCTGAGCCCAGCACTTCCTACAAAATGAGGCGCAAACAGACCGAAGAATAAGAAACAAGAACATCCACGCACAAGGCCGACGTGAGAGAACAGGGACAAACACTGAGAGGTGGACGATGATGCTCCAATTTAAATCTCTTAATGGTCTTACTCCAGTTTATTTATCTGATCTGCTTTATCATGAGCCCGTGAGGGCCCGCAGGTCTTCAGGTGGTGGATTTTTTGTCAGTATTTTTGAGACCAAACTCAAGACCTTTTTAATCTCAAATCATTTCTTCCAAATTTTTACATTTTAGCATGTCTTATTGAATCATATATTTAAGCTTTGTTTGTTATATCATTTTTACCAAACAGTCTTTTTTTATTTATCTCAATCATTTATTATCTCAATTACTTATCTTTTACACTTTTATGTCCAGTGTTTTCTCTGTATGAACTCATGATGGTGTTTCCACAGTTCCTCACTCACATACAAACAGTTCTGTTAACCAAGGTCTTTGATTATTTTATTTTTCTATCATTTTATATTATTTTATTTATTTATCTATTAATATTAATTTAATTTGTTTTTTTTGTTCTTATTATTGTCATCACCTCTGCCAAGGAGGTTACGTTTTTGCCAGAGTTTGTTTGTTTGTTAGCAAGATTATGGAAAAACTACTGGACAGATTTTGCTGAAATTTTCAGGAGATGTTGGTAATGGTCCAACTTAAAAATGATTAGATTTTGGTGGTGATCCAGATAACCACCATTAGCAAACAATCATTTTTGCTCAATAACTGTCTAACTAATAATGATATCAACATAATTCTGCGTGCTAGGTGTGTGTTTTCAGGGTCATGAATCATATTATGATGGTAACTTTATCATGAAACTATTGCTTATAGATGTAACAGCAATATGTGAGCTACCTGGGCGGAGGTTTGCGCTCTCCGAGTGCTTTCTGGTTTTAGTTTGTTTTGCACATACTTTCTACTATTTGTTCTGTTTATGTAAAGCACTTTGTGCAAGATATTTTAAGTTTCAAGTAATTTGTTTCAAACCAAAGAGACAAGGCAACTACAAGCCAACAACATAACAAAGACATTACAACATCAAACAAGACAACTACTATGGGATGGAAAAAGCAGGGCTTATCCATATCCAACCCCAGTCGTCACAAATAAATAACCAAACAACAAAAACGAACCCACATTTAAATTGCTCTCTTCTACAGTCTTTCCCAAGCAAGCAAAACAATACTGGGAAAAAAGGAAATCCCTTCAAATTAGCTTCTCATTTCCTCTCTTCCTTCTTATACCTTTCTAACACTCCTTTTTTTAACTTATGTTTGAAGTGGCATCGGCTTTTACTGGATTTAACCTTATCTTTAAGGCCAGTCCATAGTTTAACTCACATACTATGTCGTCTGAAAAGTGCTATACAAATAAAGTTTGATTGATTGATTGGTAGAAGATAATATTCACAAAGACTGGGACGAGGGTGAGGATGGTAAGGAAAAAGAAAATGAGGATGATGCAGAAGAAGGAGGCAGAGATGTGACATCACACAGGTGTTTGTGAAGCCTGTTGGCAGGAGAGAGGCTGAAGAGGCTCTGAGGGACATGGTCTAAATCCTTCATGGATCATCTCTGCTGAAGCTTCTTCAACATGTTCAGGGTCTGAGTCCTGCATGCATGAGTCTGGAGACTAAACGGTTTAAAACAGCCTCTGTGAATGTCCTCTGCTGCCCTGCAGTCGGCTGTCTGAGAGTGTTTCTATGAAAAGATCCACTCATCCACTATTTATGATTCAGCAGGAGACGCCTCACTGCTGCAACCAAGGGGAGTAAACGTCTGCAAAATCTGATTTAAAGACATGGAGACGTCAGATCTTTCAATAAAACATCAAGAACAAGGATGCTGGAGGATTTTTTCAGTAAATATGCCAATCATGTGCTGACTCCAGCCTCCTAATGTCTGCACGCGTGGGTTTAGATAAAGACTGTGAGGGGTTTAGGATGCTTTGGTTAACAAAAGAAGTAACGTCAAGGATAACAAACGTCACTAAATTTTCCCTAATTAGTATCTTATTTAAGCCCTGTCCACATGGAGATGAAAAAAAGCGTTCTTTTGAAAACAAAACACGGTGGTGCAGTCTGATCGTCCGCTTGGTCAGTAATTGGAAGGTTGCAGGTTTGAACCCAGCTCAGGCTGTCACATGGGGCAAGACACTTGACCCCAGGTTGCTCCCACTGCTGCATCAGTTGCGTGTAAATGTGAATGAATGTGTTAGCTGATACTGATGGACAACTGACATAGAAACTCCAACCATCAGTGAGTGAATGTGTAGATGTGACCAGTTGTGTAAAGCTGCTTTGAGTAGTCAAAGACTAGAAAAGAGTCATATAAGCTCAAGAGCATCTATTATTTATCAACATTCTCAGTATTGTTTCAGTAAATGTGTCCATCCACATGAAAACACTGAAAGGCTTGAGTCAGCAAATCAGGACTCCACACAGAAAGGCCCTGGCAGAAGCAAATGATCCTAAAAGAGTGATAAAGCTGCACCAAAACTGCTCATCGTGGGTTTATCTGGACTAGAATGGGATCTGATGAGAGTGATACCAATGCCATTATGGATTCCACCTTCTGATTCAGTTCCTCACTGAATCCCTGATTGGTTCCTGTGGATTCACGGTGTGAAAACAGCAGGTCTCTGCAGGTTCTTAGGGTGACAAACATCAAACACAAAACTGGAGATCCCTCAGACACTTTTCAGCCTCAATCTGGACTGCTTCTGTCTCCGGCCAACCAGATTACTTGGCTTGTAGAGCTGGTGATATGGCCTTAAAAAATTGAGTTATGTTTGTTTTCCCTCTTAAAGAAAAACTGGAAACTGGAAACTGGAACTGGGAAGAATTGAGTCTAAATCCACTGACTTTAAGAGATGCTTCTTACAAATTTGTACAATTTAGACACTTTGAACAGGAGATTGCCTTTTTCGATGATTGAAACAGTAAATCACCCCGCAGTTGGTGTTCAGGATTTCTATTTAACCTGCCGTGGTATAAATATCACTCTTATCTAGTGGAAACATGATTTTCCCCCATAAATCAGTGATATTAATTCCCCTGACATCTATGAGTGGCTTTATCAAAACCCAAACCAGTTAAACTCATAAATAATCACCAGTTCTGAAAACAGTTTTTATCTGAAACACCAAACCTATTACCCGGTCCTTGTATGGGTGTCATACTGCATATCTGACATGTTTTATCTCATTATTATCTGTAGCAGAGGTCTAAGTGCTGTAATCTTCCATCCTCGGCAGAAAAGACAATAACATTTTCACTAACAGCTCCCATTATTCTTCTGCAGAACATCTAAGCACGTCCTGACATTTATATGTGGAGCTCAAATGTCAGATGGCCTGACCTTTACGCTCTAATTCACACAACAGAAGAAGAATAACTGGGTCTGTACTGGGTTGATGGTTAGTTTGACCTCACTTATGCCCGACAAACAGGATCATATCTGCAGACTTTAATGTGCCTCTTGTTGAACATTTCACTCACTGGATCATGCTGATGTAGGTCTCCACGTTCATCATGTCTCCGTCCCTCCAGTCATTCTTAAAACCAAGGACCAGGGTGTTCGGCTTCAGGCGACCCAGACCTGCAGCCTGGAGGAGAGAAAGAGCAGGGAATTTAAGAATTCAAAAGGCAGCGATGGCCTGATTTTATGTCCTGTTGTGTTTCAGTAAGTGGAGAATGTGCAGCTGAATCTGCCTCAGAGCCCATAATTCATCGAGTTCTCTGCAGCTTTATGAGGCCTCGTATGTGACACTGGACATTAAATATGATTTGGCTTTGATTGAGATCTTTTCAGACAGCTTAATGGCCAAAAGTAAAGATAAAGTAAAAATCTCTTTAAGCATGTGACATCGTCACAAGCTTATTCTGCTCTTAAACACACACAAACAGGCACTACGCTGTCTTCTCTTGGTGCACGTTGTGAGACGTTGTCGTCTAAGTAATTAAATGAAAAGAAAGGGACTTAACTTATAATAATAATAAAAAATAAATAACCAAGTAAAGACGGTGCATAAAATAACATGTGGAAAACTAAGGTAAAAGAGGCCTTTCTTTGTATTTCATTGATATTCCCTGTAATATTAATTAACTAGGTGGGTCAAAATACTTTTTTTTTTCATGTCAGAAACAAAGTTTATATGAGGAGGATGTGGCGTAGAGGGAACGGGGGAGGCACAGCTTGATTCGGAGAAACGCAGGACAGCTAGATTAGAAGGAAAAAGGTTTTTCTGAACTTACAAATTGGACGGTCTATGGCTGGTAATTTTCTGTTGTTAATGACAAAAGCAGAAAAATAGCAAAACAAGGTCTAATCGGACTGGCTGAGCGAAGGATTAACCTCCCGACTGACACACATCTTGGCGCAGACACAGATGCTAACGCAGACTCAGAGACAACGGATCTTCCCATAAAGGATCATCTCCTCCAGGATTTCAGTGAGATCCACACTTTGAACTTTGTTCTTTTTTTTCTGGTCTATCAGTTCCTCTACTTCTTTTTGCCATTGATCGCTCTTGTTTTTGTTTGCCACCCTTTTTTTACCCTTTTTTGAGCTGAATTACCTTTTTTTTCCAAACAGAAGGAAGAAATGTCACAGATATGAGGATTTTCTGGGGACCAAACAATTAAAAAGACTATTTAGGGGGGAAGTGACTGTGCAAGCAAAATACATTTAGTTAGATTAAGACTTTAAGTTAATTTAGAAAGTACAAATGTTTGATTTGAACCTTTACTTTTGATGCAATATTTTCTTTTTATTTGGGGAAAGTGTGAACTTTGTATCGTCGGGGAGTGGGGCACAAAAAGTAAAGAAAGTTTTCAAACTTCCAAAAACCCTGATTTTGTCTATGTTCTACATTACCTTTATGATCGTGGGAATTTACCTGTTTTTTTCTGAAGAGAACCCCTTGACTAAATAACGCCTACTTGAGAAAGGTTTGAGTGTAATAGTTGGTGCTGATCAAGCTGTCTGGGTTTAATTTATCCACATAAGAGTCTGATGTGGCTTACAGCTGCAGTTTGATCACTGATTTTAACAAACAGGGTCTGGGTCTGTCCTTACCTGCAGCAGGTACTGAGCTCCCTGCCTCATGTCCTCAGCGAACACCGGTGTGTAGAAAGCTTTGGTCTCGTTCTTCAGCAGCCAGCGCTGATACCGGGCCTGATCTGTGGCCAGATCCTTGAAGTTTGGCCTCCTGTAGCCCTGCAAGACACAAAAAGACACCCGTAAGGACATGAATGAACTCACAAGGTGAGGCGCTTTTGAACCTTTCGAGGAACGATGGGCATTTTGATTGATGGTACCAGGGTCTACATTTAGCTCAGGGGTACTTAATTAACCCCTCAAAGTCCGTACTGGTAGGCAGGAGTGCTTTCTTAAGTCCAGGTATGCAGAGCCTTATGTTCTGACTGGTCCAGTACTTGCAGCCTTTTACTTACACTCTGCATCAACAAATGCCTGTGGTGTAGACCTGCATATAGGGCTGGGAAATATATCCATCAAATCAATTAATTTGAATAATTTTCTGCAGAAGATTTAAAAATTAAAAATTGAGATTTTTACTTGACTTAATCCAATCAGAGGTTGTTCCTATGTTTGAAAATACAAATACTGAAAATGTACAGTTTTAATGATGGAAGACTTTGGGTCAGGTTTTGAACAAGCACATGTTCAGGCTAACATTTGTGTTTAAATGAGACTGAATATTGAACAGAGGGTTTCATGTTAATATGCTGTGAAAATAGCCCAGCTTTCAGTGTTCATGTAGACGAACTACATAATCAACATTTTCTGACATGCACTTTAACTTTAAGAAGGAAATTCTTTTGGTTTGGGAATATGTTTTGATGACATGAAGGCAAAACTTGATTCACACCGTTTTTGTGTCACTTGGGAGTTTTTTTTTTTGTTTTTTTTCGAGAGGGAAGAAATTGATTAAAATCATAAAATTGAGTGTTGTGGAAAAACTTGAGGATTTTATTTTGAGGCGTCATTGTCCAGCCCTACCTGCATATGAACTGAACTTTAACTTACTACAATAAGAGGCATCATATCCACTCGCCTCCTGCCCCCCTCTCATCTCCATGGATGCTTAATCAACCAGATTTTAACACTGAAGCCTCCATCCTTCACATCCTGGCTCGTGCTCCGAGCCGTTTCATCGTGTCCTCTGTTTACTCCGGGCCAGCCTGCTGCTCGGCCTGGAAACAGCACCTCCATTAGCCAGGGATGTTTACACACTTCAGCGTCACTCAGCGTTAATGGAGGCATCAGGAGCAGGCTGAGATTTCAGCCCAGGTCGACTGCGTCCATCAAGCTGAGTTCATCCAATCAAAATGTTCTTTATTTTATGGAGCGTTTACGGCTGCTGGGACAGGTTGATAAAAGGTTTTTAACACGCAAGGGAAACAAGAGAGGATAAAAATCTTTAACTGGACCTCTGTGTCATGATCTGGGACGAAATTTCAACTGGCCAGTGTCCAAAACATTAGGTTATTCAGTTGTAACAATGATTCAAAGGGAAACATCACCCTAGATAAACAATCAAGGATTAACTTAAATAAATGTGTTATTTATTTTAAACTGAAATGACCTTCATAAAGATTGTAATCTCATTAAATGTTTTGTCCATCCTGCAGCAGGTGGACAGGTCTGGATGTGCTCAACATAATCCCTGCTGGATCAAATAAAGTCCACTGAAACGTCATGTTTTTGTTGCTGTCAGGCTCTAATTATTATTCTAACTGAGAGTCAGGACCTCTGATTAGTATAATTCACGACTTTAACATCATTCTGGCTACATTTAAACAGTAACTAGAAAAGGACTCAGAGAGTGCAGACCTCCGCCAAGCAGCTTCGGTCCACTTTGGCGAAAATGGTCCTATCTGGCAATGTTAAAGAATCCTTTAAAAAATTCCTGGATCCAGACGGTGATCCGGATCACCCCCAACATTTAATCAGTTCTTTCATATCCCATTTTCGACAATTCCTGAAAATTTCATCCAAATCCGTTCAGAACTTTTCAAGTTATTTTGAACACAAACAAACAGACAGACAGACAGACAGATAAACGCCGGCAAAAACATAACCTCCTTGGCGGCAGTAATAATACTGAAATTATGACAATACAAGTCTTAGGGACTTGATACTGGCTTGTTTTTTTTAAATTATCAAAAAAACACCCGAATGTAATTGCATATATACACAGGAAACTTCTGCATAAGAGGGTGTCAATATTTTATGCAATTTAGACCATGCCCCCCCATAGGGCAGCAAACTTGAAGTTCCACAATTGAATAAACATTATTAAGAGCAATATTAATGCTTAAATTGGTACCATGCCCATAAAAATATAACTTAGCTGCATAACAATCAAATTCTCATTTAGTGACGATCCTTTCTCTGATTTGTGCAAAAGCCTGATTCAGACATTTTTACTAACATGTTTTAAAAATATATTTTTATTTTAATGATGGCTCGTATCAGATAGTATTAAATGTTAAAAATCAACAACCTTGTCATTAGACAAAAGGATATAAACATTGTACTGAAACTTCTGCATGAAAAATTTAAGCAACATTACAAACCAAAACACTGCCGTTGTTTTTGAATGATGTAGAAAATTCTTTTTTTTGGTTGCATTATGACTAAACATCTGAATTTTAAAAGTTTTAATACTTTTCATAATGAAGAAATAAATCCAAGACACCTAATCACTTTTTTCCTCCGCAATTTACCTTTCTTGATTAATTTTTATGCTATTGACTGAATATTCAGATTTATTTACTGCCCTGCTGAACTTTGTTAAGTTTATGTATTTGTGCTAAAGTTTTATGTATATTCTACGTTCTGCTTCTACTGCTGCTTTACACCTAATTGGCCCGTTGGAGGAAGTAAATTGCACAAAAATGTGGTTTACATTGGAGGAGCACCAAATGCTGCCAATATCTGATCTATCACATTGATGTACAGGAGCTTGATTTGATCTGTCTTATTATCTTAAGTTATGGTAATCAATTGGATTATTGATCATTACAAGAAAAGAAGTGGGATGATTCTGAAGCAGCTTTAATGACCTGCTGGAGGTGTGGTTACAGTCAAATCTCAGAGCAGACTGAGGCTCCAGTCGAGGGGCTGGTTTCCAGATCTTTAACTGAGCCTGGGAATGTTCACGACGTCTCACCCAGACCATGAATGATCCTTAAAAAGGATCAGTGAGTATGTTTAACAGATCCCTGTTTCTGTTGCAGTCTGTGATGCTGCAGCATCTTCATTATGGATTATTCCTTAAATCAGGAGCTGCTTCAGAAGGTGTCCACACGTCACTCCCTGATCTCTGCAGACTGTGAAACACGAATCTTTGGATTGCTAGTTTGACAACAGCTAACAGTTACTAAGAGCTTAGTTTAGACTTTACAGTCTCTCTCGCTAACAGATTTACACATAGCAGCAGAAACCTGATCCAGAGGCCCACACACCAACTTTAAGCTCCAACCCTGACCCGGCTCTTTGAGGGACGGGGGCCTCACAGAGAGAAACAGATCACTGGAGCAAAAGGAGCAGGAAGACAGGAGCAGGAGCAAAGCTGCAAAAGGTTCTGCAGGATTTCATTTGGGTCTTCCCATGAGCAGATGACATATTTACCTCGGCCAAGGAGGTTATGTTTTTGTCTGTATATGTTTGTTTGTTTGTTTGTTAGCAAGATTGCACAAAAACTACTGGACAGATTTTGCTGAAATTTTCAGGAGATGTTGGTAATGGCTCAGCTTAAAAATGATTAGATTTTGGTGGTGATCAAGATAAGTTATTAGCAAATGATCATTTTTGCTCAATAACTGTCAAACTAAAAATGATATCATCTGAGTGCTAGGTGTGGGTTTTCAGGGTCATGAATCATATTATGATGGTAACTTTATCATGGAACAATTGCTTATAGATGTAACAGTAATATGTGGCGGAGGTTTGCGCTCTCTGAGTGCTTCCTAGTTGTTATTTTTAACTCTGTTTCTTAAATGATCTACTGGCTGAAACTTTAAAGAACTGGATCTGTTTCAAGGACAGTGTGAAGAGAAAAAAAAACATCAAAAGCGTCCTGCATACACTCTGAGTTTAACAAAACACCAGCAAAATTGTGTCAATATCTTTGTGCAGTGAAGGCAGAGTTCACAGATTTGTCCACATTATCTGGTGGCTTAAAAAAAGGATACTGCCAAATTTTGGGAGCTCACTCTCACCAGGTAAACAGCTCTTTGCCTGAACACGGTCCCACAGTCCAGTTTGACTTCTGTGAGTGCTCCGCAGAAATACTCAACATTGCATGATAGAGAAATGGTGTGGCAGGGCACACCAGTATGTTCTTCATTTTTTATCAATTCCTGTGGATTTCCTGTGTGAAAGAAGCTGCTCAACAGGTTTTCCAAAGACAAAGCCCTCTTTATGTTCAGTCCTGTTCTGCATGGACAAATGTTTAGGCCTCTGCTGAGGGTAAGGCAGCCAGAGTCTACTGGGAGGAAGAGATGAGGGATATTGATTCCTTTGATTTCCTTCTTCAGAAATGTATTTGTTGAAGTTTAGAGCATTAGGAATTTCTGAGGAAATGTTTAATTAAGAGCACTTTTCAATAACGATGAGCAGGAAACATCCGATCACTCTCTCACCGTGCGAATGTGTCCGCAGATCATCAGGCCGACGTTCTTGGTGAAGCTGTGGACCAGGTCGAGCAGAGCGGGGCGAGAGTTTGGATAACCGGTCATCACCAAACACTGGGGTCTGAAATCAGAGAGGAGAAACACAAACATGAGTGGGAGTTTTTACTGTAGATCCATCACAGTTTGGTGGTTTCATCTTTAAGAGGATTACTGCTCCTACATGCACAGTCATTCTCTGTCCTGACCTTCACGACGGCCTCTCGGCTCCTCGCTAAAGGACAGAAAGAGGAGTGGAGTAGCTCACATCAAAGCAAATATGTTAATCACCCCCGGGATTAAAAAGGAGGAGGCTGAAGACACCATCAGATGGTTCCTAATCTCCTCAGTGCTCCATGAGAATTTTACAGTCACGGTAGCGTGTTCCTGAAAAGACGGCAGGAACGTGCTGCAAGGACTGCGTGGGCATCCAGAGGAGGAACACGTGTGTAAATATAGAAGCTGCTTCAACTGTACGGTAGAGCATGCATTATTGTCAAAACGAGGGCTCTAGTGATGCATCATGGGCTGATTTCAGGGAGAGAAGGGATGTAAATATGCACTAAGATGCAGGAGAACCCCAACAGAGCAAATGTAGAGAAAATCTTGTCACGTCTTTATTGTGCCACGACCAATGTCCCCTGAAAATGTCACGCAAAACTGTTGAGACCTTATCAAGTTATCAGCAAGAATATGGACAACTGCACTTTCTTGCCCTGTAAACAAGTCCTTGAATAATTCCTGGATCCACTGAAATCAAATCACATCTTCATTGTTCCATGACCAACATTTCCTGAAAATTTCACCAAAATCCATCCTGAACTTTTTGAGTTATCCTGCTCACAATCTAGCGAACACCAGCAAAAACATGGCCTCCTTGGGGAGATAATAAACAGTGATTTATCCATAAGGTCATGTTGTCCACCTTTAGTAGCACCTAGTGCTTATATGGCGTGTTTCTGGAGGTGCTTATTATTCAGTTTTTCCTGACTCTCTTCGATTTTGTTCGATTGTCTTTGAAAACAAAGATTGGGACCAAACTATTAGAACATGTACTTTAAAGTGTCCCTTGCTGTAGATTTGTCAAACATTACTGTAAAAATAGACTCGTCGCGTGTATCAGCGTGCCATCAGGGCAGCTTCACGGACAGATGGAGGAGCAGGCTGTGGAAACCTACTGATTGAAGAGACTGGGGTTGATTTTCTGGACATTGAAGCCGAGTCTGGTAAACACCCGGTGCCTGTTTTAGCTTTAATAAAGTCATCTGCAGCATGTTTACTCAGTCCTTCATGAGGTCTATTGATATTTTTCTTCTTACCTGAAGTTCTTAATGTGGTCCTCCACCCCGCTGAGGTGCAAAGTGTGGGTCAGGGCCTGGTGGTAGGTCAGAGCCTGCGTGGACGAGCCCCAGTTCACATCTGGACGAGAGGACACACAGACACAAACAGAGACATACAGCGAGTTACAGCGAGTGTTTGCAGGTCGACCCGAGTGTTTACAGGTCGTCCTTTGAGGCCACAGGTCAACTGATCCACGCGGTGTCACAGCTTCTGAGGAGCTCTGGATGTGTGTGTAGCTGTGTGTCAAACTGAGCGCGCTCACGGGTGTGTGTGTGGAGCTGCAGGGACGGCAGAGTGTTTGAAGTCGAGTCCTCGCAGGTGTTTCAGTTTGATTTCTTGTTATAACATCTCAGTACTCTCATTATCAGCCAAATTAACCTTAAAGGAGCAGATTAATGTCTTATATTAAGATATAAATGGCAAAATAAGGGCTGTATAGTCCACCAGGAGATCATCTATCATTGAGGCTGCAGCACTGATGAACAGCCCTGGATCATTGTCAGTATGTTGCTCATATTTTGTAAAATATATACAGATGTTTCAGTTGTCAAGTTTTTCCTCTTCTTCTTGTCAGAGTATACAATGTTCCTATGAACTTATCAAATGAAATGGCTTCTTGGATACATTTCTACAGGTATACGCTGAATTAAATTGAAGTGAATGCTTTATTTTGAACATGTAAAAACAAACATGGGTAGTCACCATAAACAAATACATGCATATTCCAAAAACAAAGATGTCTTGCATGTGCAGCAGGTTTACATGCTCAAAAAGGAGTAAGAAGAAGCACAAACTTATTTAATCCTACCCCTTTTATTACCACGTACGACAGTCAAGTTTATAATTTCTCCATATTTAAAGTATTTACAACATTCACCATCTATTCAGGGACCAATGGTCTTTATATTGACTAAAATATATTATAAGCTACTTTGGTACCAAGGTACGCATAATATTTCACCTATATATAATACTTAATTTCTATACATATAAAAAATAAACACGCAAAAAAGACATTACAAAACAAGCCAATATATCCATATTCTCTAGACTCTGCCATTACCGTCCAGGGTTAAACTGCTGCTCTTCATCTTTATATTTATTTAAAATGTGTGTTTTGAATACTCTTTTAAACTTGCTTATGGTTTTACTTTTCTTTAGTTCATCTGTTAAACTGTTCCATATGTTGTTCTGACATGATGCATGTTAAAGTTCAGTTTCCCTCTTCAATTACAGCCTCTTTCTCTCTCTGAAAACAGTTTCTTATGTCTGGAAGTAAATTATTTATGGCTTCGAATATTATTTGTGCTGTTTTAAACTGAATCAGATCTTGAAGCTTTAAGGCTTGTAGTTTTAAGAAAAGTCTATTTGTGTGGTCTCTAAATCCTTGTATTTATTGTTTGAAGATTACTTTTAAAAGTGTTTCCCCATACGTCTACGCAGCTGGTCAGATAAGGTAAAATTAATGCACAATATAAAATATACAGTTCTTTCTGGTTGCAGGTCTGTCTTGTTTTACCCAGGACAGCAATGCTCCGTGCAATGCTTCATTTACGTCTCCATAAGTGTAGAAAAAAGTTACATACTCATCATCCAGACTGCAGGTCAGTGACTCACCCGGCTTCTTGTAGCTGACGTAGATGAACAGGCCGAGGACGATGACATTGGTGAGCAGAGCTGCCCACCAGTTGATGACGAACATCACCACGCAGCACAGGATGGCTCCGGCTAGTGACACCCACATGTTGTAGTATTTGAAGCTGGGACGCCATCCTGCAGCAACCACCAAAATCAAGTCACAAATATGCAAATGCAACAACATGGCAGCAGTTACAAGGATTAAAATATTAATATTTATGATAAACGGAGGAAATGCACTTCATGTTAAGGTTGGAAGAGTCAGACCTGGAATTTAAAAGACAATAATAAGAATAACCGTGACTTTAGATAGAGTACTGCAGCAATGAGCCCTAAAGTGAGGAAATAAACGAGGTGAGCAGGACATCAGGCTCAAAAGTCTGAAGACTTGTTTGAAGGGATTTTTGGATGACTGTTCAGTCTGATACCTGAAACACCAACTTTTATTTTCTTTTCGTGTCTTGCCTCAATCTCGAGTCCATGACAAGAAGATAGACACCATTCTTTTGTCTGTGTGTGCAGTAACAAGAAAGAGACAGCCAAAGCTCGCCCACCACCAATTAGCTTAGCTCAAACACTGGGAGTCAATGGGAAGTATTAGCCTGTTTCTGCCTACAGTCATCAGATAAACTCTTCAGCAACTCTAAACGGTCCTGTGTGCTTGTTGTGACTTGATTTTTTACTACATATTTTACGCTATCTGTCACTATAATCATATCTTCTACTTGTAAACAGAGGCTTTGTCTTGTTGACCTACTTCTGTGGTGGTTTGCGCTAGAACTGTGACGTTACTGAACAAGTCAAGCCTTTCGAACAGCTCTTTTAAGTAAACGACGAGAACCGATTCCCATTTGTGAGTAAGCCATTTGTTTGTGAGCCATTCTGAAATGCAAATTGCCTGCAAATTAAAGGATGGCTCGCAAATGAACGGCTCACTCACACCTGCAATTTTGTTCTCATTGTTCACTTAAAAGAGCTGTTCAAAAGACTCAACTCGTTCACCAACATCACATCTCTAGCACAAACCACTACAGAAGTAGTTCAACAAGACAAAGCCTCTGTTTACAAGTAGAAGATAATACGATGATAGTAGAAGATAATGTAACATAACACAGTGGAAAAAAAAACAAAAAAAAAAACAAGTCACAACATGCACACAGCTAGCTATTCCCATTGACTCACAGTGTTTGAGCTAAGCTAATAAGTGGTAGGCAAGCTTTGGCCACCTCTTCCTTGTCCCTGGATGCACAGTCGAAAGAATTGTGTCTATCTGCTTGTCATGGACTCCGGACTGAAGCAAGACACGTAAAAGGAAAAAAAAGTTGGCGTATTGCTTTACGGGGACCACAAGCTGAAGAGACTTTATGGACACGAAAACTGCAGAAGAACTCTGACACTGAACTTCTTGTCATTTTCAAAATCCATGCAGATTTTTAAGTGGCCTTCAAAAGAAGCATCATCACTGCAGCACCCTATGTCGCTGGTTTACACAGTAAAAACAGTCACAGAGCATGAATAAAGTTCAGTCATGTTAAATAATGGGAGTTAGCGTCCTGTTAGCCTTAACGTCAGAGGGTTACACTGGATATTAAGGACCATATTTAAATATTGGGACCCACAGAGACTAAACTATAGAGGGGTTTAGTGATGGGACAGTGTTGTAGTTACACAATGACAGAATCTAACCACAGGACGTGAAGGGTACATGACGCCAGTGCTCCTCGCCTCCAAGACAAGGAAATGGAAAACCAAATATAGGTTTTATGGATTTATTTCTGGAGTCATGTACCGTTCACGTCCGTAGATTTATTACAGAACGACCTGCAGGGAGGAGAGAGAGTCTGTACCTGGAGTTCTGCAAGAGCTTTGGTATCAATGGAAGAAAACACACAAAACCAAATAAACAAGGTGCATTTAAATTACTACAAACTGAAGGGTTAGTTCACTAAATCACCATAATATGTTAACATGTCTCAGTTACAATTACTTAAATCCATATATGCAGATTTTTCTTAAACAGTTGGACATCTTTGGATGATTCATTGGCCTCCATTTGCCCAAAAATCAAATGAAATCAAATCCAATCTGGTTCAAATGATCTACAAAACCAAAAAGACTTTAAATGTTGTCATCATTAATACTCTAAGTAGGGATGCAGGATATTGGACTTGTCTATATTTCCTAATGCATTATTGCTGGTACCAATATTTTTCATCAAGAGCACAAAGTCTTTACGTTACAAAAAACTGACTTGTTGCTTTCAACATGAGAGTCTATTTGTGTGAGGAGCAGATTTAAAACAAGAAAAACAACATTTAACTCTAAAAAATGAAGCTCTTGCTTTTTAAATGTACCCATGCAGTGATGTTGAGGTAAAGCATCACGGTACATTTGTGTCCTTTGACAATATTAGTGGTCAAAATGTATGGCCGCTGAAAATATCAGCAATAATTTCAATATTCGCCGATACCGATACTCAACTTTTTAAGCCAATATCTGCAAATACCAAAATCATATGAATAATATTGTGCATCCCTAGTTCAAGTAAAGCATCCCTTGTCATCCCCAAATAACCTCAATATAACAACCTGCATAAAAAAAACAGAAAAAATAATATACTGTATATATATGATTATCAATTTTCAGTAAATCAAAAGTTTATTTAGAAACTCAACTCAGAAAATGTATTTAGAAAAATGTAAATGTAATAATAATGATAATGAGGAAAATAATAATAATTTAATTGAAAATAATAATTCATTCATTCATTATTAATAATAATAATCAAAATGATAGAATATTAATCAATAATATATATATACATATATGTTATTACTCAATTGTATTTTGCTAATCAAGGGTTTGCAAAGTATTTTTAAGAATATTGTGAGAAACATACAGATGTCAGCTTTGTAAATATGAATATTTTCTGATTTATTTTCTTTCTTAGCTCAACTAAAATCAAAAAATATCATGGCTCTTTCACAATCTTTTGCAAACTTATAGTTTAATTTTGATTCAGTAGCACTTGTTATCAGTTTTATTTCTGTTTTTATTCAAGAATCATCTTCGGTTTGAATTAGTTTTTAAGTGTTTTATCACATCTTTGCTGATTATATTTAATTTTTAACATTTGTTAACTTGTTTTACCTATTTTTTTTTTTTTTTTCATTTTAATAATTCATTTCCTTGTAAGTTGTATTTATTTAATTGTATTTTTATTTTTTTCTATTTGTTTAACTTTCTTGCTGCCTGTTTTAGTCTGAAGGTTAGTCTCTGTTTTCATTTTCTGTCTGTCATTCCTTTGTAAAGCACTGTGAGCTGATTTCTTATGTATGAAAAGTGCTATACAGACAGAGCACAGTTCAGTTACGTTTTTTTTTATCCCTGGAAAATCTACTCATATATCACATGCTCTTACATGAAAGATCACTTCACATCTTCAGCTTTCATTAAACGTAATAAAATCAACAAGAAGATGATTCATGTGGCGCACTAACCCGCGAACACTCCATGACAAACAACGGTGATGCAACGATCAAACAGTGAAATCAAAAATAACACAGACGCTTTATTCCAGAGATTCACAATAATCTCTGACTGTCATTAATCAGTGAATCATTAACATGGCTGCCCTGATGTGGCTGTTTCACTATGAGTGACCCCGACACGCCCTCCTAAAAATAACTGAGTCGATCATAATTACACAGCAGATATTTAACTCTGATGTCACTTTAAGGGAGGAAGGATAAGATGTTGAAACAATGTTTTATTTTAGTGTATAGTGTATATTTCCAACAAACTGGGAGAAAATGACAAATTATTATTCAATAGCCACTCCCAAATGATCGATGTGTGAATCGGTGAGTGACAGATGAAAATAAAAAATAAAAAAGGACAGCAGCCGTATCTATGAATCAGAGTCTGACCTGGTGTCTTAATAATAAAAAAAAACATGAAATATAAAAATAGATATACAGGGAAGAGGAGATAGTCACTGAGAAAAAAATGAGCCAGAGTTGGAGATGTAGCAGCATTTGGATGCACTTCTCTGGGGATGAAAGGCAAGCAGAAGCTCAGTGCAACATTTGTGGAAAAAAAAGGTCCAGGTCAACAAATAATCCACAATGCCACATGAAAACTCAGCACCCGATGACAGTATTAGTGTCAGATAGGGCTGAAAGATTTATCATTTTCAGCTCAAAATCGCAATTTCGGACAACGCATTCATGTGAATGCCAAAGCTTCAATTTTTTGCGGAGCTCCTGACTGACCCAGGATCTGTTGTGTCAACTATTTTACAAATCTAAAGGCAATTTGCATTTACAGAAGTACTGGTAAGCAGGTCCACAATACAAAGCCTTTGTTTAGGAGTAGAAGTTGGAGTATCCCTTAAATAATGAAAACAGATTATTTATCATCAATATTAGATGATGAATAATGTGTTATGTGCTTTTGATCATTGATTTCCTTACTGTTATCTATACTGTAAACAGTGAATATTGCACTGAAGCTTGATTTGAAGAAAATTGTTAATAAAATTGAAATTGCAATATCTGCCAGAAAAATCGTAATTAGATCTTTTCCTAAAACCGTTCACCCGAGTGTCAGTTGTCCGACAAGAATGGACTGAATCTGCTAATTCTGCCTCCACATCAGGTGGTGTTAGACGCCAGGCCACTATTCTGTCTTCAGCACCAGCATCGCCTGACGCTCCCTGGAGATGTGACATTTGTGAACGAGCCAGTCTTTTTAATGGCCCTCTGAAAGGAACAGAGGGAAAACGGCGTTTTTAATGGTGATGTGTTTCTTGCGACACATCTCTGTGTGATGGGCCTCTCAGCTGAGGGCACCTACAGTGATTAAAGCTGTGGACACCGGCCCTAAAGCAGCACTTGATCTACTGTTCACCAAAGCAGTGCACTTCAATTCGGCTCATTGTGGTACACAATTACAGGCTTTTCCAAGGTCTGATACAAGGAAAGGTATCCAACAAACTGAACCATGCCATCCCTCCTTTTTGACACCCATCTGTTACGGCCCTTTTCCATTAGCCCTACTCTACTTGGATCGGCTTTCCCCGATTCTACCCGGCTCTGCTCTACTGGCATTGTGCTGCTTTTCCACCAGCCCAGTCCCCTGGCCAGCGGGGGCGAGGTCGCCATGAAACAGCTGGGCGACACTGCGTTCATGTCATTTTAAGCGCGACACAACAATCAAAACAATGGAGGACTTGGAGGCAATAGTATACTTCATACTCGGCCTGTGGCTTTTTGTTACAAACTGAATGAAAGAGGAAAGCAGAAGAAGGCTGCAGGCGGCTAGAAGAAATACCCTTGAAAAGTACAGGAGAGTTTTGGAAGCTATACAACAGTTTGAAGCCGAGGACGAGAGCAATCGGGCTGCAAAGAAAAGACGTATGAGGGTAAGCTAATGGAAGCTACTGCTGGCTTGTTAGCTAGCTCGTAATGAAAAAGTCCTGTGTTTAACATTGTGATGGCAGCAAGTTATTGCCATGAAGTAACAAAGTGTATGTACTGCAGTCCTGTTTTGGACGCTCATGACCCATCCGTGACGACATTCTCTGACCAATCAGTAGCCGGCAGTTGGTTGACGTCACCTTTTAGTATCGACTCAGCTCGCTTAGAACCAAAACTGAATAGTTACTAAAAACTGGTTTGTTTTAGGAGGTACTGTGCCGGTGGAAACGCAACGCAAACCGAGTAGAGCCGAGTAGAGTAGAGTAGAGTAGAGCCAAGGCGGGCAAATGGAAAAGGGCCATTAGAGTGCCTAGCGCACAGAGCCGACCCAGAGGGGCGGAGCTAAAAGGTCTGCAGTCTGATGATTGGTCGCAAGGACAGTCACTTACTGCACAACAGCAGCTATAACAAAAAAATATGAGGTATGTTTAAATCACCCGTGGATCTGAGTGATCTGCTCCTTCAGCTGTAAATCATGCCCACATGAACAAAGCTGCATAGACACTTCAGTGGTGGGTGCCGTCCTCGCCATTCGTAGAGAGGAGGAAGTGCAGAGTGAGTTTGACGTAGCTGGCAGGACCCTCAGCTTACATCCTGCCCCAGTTGCGGGTTCAGCTGTCAGTGGAAACACGAGTGAGGCCTGAGCATACTGAGCTGTGCTGAACCAAAGCAGAGCACTGAGTGGAAACACAGCTTAATGAAACTCACAAGAAAATATTTGATGGACAACCTTTAATGTTCAGGCATGTTTTTGGCTTTTATTGTTTTTAAGGTAATAGATCAGAAAATCTCATTTCACCTTAAATACTTTAGAGTGGGACTGTTAGCCATTGGCTGAAGGATAATGTCAGCTGCCTTGCCATTTAGTTTTAGTTTCATTTCAGTGACATGTTTTAAAAGCTTTTAAGTCCTTATTGTCATCGAGAGACATTTTTATCATGGCTTTTACATTGCTTGCAAACCTCCAGAAGTGCTTTAATGTTGTAATAATCCATTTATTACAATAATCCTTCACAAAATGCTTGTTTGTCAGTAAAAGGTATTCAGAGATGAATCATGTTGTGACTAAAATTCTTAAAGGAGTTTAGGGTTTGGCACAGGGCAGGGGCAGCAAGGGTAATCATTCATAATCCCTCTCATAGACACATGATTACTGCAGACCTGTTTTTACCTTATGACCTTTTCTTTCCAAATATATGCAATCAAACGTCATCACAGAGCAAAAATAACAGAAACAATGAAGGAGGGCTGGGAAATATGACAAAAATGTCCATACTTGTAGAGGAAAATGAGTGAAATAGATTGTAAATATACAGCAGTTCAATTATTTTTATGTGAATTTAATCTATCCATCATCTACTCTGCTTATCCCTTTCGGGGTCGCAGGGAGCTGGAGCCTATTCCAGCTGTAGTTGGGCGAGAAGCGGTGTACACCCTGAACCAGCCAATCACAGGGCCACACAGAAAGACAGACAACCATTCACTCTCACACTCAGACTTAAGGGCAATTTAGAGTCACCAATCAACCTAATGGGCATGTTTTTGGAAGCTGGAGTGCCCGGAGAAAACCTACAAATGCACGGGAGAACATGAAAACTCTACTAGTTTAAAAGACTTGGTTCAAGTTTTTTCCTGATTTAATATGATGTTGAATGCACTTCTTGTGCATAAGGTAGTCTAACAAACATTTTTTTCCTGTTTTCAAAATTCAATGAAAAGGTTTATTGTTTCTGTTCTAGCTGAAACAGATTTCTTTAGTTTTTATTTTAATGTCTTGATTTTTGTATATTGTTTTTATTTGATCTATTTCAACTATGAACTTTAAGGCAAAGAAATATTTAATTTGTCATTTTTCACCAAAATAAAAATGCTCCCCTTTTCTGTTTTAGAACCATTAATTTCATGTTTGTTTATTTGTTTTCTTGAATGAATGTCCCTCTTTAAGCTCTTTGGATCTAACCCTTCTTTTGGGAAATCTGTCGTCTCTCGTGTGTATTTCAAGATGTTTTCTCCTTTTTTATTTTAGTAACCACGGACCACCAGCTCTGAATAGGTGGTGTGTTTGTCTGAGCCACATTTTCAGCCATGTCGTCTCCATGAGGGAAAACAAACAGTAAATATGAACCTTCGTGCTAATGCAGCTCATCAGATCTCCATTATCTCTGTCGGGTCAGTCTGTCGGGAGTCTCATTAGTAGTAAAACCTGCCTGTGAGCCCTCTGAGGCTCTGGACTTGTCTGAGTGCTCCCAGTAATTCTTCCTGAATCCTCATCATTTCCCATCACGATCAAACTCTCCGGCACTCGTGACTCAAACATCATGGATTATCAGGAGCTGCTAACTGAATCATGCCACGTTGATCTCTAAGGAGAAGGTCTGTCTGATCTAAAATGTTAGGATTCTGGTTTTCTGCCGGCACCCGGTCTGGATCTTACCTGGAGAGTTGGCCAGAGAGGCGTGGAACACGGAGAAGTTGATCAGAGCGTAGGACGCCAAGAAGAAGTTGGAGATGATCGGGGCAATGACATTCAGCTCGGCTGCAAGAAGGGAGTATCCAACAGTTAATTTTAAATATTTCAAAACATCAACATGCTAAAAAAAATCTCTTAAAATCTTTTAGCTAAGCAACTTCGTATTTACCAATAAGGAAATCAAAATTAGGCTCCAGCTGCATCACTGTGTTATTCTTCCCTTTTTAGACTCATGCACTTGTTTGTCCAGTGTGCAATCGTGCTGCAACACCTGACTAAGAGGAATGGACTCAAAGTAAGACAAACAGCAGATTTGTTTATTCCTAATGTCATTTAAAAGTTTAAAGGACTTTTTTTTATTAACGCTGCTACGATTAATTTTCTGATACAACCAAACCCCATCATATAATTGTTATCAGGGATGCACAATGTTGGAATTTTGCCCATATCCAATATGCCGATGTTTTTTAATTGATTATCGCTGATACCAATACCAATATATCTGGTCAAGAGCTCAAGCTCTGTACTTAACAAAAATGGACTTGTTTCTTTCAGTGTTACAGTATATTTTTGCGAGGAACAGATATAAAACAATAAAAACAGCATTCAACTCTTTGAAAAATTAAACCCTTGATTCTTAAATGTCAGTGCAGTGACGTGAAGGTGCATCAATATTGTACATTTGTGTAATTTGTCGATATTCCAGCTGATATATGGCTGATATGTGTGGCTAAGATATCGGCTGTAAATATTTGCAAAAATTTCAATATCGACCGATACAGATTAGGGATGTCAAGATATATCGTAACACTATATATCTTGATAGAGAACGGCCACGGTTATTGTTCGTAAGCTTTTCCACGTTCTATCGTGCCACAATAGTCATGTGATGTTACGGAGGCAGGCTTTGTGTGTGGATGTATGTTAGTGTGGCAGACTACACTGTATTAATAGTGAATACAGTGAGTTTTAAAAATCCCAATCATAGGGAATGGTAAAAATATTGTTTGGGTTTTACTTCATTAAAGTATTTTCTTTAAAATACTTGTTTATATGTTTTTTTTCAATCAGCATTTATACATTTTATTAGAAGAACTGTGAGATTTCTGGGATTAATATCGTATTGTAATATCGTGATATAAACTGCAATATCATATCGTATCGTATCATTCTGAAAATTTCCTATCGTGACATCCCTAATACAGATAAGTAACTTTTTAGGCTGATATCGGCCGATACCAGTATCAAACCGATAATATTGTGCATCCCTAATTGTTATAATCCATTTAATAGTGGATTTTTTTTTTTATTCTGGTATAAAAATACCAAAAATCTAAAACTGAACATTATTTTCATTTTTACAGCTGATGCATTTCCCTGTAAACTTTCAGGAAAATTAACAAATTACATTTAAATGATAATAAAGGGAGCATCTTCACATTGTTAAACTTAAACTACATTCCAGCCTTTAGCCTTTAGGTTTCTTTAGACAAATGCAGCTGCTTAATTTTCACCTTCTAGCCGAATACTAGCCAAGTTCCAGCCAATGGGAGTGCCTAAATCCCACTCTAAACGTGCTTGTTTGATGGAGTTGTAAGGTGTTCCCATAAGATGGCGTTTCCCCACAGGAGCACATCCAGTGGGCTTCAACCTTTGCGCTTATTGGAGTTGAGATTGCAGAGGATCTCATTACAGTCGCGTTGGTGGGCAGGTCTTAGCACATTCCAGTCATGGACCAGCCAAAACTCAGTCAAGGACAGTTGGGAAAATTAAAGTGGCTCCATAAATATATGTGCAGTTGTACCGATGAGGATGAAGGCCAGAGCGATCCCGAAGGTCAGGATGTAACCACGGAGGGGCTCGTTGTTCTTGCCGTAACCCTTGGCGAACATGCTCAGGCCGGGGTAGATGTTGTCCTTACACAGAGCCTGTAGGAACAAGACATTATCATTTCTATCACTCAAACTTCCCTATATTAATAAAATAAAAATAAAAACCTTGTTTCATACCTGGAACACTTTGGGGGCACTGACTAAAGAGGCCAGAGCCGAGGAGAGCGTGGCCGAGAAGATTCCAGCGGTGATGATGGGTCCAAAACCAGAAACAAGACTCATCACCTGAGAACAAGGTCACATCAAAAATGAAGAACAACTCGTTTATATGAACTTCGATTTATTCCACACATATATATACATACATATATATGCTAACTAGAGATGAGCAGGAACTTTTGATCTTTTGAGCAGTCACTCGTAAAAAAAGAAAATAGCCTCAATAAAAATGAAAATCTCATGTGATTGTCATTTCAAAGGAAAATTTTCTTCACTATCAACTCTAAAGCACCTGGTCATAATTGGTACTACCACCAAATGGTGGCTGCAGCACATCTGAGAGCTTTTTTGTTAAGTGCTACAAAAAGAGGAATAAGGCAGAAATGGAAGGTAATACATCTCAAATCTGTGATTTCAGGCAAAGGTCCCAGATTCAGATTGATGTACACATAAGGTACAAGTCTAGGCCATTTTACCACAAACATGTACAATACCATACCCAGGCATGGTACATGTCAGTGTCAATGTCAGCTTTATTTATATAGCACATTTAAACAGCCAGCGGCCTACCAATGTGCCTTACAGTAGAAAAGGCAGACACAATAAAAAACAGTAAAACAATAAAACTAATAAGAGTAATAAAAAACCAATAAAAGCAATAAAACAAAACAATACAGTATAACTATGTTTAATAACCAGTAAAACCAATAAAAACCCAATAAAAGTGGCTATACTCTGCCAAAGGCCAAGGTGAACAAGTGCGTCTTTAGCCGTGTTTTAAAAGTAGAGACGCTATTTGCAGTCTGCACATTTAAAGGTGATGTGTTCCACAAAGTGGGAGCCGCAACTGAGAAGGCTCGATCTCCTCTAGTTTTTAAACAGGATCGAGGAACGTCCAGGACCATCTGACGTCCTGACTGAGGTGCTCTGGAGGGCTGATGAACCTTCATAAGGCCAGACAGGTATTCTGGGGCCAGCCCATTCAGAGACTTAAAAACAAATAAAAGAATCTTAAAATAAATCCTGAACCTTACTGGAAGCCAGTGAAGGGAAGAGAGCACCGGAGTTATGTGCTCCTGTTTCTTTGTCCCAGTCAGGAGACGAGCAGCAGCATTCTGAACAAGCTGCAGGCGGTTAAGGTCAGACTGTTCAATGCTGACATATAGGGCGTTACAGTAGCCCAAACGAGATGTGATCAAAGCATGGGTAACTTTCTCAAGATCTTTCCGGTCCAGATAGGGTTTAACCTTGGCTAAAAGCCTCAGCTGAAAAAAGCTGGACTTAACAACAGAGCTGATCTGCTTGTCCAATTTAAAAGCACCATCAACAATCACCCCAAGATTCCTGGCATGGGACCCAATATAAGGGGCTAGTGGGCCAACGGAGCTGGCAAGGAGCTGGACCAGATCAGGGCGACTAAACGGGACAACTTCAGTTTTGTTTTCGTTTAATTTCAAGAAGTTCAAATCCATCCATTGCTTTATATCATTCATGCAGTTGAGCACGCACTGAAGAGCATCTTTGGTTGGGACCTTCAACGACAAATACACTTGCACATCATCGGCAAAGCAATGAAAGGGGATTCCACATTTCCTAAAAATCGACCCCAGACGTTGCGTATAAAAGGAGAACAGTAGAGGGCCCAGGACTGATCCCTGAGGGACCCCGCATGTCAGAGGGGCCACGGAGGAGGAAAACTGGCCCATGTGCACAGAGAAAGACCTCTCACAGAGGTATGATTTGAACCAACTTAGGGCAGTGCCCTTGATGCCTATACAGTTCTCGAGGCGTGATAAGAGAATTGCGTGATCCACTGTATCAAATGCCACTGTCAGGGCAAGAAGGATGAAAAAGGCGCAGTTACCAGAATCAAGGTTTAACAAGAGATCATTAAAAATCTTTAAAAGAGCAGTTTCAGTGCTGTGGAGAGACTTAAAGGTGTAGTCAGCAATCTTAATCCGATGCACTATTTGTCAAAATCACCGTATTTCTCCTCACCATATGCAAGCTGTCACTTCTGAGAGCATGCTGAAAAAAAAGTCTGGTTTCAATACACAGCCTAGGCTCTGAATTTCAGCAGGTAAGTCCTGTGTGTCGGACCGAGCCACCAAAACAGGGGTACACCACCTCACGCCCAGGGGGTGGTTCATACTCGTGCGCAGGTCAGACAGAGGGGAGGGGGAGTAGTACGTTGCGTAGCATGCGCAGTTAGCGCAAGAGAGGGACACGGTAGTTACCCTCGAGCGCTGGCTGGTCCGGCCTCCGCCATATTGGTCAGCTACGCAGTTTCTATGGCCGTTTCCATGACAATGCGCATCCGTGAACTTTGGGGGTGGAGCCCGGGGGTGGAGTATGAAGGGAGAGGTGGGTCTGTTTTCGTTTAAACGTAAAATATCAACAACCTCTCTACTCGTTTTCCCCCACATCGCTGACTACACATTTAAAACCAGACTGAAACACTTCACAAACATTGGCCCTTTGCAAGTATTCCTGGAGTTGGTTAAAAACGACTGTTTCTAAAATCTTGGAAATAAAAGAGAGTTTGGAAATCAGCCTAAAATTTGACAAAACCAAGGGGTCCAAATTTTTCTTTTTTAAAAGAGGCTGCACTGTGGCATGTTTAAAGGAGGATGGAACACATCCAGAGCTGAGACATCGATTAATAAGAAACAGAATAAAAGACTAAATGGAGCTAAAAACCACCTTCAACAAACGGGATGGAATGCTACCATATTTAAGCAGGCTTGGCTCGGACCTGGGTCCTGATCAGAACTGGGTCTTCTTCAAGCAGAACTCCACTTAGAGAGAGGTCTAGACTCAAGGCCACGTTTCAGGAGTGACTCAAGCACGGCATGATGGAGATGTGAATACAGTTGTGCTATTCGTCTGCCAGTAGAGCTCTAAATGCCCCCCACCCTTTAAAACCTGTTACATCCATGCAGCATGGTCTTACTTCATCCTCTGAGCTGCACGGTAGATTCAGAAACATCCATAGGAACATAATCACATGGCTCAGATCAACTACATGCATGTAAGCATGTCTGGGTAATGAAAACCAGCAGAAAAGAGGCGAGGGAGGTAATCAAGCTCAGGCACGGTGCAAAACAATCATGCCTAATGTGAAAACACCATTAAAGCGATATGCCAACATTTTTTTTGTATTCATGTCTTGCCTCACTCCTGAGTCCATGACAAGCAGATACACTCCATTCTTTTGACTGTGCATGCAATAACAAGGAAGAGACGGGCAGAGCTGGCCTACCACTAATTAGCTTAGCTCAAGCACTGGTAGTCAATGGGTAGTGTTAGCCTGCCTGTGCCTAAAGCCATCAGATACACTCTTCAGCAACTCGGTCCTTTGTGCTTGTTGTGACTCGTTTTATTACCAATTTATGTTACGTTATCTTCTGCTATCATCGTATTATCATCTTCTATTCATAAACAGAGGCTTTTTTTTTTTTATTGACCTACTTTGTGACATTCGCGAAGGAATCAAGCCTTTTAAAGGACTCTTTTAAGTGAACGACGAGAACGGATTCGCAGTTGTGAGTAAGCCATTCATTTGTGAGCCAAAACACAGCACCATTTAGAGTTGCTGAAGTTTATCTGATGACTGTAGTCAGCGGCAGGGTAACACTACCTACTGACTCCCAGTGTTTGGGCTAAGGTAATTAGCCGTGGCGAGCTTTGGCCATCTCTTCCTTGTTACTGCACAGTCAAAAGAATGGTGTTCATCTGCTTGTCATGGACTCAGGAGTGAGGCAAGACACGAAAAGATAGAAAATGTTGGCATATCCCTTTAATTAAGACGCATTCATCTACATCACAAAATATTTTCACCCAGTTTTTAATGTCATGATCACATAGAATATTGAATTAACTTAGTTTACTTAATAAAACAAATGACAGTAATATGAGTCAACCCTGAGCCAAAGTCATCACAAAGCAGTGCTTCATCTGTCAGCCTAATAATGGCATCAAAATAACACATTAGAGTGCTTTAAAACTTCATTGCTGAAAATTCTCCAATCTCTACTTGGTGATTTCTTTGGAGGAATTGAACATTAAATGCCCGCCCCTGACTCTGATATTCAGTTGAATACCTGGAAGTCGTTGTGCAGTCCGTAGCGACAGTCCTGAGCGTCCCTGCAGGCGGAGAAGTCGTAGCCAAACTTGCAGGAGGCAGTGGTGCAGTTAGTGAACTGAGCGGTAAGCGTGTCGTTCGGTCTTCCACTGGCGTCTCTCACGATGCACGATCCTGAAGAGATGGATATATTTGTTAAGGGATGGGGAAAACTTTCAGGACTTTCACAGTATGACTAAACAGTTAAAATTATAGATATCAATTTTAATATTAGATTGATCCCTCTATGAAGGGTTGTATTGATTATACAACTATAGTAACTATCTTTACAACCATACAGACATGAGGACCCTCTTAAAAATGAGATGCCACATCTCAAGGGGCTAACCTTTGATAAATTTATATTCAACAAGGACAAAAATGGTGCTATACAGATAAAGACTGATTAATTGAATCTATATTCAGCAGAGACAAATGTGATGAGGACAGATGTATGATCTGGGAGTCCAGGGGTTTGTTGCTATCTCTAGATGTTTGTATGTATGTGTGTAACTAAATATATGCATATATGTGTATCTATAAAATAAAGATTGTGGCTTCAGCCTGCTCTATTTTAAATGCCTTGAGATAACACCTGCTATGAACTGGAGCTATACAAATAAAGATAGATTGATTGTTTCTTCACCTGTTGAAACGGCGACTCCCAGATAGACGATTCCTGTGATCAGGATGGCAAGGAGGGTTCCTCTGGGGATTGCCAACTGCGGGTCCTGTAAACAAGTGAAATTATATCAATAATGAGGAACAACAGCAACAAAAAACTTAATTTCATAAAAAGAGGGTTTCAAGGGTTCAAGCCAAATTGCATCCTCACAGCAGATTTTTCTAAAAACTTTAAAGTTTCATAACTTTTAGCAATTAGTTCTGCTTTTTCTGTCAAGGGCTAAAATGGAAACATAATCGAAACTACCTAAATCTAACTTTCTAACTTGAATGACAGAGTTGTACCAGCAAGTCTAAGTATAAAATATAACCAATTTGAGCTTAAAAAATGGAAAAAATATTGTGGGGAAACCACAAAAACCTTCAGAAAGATTAAGATTACCATGCAACGTTTACAAAATAACCAAAATGCATGTCAGATATCGGAAATTACTTCAAGTTTTAAGCAATTCTGTCAGGATAATATGACGGAAAAAAAGGGCAGAGGAAAATCTTAAAGGCTATTGGGGGAATAATACGCAATAACCAAATGATGGCATGTTAGAAAACTTGAAGCCAAAACCTGAGGAGAGAGGAACGGGCTAATAGTGCTTCCAAAAAAAACAGAAAATAAAAACCAGCAGATGAAAACAATAAAACATCAGGGATCATAAACCACCAGGGGACAAAATAAAGTTCATAATCTGCTCCAGGATACAACACAAAAAAACAGAAATATTTTGGGAGCTCAGAACATCCACTGATGTTTGTGGAGCGCCCGGGCACAGACTGAGTCAATAAATATTCTGACGTGTGAAGGGGTTTTGTGTTCATGTGCTCTGGTGTCTGTTAAAATCCTGACAGCGTCGTCCTGAGCCAGCTGGAGCCCCTGGAGAACGCTCTGAGTGATACCAGCAAAGAAGAGCGCTACAGTAGTCCAGACTGCAGCAGATAAAACAAACAGACCCAGATGATTCTGCAGGAATCACTCGGCTGCAAGAGGCACGACTGTGTGTCTTCAAATGAACATCACAACATCTGTTTGGAACCAAAACTGACAAAGGGTGTGAGGTAATGTGGCTCAGCTTTTCATCAAATAAACCAATTTTCACACAAAACAGGTCGGTGCCACCTCATGGGCCACAAACTACAACTGCAGATCATCACAGCTGCATTTCTCAAGCTATCAACATTTCCTGCACGAGAGCGAAGAGATCATCCTGGATTATAGGACCACCAGGGCTCTAACAAGACCGGATATTTAAAGGGATACACAAACATTTTTTTTGTTTTCTTGTCTTGCCTCACTCCTGAGTCAATGACAAGCACACAGACACCATACATTTCGACTGTGTGTGCAGTATCAAGAAAGAGATGGGCAGAGCTCACCTACTGCTAATTAGCTTAGCTCAAGCACTGGGAGTCAGTGGGTAGTGTTAGCCTGCCACTGTCTACAGTCATCAGATAAACTCTTCAGCAACTCTAATGGTCTTGTGTGGTTGTTGTGACTCGATTTTTTATCATGTAACGTTGCTTTATAAATTTTTAGACTGAGTTTATCACATTATATAAGTTTTGGCAGTCTCTTTCTTGTTACTGCACAGTTGAATGAATGGTGTCTATTTGCTTGTCATGAACTCGGGAGTGAGGCAAGACACGAAAAAGAAAAAAAAGTTGGCGTATATAATTCATGATATAAAACAAGGAGGGGCATAATGCATCTTAAGGGCCACTTCTGGCCCTCCTGCTTGCAGCCCACAAGTTGATTTAAAGTATCAATATATTGTAACAATTTAGAGAAAAAAAAAAACAAAATCCGCCATAAAAATATTCAAAAAATCAAAACATCTCCACAATTACATTTAGCTTGACAAATGTTTAGTTTCTTTTTGTTATTTGTGGTTTTATTGTCTTGAAATTTGTCTTTTTGATGGAGTTTCAGTAACTGATGAACAATCACAATTGAAGCTGAACTTAATTAATATGTTAATAAAAATGCACATTTTCTCCTGATATATATATATCATATGATGTAACTAGTCTGAGAGTTTTAATTATGTCTATGGACACAAATTCCAGTTGAGCTTTGATAACATCTCTCTCAAGGAATTGATATCTTTAGTCTTTCTGCTTAACAATTCCCTTATCAACTCACTTTCTGCAGTGAGCAGAAATGACAACAAAGACGTCGAAAATCATGGCGGACAGCGGACAGGTGTGGTCAAAATTGTGTCTTAACTTTTGACGAAAAATACACTTACTGCACAACTTTCACTAAGTGGAAACACCAGCAACTTGCAGAAGCTTTTCTGCAGCACGGCGCTGAATATCAAGAGCGTCATGTGTTTGACATTGTTGCCACTTAATATCAAAAAGGCCAAATTTTTTCCATGAAGGAAGGATAAAGGAATCGCTAACGATCTGGATCAATTAGAAGGATTGTTACTGGCACTGGTATCAATAAAATCCTACTGATTCCCATCCCTTATCTTGTCAAAGACAAATTCAAGCCTGTTCCCTGTGCGATCTTTTTAAGACAAACTCTATTTTGGGTCAGTTTTTCTTTCCAAGAATTGTACATCAGGGCGAAGGTGTTTGACTTTGAGCTTTGTGATATAATTAGGGATGGGAAACAAATCACAATTTCATTTGAAAATCAGTAATTCCCGGAGGGAATTTAAATCACCTGTCTTTTTGCTTATCAATTCCTTTACCTTAGTTCTGCATGCTTTGCAAATTAAAAGCGTTACGCACTCATCAGAGGCAGTCAGCAGAGATGACAAGAATGAATCAAAAACCATGGCAGACGGGGGCAGAAGTTGTCAAAATTTTGTCTTCATTTTTGGCAAAAAAGATGCTTAACAAGCAACTTTCACTAAGTGGAAACAGCAACAGCTTGCAGAAGCTTTTCTGCAGCACGGCGTTGAATATCAGGGGCGTCGTGTTTAACATTGTCGTCAGTTAAAATCAGAAAGGCCAAATTTTCTCCAGGCATGAAGGATAAAGGAGACATTAAAAATCTGATCAATAATGGAATTGGTATCAATAAAATAGTATTGATTCCCATCTGTAATCATGTCAAAAGATAAAGTCAGGCCATGGCCTGTGCCATCTCTCCATTTTGGGTCATTTATTTTTTTCCAAGAACTGGCATCAGGACGAACGTGTCTGTGATATACAGTGGTAAAAATGGGTGACAGGTACTCTTGAAAAAGACCAATATTTATTTTGAAATTTGGTGTTTGAATATAGTTGAATTAAAGATGCCCTGATGGATCAGCCACCGATCAGTATCAGCTGATTTGTTGCTTAATAAAATGTGATCAGTTGAATAACCTTGAATAAATAATGTCGAGTGGGGGTTAAATTTGTTTTCTTGGCATTATGACATAATTACATATTTAAATGATGTTACCATGTTAAAATTCTGACTTATTGCCTATTATTCATTAAACTATTTGCACTGTTTTGCCTGTTGGCTTGAAGTAACAGTTTTAGACAGTCTGTCAATAATTTCGTTAATTCATGAAAAAAAAAAAAAGTGATAAAAGAGTCATTTTATTGTGTAAGTCAGATGTCCTGACTGCATTGCTCCATGAGATCTTTCTGTTCTGCTTTGTTGAGCAAACACTTCACCAGCTGTTCAAACAAAACATGAAACCCTATCGGTATCAGCCAAGAAAAACCTGAGCGGGGCATCCCTAGCTAAAAAAGGAGCATTCCTTCGATTCCTTAAATCTACGACAATTTGGTCAATGCTTGTTCCAGTATTTTCAAAAAGATAATCAAGAAAATCACAAATATTCCCTAACATTATATTAATATAATATTCCCTTGAGATGTTTTCTGTAGGTTGATTTTGTTTCTATTTCTCTTAAAGCTCGTAGTAACTTACTGCAAGATCTCCTGAGATGTTTGCTCCGGCCAGGATTCCAGTGGCTGCAGGGAAGAAGATGGCGAAGACAGAGAAGAAGGTTTCCTCTCTGAAGTCTGGACCCATGTTCTCCCACATGATGGCACCTGAGGGAAATATGAGACATTTAATAATTAAGAGACAGATGAATAATTAATGTCAGCGTCAGCATGATGAATCCAAAAGATAAGTCTATCGTACCGTCGTAGCCGAAGAATCCCCTATCTTCCTTCGACTTGAATGGAATGAAGGTTCCGATGAAGTAGTTGATGATGGCGGTGATGAGGACAATCAGCAGGAAGATCTGAGCCTAAAGGGAAGCACGTTAATAGTTCATTATTCATCTGTTAAAACAACGTTTGCATTAGCTGTGCCTGCAGGTGACTATTTAATCTCAGTGGTAGGTGACCAGACAGCGGGAGGCTGCTCTTACCTTCGCCTCCCACTCCATTCCCGCCACAGAGATACCGAGCAGGAGGATCACGGTGATGGTGCCGATGATTCGGATGTCGTTGATTTCATCGGTCATGATGGCATCCACACCCTGAGGGACGATATGAGTGGTTGTTAATGGAATAACAACAGATAGTAAAGATGAAAAAACACAGGCCTGAGGCATCACCTGTTGCTCCATCGATCCTCAAACTTTCTCTTTAACACATGCTAAAGGCTGTGCATAGCAGCAGACCAGACTGTTCTTTCTGCAGCTGATCATGAGGAAACATCTCTCCAAACTGAGTGTTTAAGGCTGAACTCAGAGAAAAAGTGAATTAACACACTCAGGCTGCAGTGGCACCATTTTTCCATCATTTGTCAACAATGTTCTCACCACCCTCCCTTTTCACAGGGTAATAATGCGCCTCCGTCTGATGGAGAAATGACTGATAAAAGGCTGAAAGCTGCTCTGCTGCTGTCAGCTCATGCTGTTATGCTCTCAGGAGATAAATGCTGTTATTTGTCTGCTTTCTGCACTGCCTTTTCTCTCTTTTCGACCTTATTCCCTCAGCTGAACGGCCTCTCAGAGGGATTTTGTTTACCCACACAAATTCTTAATCGTCAGTAAAGCTGCAGACTACTGCCAGTGTCACAGGACGAACAGACAAACTCTACCATTATAAACACAAGGGAAAACATTGATAAGTCTGGTGTGATCAGTCCTCATGCAATAAAAAAAAAAACATTTTCATAGTTCAGATGCAGAGATAATAAAAGGCTTCTGAGTATCTGCATGCTGAGCGCAATGATCTAAAGTCATGTATCTTCCAAAAGTAGCTGCAGAGGGTCATTTTGGAAGGATAGGCAGGGTTCCCACTCTTTCCAGAAATTATTTTCTAGGACTTTTCCAGGACGTCACACGGGTGTTGACAACTATTTTCATTAGAAAGTAGCTAGCTAAAAACTGCACAACAAGTTGCTAATCTCTTCTCTGGGGCCTCTTTGGGGAAAAAATGTCTTTACTGGGGTCTGAAAAGTTTGTAAATCTAGAGACAAAGTCATGGAAACACTGGGCAGCAGGACTGCTCTGAGGGGGATATGCAAATTTGATTGGCTGGTAGCGTCACGTGGGACGCTGCATAGGTTGGCCGGCTAGAGGCAGAGAAACTCTGCAACTCAGTTTTGAGAGAGCCGACATGTAGGCTGTGCGCAAATTATTTAACCCGTTTGCGTTCACTAACAAGGTCGAGAGAAGCAGAGGGAAGATAAATAATTTTCCAGGACAATTCAAGCTTTTCCAGGACATTTTCCTTTTTTCTTATTTTCCTGATGTTTTCCATGACTGGAAAACTGGTCAATCATTTTCCAAGTTTTCCAGGACACGTGGAAACCCTGACAGAGAAACAAAAACGATGCAGACCAAAAAAAAAAATATATATATATATATATATTTTTTTTTTTTCCAAAAACTAAAAAGAATCAGTGGAGAAGGACTGTTGAGGCTCATATGATCATTGGATAATAGTGTATCTGTCCTCCATTGTTAACATTAAAGTGGATTTTAACTGAGTCTATCCATGGTCCAGTGTTTGTCAGGGGTCATTTTGTTTCCACCACACACAAATCCTTCACGCGTAAGCCATTGTAACCCCACTTATTTTCAGTAGTATAGAAAATTCCAACGCTCCTGAACGCACCATCCGCATTCATCGGAGAGTTGCAGAGAGACGCAGCAGACCTTTGCGAGGATAAAAAAACTTGCAGCTGCTGTAAATTTGCGTCTGTGCAAAGTTGAAGCTCCGACCAAGAGTGTGCTTTTTCTTCTGATAATACCTGATGAGTGAGAAAACTTGTTTTGCTTGTTTAACCCTTGTTATAAATATATGCAAGGGGGGCATTAGTTTGGTTTGAAAAGTGGATTTGTCCTTGAATAACTTTACAGTCAACATGCTGACATAACAAATTTACTACTGTTACAATTTGCCATGGTTAAAACGCTCTGTCAGGAAAACATATATTTTTTCCTGATATAATAATACCAAATCCAGTTAGAATATGGGATTCCAGGTGAGTTAGAACACTTTTGGAACAACATTTTGAAGCTGTTTGGCCTTATCTTAGTAGTACCTCAGTCAGTTAGGACGGAGCAGAGCTAACGTTAATAATCACTAATGACCCGGATTATCCACCCATGGCGGAATTTTAATCGAATAATTAAATAAAGATAATAATAATAACAATAAATGTTTCCAGCCTACAAACGAGAAAGGTAAGACAAGAAGGCTTCATGTTGTGATTTGTTGTTCTTCTTCCGCTGCTGATTCACTGAGTTTTTGTTTCAAAGTTTGAGTCATGAGACTGATCATCGTGGTGGCATTTTTTGTGGGCTGACTAGCTGTGTTTTTGTAATTTTTCTGTTTACTCCTTGAGTTGCTTTGTGTTAAAACTATGTTCGAATTGAGTGGAAATTGCTGGTTAGGCTTGAAGTCAAGATTCTCCCGATCACGGATATACTATGCGGTTTGTATGGGTTGCCATGGTAACAGCATGTAACTCCAACTATGGTCCCCAGTGACCCGAGGTGTATTCTTTTATATTCAAAATGGCTTAACCTTGATCTTATTTGTGATGAAGAGAGTTGAGTCATTTGTTTACGTGCGGTCCCTGAGCTGTAAATCCTGTTGAGATGGATGTGATATATTTGACATGCTGATTTCACCATGAAGTTCAACATTGTTGGGGGTTCATAATTCATATAAACGTGTCGGCCCAGCTCTCAAGAGGTTTTTATTCAATACATGACAATCACTTGAAACATGAAATAAGTCTACACATTTTATAGTAGCCATACTGTGCTGAATTTTATTCATTTATGGTGTCTGTTTTAAATTTGTACAGAATATTGTCTATCTTAATTAAGTCTCTTTTTATGTAAGGACTACAGACGGAAATTAACTTCTCTGCTAAATCTGGTGCAGCCATCTTTTAATTTCTCTGGAATAATTTATGTCACTGCACGCTGTCCTGTTATAAACCAATAAACTCAACTAAATCAAAAGTAAATCAATTATAGTCATCATCCCATTAACTTCTCAAAAGTCACTTTTGCCAGTAGCCATCCCCCCCTCTTTTCGAAACAAACTGACGCCCTTGATGGCAGGAAGTAATTGAGAACCACAGCCATGGTCAAAGCAGACCTCTACTTAAAATGGCACAGGCTGATGGTCGGCCTGCTGGGCATTTCTGCCTGACGCACCTCCAGCATGCCTTTAATGCAGGTGAAACACCCGTGGGCCCACATGGGTCATCAGCTGGGGACCACTGGTCCTTTAACCCCAGTACAGGGGGTCAGGGATCAGTCCCTACCAGCCCCTGCTGATGCTGTAGGTGTTGTTTGGCCCCTGACTCTTCTGCTTCCTTTTTGGCCACAGCCAGAAACTGTCTTTCTGCCTCCACAGCCTGTTCTTTCATGGCTTTCCACCATGAAATGTTATGAGTCGTCCTGGATAATATATACATTTAACTGATAAATTTACATTTTTTTGCTGCTAAAGATTTGAAAAATAAAAATAGAGATTATTTTTCCCTGATCAACTCCACCTCTCTGTTTGCTTGACAACCTAACAATCAGACCAACTTTCCTGATCATCCTTTGGTGTGAGGTGTGTCAAGAGCCATTTTGACACAGGAAACAATGGACAAACTACTTTTACCACAGCCGAACAGTCCTTATCCCAATGTGATGACATGAGAATGTAAGTTGAATTTAACAGCACGGACAGCATGTTTAGCTGGAGCCATATTGGCAAGTTGAGGAAACTTATACTAAATTAATGTAAGTATACTTTTTATTTGCTTACCCTGGACTACTTAACACTTATATCACCATCAAATCACTTGCAGGACATATGAAGTGCTGGTGTTGCACCAACACCGTAAGAGCTGTAGCATTTATCACAAACCAACAATTAAGGTCAAGACAGACTTACAGCCAGGAGCTCCACCACAGTTTCAGCAAAGCCGACCACATACATGGCCACAGCGACTGCATTGGCGAAGGCGAAAATCAGACCGATGGAGCCGCCAAACTCTGGACCCAAACTCCTCGATATCAGGTAATACGCTCCACCTGGAGGGAGAGGACAGCACGTTAGTGAAGGAGAAAGCCTCCTGGTTATGTCCTTACAGACCATGTGCAGCTGCTTCCCTGCATCACTCCCTCACTCATCAGTGTCCAATTTAACCCTTGAAGCAAACAGAAAGTATTTTAGAACTCTGGCAAGACATGAGAAAGAGTCTAAAACTGTCCTATTCAATCATGAGGTCAAAAATATAGTTCAATGATGTCCATGAAATAAATCTGCTGTTGTGTGAACACAGTAAAGTATCTCATTGTAAAGAAGCGGAGAGTAATCCTGGATAAACCCGTAATGATGTGACTCCAGATGAAAACAAACAGACTGTTAAGAGTCCGTCACAGGTCGGATTTAATCTGCAACGTCACAGCGAGGAGGAGGAGGAGGAGACTTAGATCTACAAAAACAATCCCAAACCAGGGCCCTTAAAACAGATTTATTCTTTCAGAGACAGTGGAGATGAGACACGTAACAGCTTGTGAAGTCACAGATGGAGGCGTGCGAAAAAAAATGATCTGAATTCAAATCAAATTGTATCTATAAAAAGATTCAGAATTGATTTTAAACTTACATAAATAAGTTTTTATACACTTTTTAAAAGACTTCATTTTGTAGGGTATCTGAATTGTTGTTAACACATTGAGACAAACATGTCAAAGTCATGTATACCTCAAACATATTTTATTGTGCTTGTTTTCCCAAATAATTTCATCCAGCCTGTTGGTGCACTGCAAGAAGAAGCAGATGCTGCAATAAACACCTTTTTTTTAAACAGAGACAGCATTGTGAATCAGTGTGAATCGAAAATCGGGTTTCAAACCATTTCTGTCCACAGCGCACAATCCAGCCAAAATCTCAAGGCACAGCACATTCATATCTAAGACCAACAGCCTCTCCAGCATGTGTTATTTTATCAGACTGTTAATGATCAATTCCCTCGACAAATGCCACATAATGACACACAAAAACACTAAATTTCTACTAACAAAATTAAAAACTTCATTTGAAACATTAAATTTCAGATATTTAGAAGCACAGAATTAAACTTTACAGTTTCCACCTTTTAAATAAATTAAGCCGATGAATGGGAGAAACCCAAAAGTAAAAATGTGATATACCCATTAATCAAGGTACAGAGTTTCAGGGATGCACAATATTGGATCTCTTCAATATGCTGATATTTCCAAACTCATTATAGCCAATACAAATATAAAAAACAATATTTTGGGGTGAGAGCTCACAAGCCTACACTTTACCAAAACTGACCTGAAACTTTCATGATGATGGTCTATTTGTGTTCGAAGTTAACAGGAAAATAGTGCAAATTCCTCAAATTCTATTTTTACTATTTATTGGCACACTTTATCAGCAGCTTTCATTTCCTCTTGCTATTTAAAATATATCTACATATATTTTTTGTTCCCCTTCCTAGTATTAATTGTCATTTTTATAACGTCAACAAAAAGATAATAATAATGATAACAGAATCATAATTAAAAAATACAAACAAATAAAATATAATAAAAGAAATTAAATTAAAATAAAATACAATTAAGAAAATAACAAAAAGGAGTTGCTCAAAAACACACTGACCCATTATACAAATCTGTAAGAGTCTGGAATACACTGGTCCAAAAAAGACAATGAAAGAATAATAAAATAAAGTCTATACATTTTGGCAAAAATATTCATATCTGCTGATCCTGATGTTGTTCAGATAATATCAGGCATCCCTGCTAGGACTGGGCAGTATGAACCAAAACCAGTATCTCAACATATTTCAGCTAAATTACGATACCCTTTACATATTTCAATATTCTTTTCCAAATAAATAATTTTGAAATCACAGGTTCATGAAGCTTAAAGTTGGATTATTTTGATGCAGAGGGCAACAAAAGCTTGAGGTTTGAAGCTGCAGCTCATTTTACAGCCATCTCATTAAACTTTATGGTGATACAAAGAAAAATGAAAAATATTCCTCATGCCTAAACTTATGTTGCCTCCTGTCCTGACATTCTCAGCTTTTGTGTTCCCAATGATAGATCACTTGGTGCCATTTTAGCGCATAACAACTATGCTGATATAAACTTGTATCTAATTTGAAGACATACTAATATTTTTCAAAAACTCAATATATCTCCCAGCCCTAGTCCCTACTTAAAGCACACACAGCATCCTTATTAATGTAAGTTCACAAAAATGCTGCTTCATTTTGGAGAACTGTGGCATCATCCACTTCATTGGCCAATCAGATTACAGAAAAACTATAAAGTGTAATTCATAAAGAGGATTGTTTTTAAAGCCAGGAAACCCAAATAACCTCAGAGAGTGTTACACAGCGAACTTCCTGAGATTAAACCTCAGCTCATGTTTTTATAAGAACATTGAGGACCTGGAACATTCTGTACTTTCATTTTCCAATAGATATTTTATTTGTTCATTTTTATAAAGATCTGCTTCTTTTTCTTCTTCAGCAAAGAAAACTCAAACCTGACTGTAGTGACCCGAACTCAAGGTCACTTCTACTGAACTTTAAAATCATGATCCAGAGGAAATGAGCTTCAAGGTCACAGTAGTGGGTGCGAACCACAGGGGAATCTAAGCTGAATCATCCTCTCCTTCCTTTCTGAGTCGAGACCATGATGAAAATGTCTTAATATTTGTCACTGCAGCTGTAAAGTCTGCTCTCCTTCATGCCGCTACACGTCATTTCACTCGAAAAAGTCAAGCAGACAGTTTCTTCATCTTAAGTCCATAAGTTCATGCTTCATGACTGCTGGAGTATGTTCACAATCACTAAAGCTCCATCTAGTTTTCACATACTGAGCTCCCCTGATCCACCTCTCATCTCACTCTGTCTGAGGCACTCTAAAGGCTCCCATCCCCGCGTGGATCCAGTCCGCTCTAATTGGTTGATCGGTCTGCTCTGAAGTGATATGTTGTCAACAACTCTGCATTCCTGTTTATGTCTACGCTTTCTTTGACTTCACCAGTCTCATGGTCTTAAGTTTGGAAATGGTACCGGAGCTGACACCAAATAATCCTGACACTGCGTACCAGAACACCAGTTTCCAGTTGCAGATTATTTTGGGGGCTACCCACATGTTTAGCTGTGTTGCTTGTTCCACTAATGTTGTCAACAACCCGGTGCCTCAGCAGGGCTGACAACATCACCAAGGACAGTTCACATCCTGGTGACCTGTTGCCCTCTGGCAGGCGCTACAGGTGCATCAAAACAAGGACAAGCAGACTAAAAAACAGTTTCTTCCCGAGAGCCATCACCACCCTGAACTCTCACATGCAATGACCCCGGCCATCAATATAATGTAAAATGTGCAATATCTCTATCACTGCCACTGCTGTTGCTGCTATGTTTTAAATACTACCTCGATATTTATATTTATTTATCCAGTGCAATTCATTCATATGTGACATATAATCATCTGTAAAATACTAATCACCATTTGCACTATAAGTATTCAGTATTCAGCTGTCCTGTGCAATACATTTCTATATACAATATATATATATAGACACCATATTTTCGTTCTTAATAATTATCCTCTACCTCATACTGTACATAGAGCTTCAATTGTGTTGTCCGGTAGGACTGTATTTCATCTTGTACATATCTTGTACATTTAAAGTCTTCTTACAACCTTTTTTACTTATACTTTTTTGTATACCTTTCTTTTTAACTTAAATATCTATCTATGGCACTGAAAAGGAGAAGCTCTCCAATCTCGTTGCACATTCTGTATAATGACAATAAAGGCCATTCTGGTTCTGATTCTCTACACTTGGCTTGCTAACCCAAGACAATGGGCCTAAACTGGTGATGAAACAATGATTTGATGTCACACTGGTAGGAATGAGCAACACAGCTAAACATGTGAGCAGCGCCCCCAAAGTATGTGCCCCTGAAAGAAAGCCTACGGTTCCTCAGTGAAGCAAGGGTGGGTAGCCAGTCTTCTTGGGATGTTATCTTCCTGGGACAGCCACTTCATGGTCTGTCTTTGACTTCACCAGCCTCATGTCCCAAAGTTTGGAAATGGTACCAGACCAGGTACGACCCATGCATGTGCCTCTGCCGGCCCTGGTTTGAATCCAGCCTGTTGCCAGTCTGCAGAGTTTCCTCCCCCTACTATCTCTCGCCCCCTTTCACAAGTCTATCCAAATGTCTCTCTCTCCTACCAATAAAGGCACAAAATGCCCAAAAAATAATCTTTAAAAAAAAAAAAAAAGGAATGGTACCAGAGCTGACGCCAAACAATCCTGACACTCTGCTTACCAGAACACCAGCTTCCAGATGCAGGGGATTTTTTGGGGGGTACCCAATATTTAGCTGTGTTGCCTGTTCCACTAATGTACCATCCTTATAAGTTGTACCTTGCTGTCAAGGTTACTAATCAGACTATACAGAGATATAAAACATAAAAAAACAATTGTTATCAGTAAAGGGGAGAAATAATCCTAGGAATTAACGATTTTTGAGAAACAAATAACAGTTGTTTCTGTTTGTTTCCTGTCTTGTTTTCTTTATTGTGTCTTGAAAATTTCATTCTTTCTTTCCATCTTGCTTCAAGAAGTACATATTTGATTGAATAAAAGTTATAACGAAGGTTGACAACGCTCCAACTGTTCTGTAACTTCGTGCTGAGGAACTAACCAGCTCTAGCTCGACAATCATCTTTTGGGCACAAACTCCTGTCGTCTGAGGTCAGATTCTCCCTCACTGAGCTCAAACTTTTCCAGAATAAATATCTAACTCATGTTAATATTGCTCTAACATGATTTTAATCTTTATTGACCTAATTAGCCGTTTAATCTGCTGATGAATGTGAGCGAGGAATGTGTTCATATCCGTGTCAGACCACCCAGACTGAGCCAACACCGCCCGCTCACTCGCTGCGATCTGATTGGATTTCAGCTCTCACTGAGATGCTGTGTGTTTAACCCCTCTTTCATTCAGCTCCAAATAAAACCGCACACGCACACAGACGCACACATCAAAACATACACGCACACAGCGATGTGAGTGACAGCTGCTCATGCTGGTACAAGCACACGTGCATCCTCGTTTCACAGCAAAAGGAGGAAAAGAGGGGCGAAGGCTTGGGGTTAAAAGTGGCGTGTACCTCCTCGTACGAATCCGTTGGTGGCGATGGCGGACGTGGAGAGTCCGGTGATTGTTGTCACGACAGTAGCCATGGCGACGATCAAACAGGAGAGAGCTGCAGAGAGAGAAAAAAAGCACATTTTAACGTTTGAGAGCGAGGAGAATGTGAAACTCTGTTAACACTTTTCCGAACGCTACGAGAAAAGTAACAAGGGAGCGTCGCCGTGTGCTGATATTTCACATCAAGGTGCACAATTATCTACACGAAGCGAGGTCCTGGGGAGGGGCGGCGAGACCGAGGGGACGGTGGGGAGTGAGAAAATAACTGACACACAGACAGATGAACAGAGAGTCCAAGCCGACCACACGGAGTGACCAAAATGTCAATAAACACGGGCTGCATGCCGTTCAGCCTGCTAACTCCTCTGAGGTCAGATTAAGACTTTTGTCACTTCAAACGTGAACTTCAGAAGAAATCAGAGCGACTTCTGATTGGACTGATTCTCTGTAGAGAGGAGTAACATGAAGAGGTTTGATCTGGAGACCAACATGAGGAACAACAGGATCATAAAGGAGACATTAAATCAGGATCTGGATCAGATGTTTGTTTCTCTCAGCTTCTAGGTGACGAAATGTGGTGAAGACTTTTTTATTTATTAGATTTGCAGTCAAACAGCCAACCACATAACCATAAGGCCCCTCTTGAAAATGAGATGCCACATCTCAAGGGGCTTGCCTTTAATAAATCTATATTCAGCAAAGAAAAACATGGTGTTATACAGGTAAAGATTGATTGACTGAATCTATATTCAGCAGATGTGATTTTAGTCCCTTTGTCTCTGCCTGGATGGATCCATCTCTGGATGTATGATTATGTATATACAAATATATTTATTATATGTACTTGTATCCATGCATATATGAGTATCTATAAATGAAGTGTATGGCTTCAGCCTGCTCTATTGTAAAGTGCCTTGAGATAACACCTGTAATGAACTGGAGCAATACAAATAAAGATTGATTGATCGATTGATTGAAACAGGCTGTTAAAGCTGCACCATAAACCATAAAGGATGAAAGTGTGTGCATAAAGATCTTTCACCAGCTGCAGTTGTCACAAAATGTAGTTTTCAAACTTTGGTACCATCCATCCACCCATTATCTATACAGACCACTTTATGGTCCAGGGATCCATCCATTTGACTTTATCATTGATTGACCTGCTCTTTTGTAAAGCCTCTAAAGACAATATTTGTGATCATCTGGTGCTTCATAGGGGCGTAGCAAGCTAGTGCGCGTGCCTCACAGCAAAGAGGCTGCTGGATCAACTCCCCGTGTTGACCAGGGTCTTCCTGTGTGGAGTTTGCATGGCACTCTGGTTTCCTCCCACAGACCAAAAACATGCTTGTTAGGTTAATTGTTAACTCTAAAATAACCTTAAGTATGAGTTGGAGCGTGTATGTCTGTCTCTGTACGTGGCCCTGTGATTGGCTGGCGACAGGTTCAGGGTGTGCCCTGCATTTTGTCCAATGTCAGCTGGCATAGGCTCCAGCCCCACAAAACCTCAAGAGGGATAAGTGGTATAGGTGGTGGATGGATGATTCACTGTCGTGTCTTTACTGGTTTAAGCGAAATGACTCGGTCCATATACAGGACCGTCTGTTAGAAATGACACAGATGTAAACGATGTGAACACTGAAAAGTTTGAGACAGAGAGTGTTTGATTACGTGGGACAGATTGAGGAAGAGATACATTTGCAGAACAAATGACACGAGAGGGGAAAGGGCTGCTGATGACTGGTTACCCTAAACCTTTTTCTACATAGAGCGGGTTGGAAGCTATTTTATGATTTTCAGAATCAGAATCAGAAATAAGTCATTAATCCCCAAGGGGAAATTTGGTTGTTTCAGTTGCTCGTATACACAGTATAGCAGTAGGAATGTCAAACAAAGACATCAAAATAGATAGTATAAAAATATAAAAAGTACAAAATTTAAATAATACGAGTGAAATGAAAAATCAAAAAGAAAAATTACGTAGGCAGGTTGAAAACATGAAGACTCATTTAGCAACATTAACTTCCTTATGAAGGAAAAATAAGCAAGTTAAGTAGAAGTGAGACTATAAATAAGTTCAAGGAATTTACTCTATTAATGTTAACAGTATTGCTTAAAGCATAAAAGGATGAACATGATTTATTTATCTTAATTTTATTAATTTATTACTATTTGTTTTTCAATCAAATGTGTGTGTATGTGCTTTGTATGTATGTGTATGTATATATGTATGTGTGTATGTGTGAACATATGTATGATTTTTTTTATCATCAGTGTTGTCTTTTTTAATGTCATTCTATTACTATTATTATGTCTATTTTTTCTTTTTTAACTTTATTTTTATTTTTTTTGATTAGGTGATTCTATTTTAATTTTAGTTTATTTATCTGACATTATTAGTATTATTATTATCATTATTATTTTATCATTATTATTTCTTAGTTTAATTATTATCAGTTTCTTATTATTCCTTTTATGGATATAAACATATGTGTGTAGTGTTATGAAGACACAGATATGCATGCTATTCGTTTCTGTTTTGCTATACTGTCTGGTCATTGGGAAAAGGGTATTGTGTGTTGTGTTCAAACTTCAAAATTTCAATAAAATGTGTTATAACAAAGAAGAGATATTGATAATAGTTGACTAAATAAGTCGTATGATGATGTGACAGATGATTAAACAGGGCATTAAATTGGAGGTGATTATCATCGACATTACTGTAAAATGTTGAAGTCTGATGTTTGAGTCATGGGTGAGTTTGTTTACTCCGTTTGTTCTTCGACAGGATGTTCTGTCACAGAAAACTGAGTGACTCAATGTTTGAGAAATAAAAGGAACCAAAAGGCGTCTCACCGTTGTTTTCCTGTGGAGAAACACTCACTCTTTCACATCTTCAACCACCAACACAGGTTATCACATCAAAACACGAACCCCCCGCTTCCTCTTCACGTAAATCACAGTTCAAAAAGGAAATTAACACGAGTTCGGAAAGTTTCATTTCTGCTCTTACCGATTCCAGCCTGACCGACGATCCAGGACATTCTGATGAAGAGCATCACACCCCAAATGTTCAACATGCAGCGGACCTGAGGCAGACAAGGAAGGAACCAAAATTAAATATAATATGAGACTGTACATGAAATAAGTTTAACACACAAAAATGGGGTATTATATAGAATGGACCACATCCATGCAGAGTTTGTGTTTCACCTGCACAAACCCCTCACAGATACAGAGGTGTTACAGTTTAAATGGTGATTATGTTAAATGAGGACTTTCAGATGATTTTTGCATTTTTAAGGCCACTTCCAATCACAGAAATACTCTTTATATCTGTGTCAGGGAACTGTTAAACTTACTCTATGGCCTAAGAAATTATCTTTACTTCAGCCGAGCAAAACTGTTAGCTCTATAACAGACTGCTGCTCAATGAAATGCACTTCCACAGTGTCAGAAATGCACATAGAGAGACAGCACATCACTGGAAAGTTACTCTGAAAATTGGTAACATATTAATAATAATGATAATAATTAAAATAAATTTTATTTGTAAAGCATTTTACATTTGAAATAAATGTAAAAGTGCTACAGATATAGAGCAGGGCATAATTTAATAGTACTAAAATAACAATAGTAACAAGCAAATAATGAAAACATCAACTGAGACTCTATTAAAAAACTGAAAAGCAAGTTGGAAATCATTTTATACAAAAGAACAAATTCTGCAGGACCATTTTCCCCAAATACCATTCAGCCCTCTTGGAGACTTTGTAAATATATGTACATTATAATTTTTTCACAGTTTGACAGGATTCTAGTAAAATCATATTGATTAATGTTTGATATAACAACAACAAAATTAAGTTCTTAACACCAGATATAATTTTTCTTTAATGAACTAAAATTGCACAGCATCCAATTAAACTCATGCATTGATGACAAACTGGTACCACAATTTTGCCAATGCAGGATCTTTGTCTTTAAGTTAAAAAATGTAATATTTCTAATTATCTGAATATCACTTTATTAACTTTTCTGGAATTCGTACTCAAATTACTAATGGCTATTTTTTTGTTTTTGTTTGCAGAATTAAAGAAAAAAAAAAAAAACCTTAGCGTATATATTATGCACCTCTGTCCAACTAAAATATGAACAGGATTTTTCAGTCTTTATATCTCCACAAGGGATGCACGATATTAGATTTTTGTCAATATCCTTTTTTGCCATAATTCAGACCTCATAACAGCAGATCCTGTTATGTTTTGGTGGCACAGCCTCCACTTCACTAAAGCTGACCTGTTCCTTACACTGTGAGTTTATTTGTAACAGAAACAAATGTGAAACAAAAAAACAAGATTAAACCTCTAATAAATGGCACTGCTGATTGTTTTATGCAGACTCTTAGTGATAATAAAGCAAAGAACTACTGAAAATTCATACATTCAGCCCATAATATGATGTATAAAGTCATATATCGCCTGCAAATATCAGCAGAAATGTTCATATCTGAAGATTTCAAAATGGTACCGACAATATCTATCATCCCTAGTCTCCACCTTGATATCAGAGTTCTTCTTTAAATGAATATGGTGTTGAAGAAATAAAAGAAGCTGTCTTTAAGATAAGAATCAATCTACATCTAAATAACAGGAGAAGAGTCTGTTTTCTGAGAAGGCAGATAAATCAAGCATTTTAATATATAACTGTTTCTGGGTTCTGTTTACGGGTATATGATAATGAGGTGTTTTTATTGTTTATTATTAATTAGTGAAAAGGTTTTTTTAGATAAAGAGATCAATCCTCTTAAATCATATTAAACTAGAAAAGCACTCAGAGAGCACAGACCTCCGCCAAGAAGCTTCGGTCCACTTTGGCGAAAATGGTCCTATCTGGCAATGTTAAAGAATCCTTTAAAAAATTCCTGGATCCAGACGGTGATCCGGATCACCCCCAAAATTTAATCAGTTCTTCCATATCCCATTTCCGACAATTCCTGAAAATTTCATCCAAATCCGTTCAGAACTTTTCAAGTTATTTTGAACACAAACAAACAAACAGACAGACAGACAGATAAACGCCGGCAAAAACATAACCTCCTTGGCGGTGGTAATAAAAAGTAAGAACCCTGTTTTGCTGCAGAGGGTTAATTCAACGATAAAAGGGACAGACTTTTATTGTTAAAAACCCAAACACACAGGAACTACTCCATGTTTATATCTTAGGAGGAAGTTAGAGCCTGTCCTGTCAAAATAAAAGCTTTATGAGAAACTCCAGATCCATTTCTACACTGAAAAGTTCCTCCAGCAGACTCAGTCTTAAATTAAAGAGTTTAAACAGAGGTCATCCTCAAGCGGCGATCTTCTTCTTCTGTGGTTTTACGAGCAGCGTCTAACTGAAGGTCTGTAATTCACAGAGAGACGGCAGAATCCTGAACACGGTGTGAGCAGTTCGCACAAACAGGTGAGAAAACGGAGGCACACTTTACACCTGAGAGACACTCCAGCTCAACACAAGAGGGAATATTACAGCCTCAGGTTCAGCCATGGTGTTTTCTCTACACACTCAGAACCAAACTTTATCATTTACCTGTGACTGTCTAATGTGAGTCTGAGGGTGTATTTGGACATGTGGAGCAGCTCAGCTCACTTGGAAGAAGAGATCAGAATAAGTGATGGCACACAGAGAACTCAAACCCTTTGGATCTCCGACAGGCCAGATCCACAGATTATTAATATGATTCATTTAAACTCCGTAAATTTAACATGTTTACTGGTAAAATTCAACTCCGGCCTAATTTAGTTTCGTTTCTTTGATGATGTATAGTATCTGTCATTTACTCTGAATTTACCAAAGTTAAAAAAAATGTAATAACCAAGCCTTCTTTTACAATGTAATTTTAGTAACACGGATGCTCAGTATTGGATTATGGCCGATATTTCTGAACTCATTACTGCTAACACAGATATCCAATATGTTCCTGCTTTACCTTTTTTTTTATTAGTGTATGTATTGTTTTCATGTTAGTTGTTGTTGTTTTTTTTTAGCTTTAATTGTTATTTTCTATGTGGTGAAAGGCCCAGATAGGGATGTGAATTACTAATCAGCTCAGGCTGTAAATGCTGTAGAGTGCAGCAACGATCTCTTGCTTCATCCTGTCCTTATTCAAATAAACATCAAAAATAATCCTGTTGATTTATTAAAGAGGACTTTAAGTTATAATGAGGTAAACTATTATGGCACATTTGTACATTCTGAAAACATTACAGATAATATTTATGTTCAAATGTGCTTCCAAAATATTGGCAATAATAAACTAATCTGTCTTTACCCATAACTAGCTTTTTAAGCAATTACCCGGCAATACGACTATTGTGATGATGATGTTGTGCAGCCCTATGAAGTAATTCAGATGTTTGACTGTTAATATTTTAATTTTAATGACTGCAGCAAAGTTGGTGCTGTTTCCATCTAAGACCAGGGACAAAACTGTTCGTGTTTTAAAACCTAAAGGCTGGTGAGTGAATCTCTTTTTTGGATTATTTTATTTATCTGAAAAATGATCCAATCCATGACCGAAACTAATCTATGACTTTTTTTTTGACTTATAAGTATTTCAAGAAACAACAAAACAAGCAGAAATGGGACTAGTTAGGCCTGTAGAGCAGTGTTACTGAACCATATTTAAGTTCCTCTGTTTATCCATATGACTGGAATGTCCTTCCTTGGATTAAATAAAGATTTTCTTATCTTACAGAAGCAACCACATATATGAGATGTATGTTTCAGAGCTGCAGGGCAAACAGTGAAAGACTTCATTCCTTTCTTTAACTAAACAAGAACATTTTAATCAAATTCAGTTTCTCTTTTGGTGCTTTTCTGGACCTTGGATAGGGAATGTTTATAGGAGAATCTTAATCATGATATCTTTAAGTTATAAGAGTGATTTTAACAGTCATCTTGTTTTTGAGTTACTTTGGGGTAAACTTATGTAAATGCAACCAGAGGAAGTTAAACAGTCACATCATAGAGAGAGACCCCTGAATATCTGAACTCACCAGAACTCCTTTAATCCACCCGAACTTGACCACCCCTTTAGACTCGGCTGCTTCTTTTGCTGCAGCTTCTTCAGCTGGCGTCAGCTCGTCACCGTTGGCAAATCCATCCTCAAACGGCTCCTGGAAAACACAAGAAATAAAATCATGTTATTATGAAGAACTTAGACTAGGAGAGTGGACTACATTAATCTGTATGAACCCAGGACCTATGTTCATGTCACCACATCCAATAATATGGCTCTATTTCAAGCACCATCTCTTAAAGCTGTGGCTCCGAAGGATTTTGGTTCGAGACCCCATCAAGAGGTACCAACCTAATTACATCAGAGCCCCTCAGGACCTCCTCAGAAGGTCCTGTATTGCTGATCCAGACTTACATCAGTTTAGTCATTATCTGTGATATAGTGCAGATAGGATGGACCTGAACACATTCTTTCATAAAAGCCTTTGAAGAATGTTTCAGGGTCAGAGTCATACCTAAGGCCAATCAAGAGTCACCAATTAACCTAAAGAACATGTTTTGGTCTGTGGGAGTAAACCAGAGTGCCCAGAGAAGTATGCACACTAGCCTACTGCACATGCACCATGTAGCCCAATTTTAATGTTCGTAAACGAAGGAGGCACGATGTTATGAGGAACCCCTCTGAGATCTCTGGCACCTCCATCCAGGACCCCTGGTTGGGATTTTAAGGATGGTGATTTGAGGATCAGAGTTATAAATATGGAGTCATGAATAATTCTGGGTTTCCTCTGAAGAGTTGTCCCTTAAATGCTTCATTAATTCTGTCATATAGATTCTGGTTCAGTGAGTCAGTTTGATGCCTTCAGGGTGTTGAACTTTCTTTGGAATAAAGACCTCTCCGTCATGTCAAAAAAGGGAAATATACAAAAATAAATGGACCACACTGACACGTGATCTGCAGACTCCTTTAATTCAACAGCACACAGAGATGCAATGTGTTTCTCCTCTTTAAATCAGACCCACAGAGTGTGTGTTTGTCAGCACGGTGTTACACACAGGAAGCCTCCTCCTGTGCACACACAATGACTGTGACGCTGGCGAACTCTCCGTGGAGAACTCGCTTCATTGTCCCGTCTGCATTTATAGCTCTCATAATGACATCCGGACGCACACAGGACGTCTGCTTGCCGAACCCCACTGGGTCTCCCAAAAATGAGCAGAGACGGCCTCTAAAACTCAGCAACAAAAGAGGAACAACCAACGATTTTACAGGAGAGTTACAGGGCTGTTTCACCGCCTCGTATCCAAGGACTCACATGGTTCATCCTCTGGGGACCAAGGGCCGCACAAGCTGATTTAGACAAAGTGCTGGGAGCCACATGGGGTGCCGGGTGATGGCAACCAGGCACGTCCCATATATGCTTCTGCTGGCAAAATGTCCTCCCCTACTCTTTCTCGCCCTCTTTCACAGGCCTACCAACTGTCTCTCTCTCTCTCCATCATTAAGGGCATTAAAGGCCAAAAAATACACTTAAAAAAAAAGAAAAAAAGATTGCATCTACATGCCATTGCTGTCAAAACCTATTCTTTCCAAAATGACTCCTTGAAAACCGGTAAGAGATGCCAGAGTGAAGAACCTGGTCTTAAAGGGATACACCAACACATGTCTTAAAGGGATATGCCATTTTTTTTTTTGCTTTCATGTCTTGCCTCATTCCCCAGACCATTCTTTTAACTGTGTGTGCAGTAACAAGAGACAGGCAGAGCTCGCCCACCGCTAATTAGCTTAGCTCAAACATTTGGAGTCAATGGGAAGAGCCTGCCTCTACCTACAGTCATCAGATAAACTCTTCAGTAACTCATTTTTTTTACTGCGTTATGTTACTTTATCTATTGTTAGACCAAGATTAGCACTTTATGTAAATTTTGAAAGAAATACATACGAAACTAAACTGCATGGCACATGCACAAACCACCGCAGAAGTGCTTTGTTTTGCTGACCTACTTACAAGCACTTCCAAGGTGGTTTGGGAATGCACCCTGCAGTTTATATTTCCTTCCAAAATTACATAAAGTGTTAATCTTAGTCTAAAAATAGATAACGTAACATAACACAGTAAAAAAAAAAACAAGTCACAACAAATACATAGGACCGTTTAGAGTTGCTTAGAGTTTATCTGATGACTGTAGGCAGAGACAGGCTAACACTACCCACTGACTCCCAGTGTTTGAGCCAAGCTAAGTAGTGGTGGGCAAGCTCTGCCAGTCTCTTCCTTGTTTCTGCATGCACAGTCAAAGGGATGGTGTCTATCTGCTTGTCATGGACTCGGGAGTGAGGCAAGACATGAAAACAAACAAAAAAAAAAAAGTCAGCATATCCCTTTAAGGTCCAGTTCTAGGACAAACATTTTAACTCTTCCTGACTTCATGTAAATGTCCTGATTATTGGTCTGATCCTCTGTGCTGCAGTAAAGAGCTCCTGCTGCATCATTGATCTGCTCAGAAGTTCACTGGTTCTGTGGGGGCCTCAGCATGCTGTTTAAGGTCAATACATTTCCACTGCAGACCCAGAGAGCCTGTACCTGCTGCGTCTTTATCATAAAGCTGCCAGAACATCCCGGGCATGTCAAGGACATGCCGGTGAGGTCTGATCGCAGCTCTGTGCCCGTTAAAGGCAGAATCCTTCCTGCTTCAGACCATGGATGAGTGCTTCATACTGAGACTGTTTTTAACCCTCTGAGTATGGATGACCTTCATGTTTATGGATCGCTGTGGTCCCACAGTGACAGGATGTGCACGGTTACAGTCCTGATCAGATCATTGATCAGCAGTAATGTGTTCATCATGATGACGCCCTCAGGCTGCACACATCAGGACAGTAATATAAGCAGAGAGAGAGAAGCACTGAGTAATGCTGACAATTAGAGATTTAACTGTGAATGTTTAAGTGATAAATCAGCTGAATTATCATTAACACGCCCTTAGTGTGAAGTTTTCCTCCAGCGTGATTGAGATGAACAGATCACTCATGAATATGAAAAATGTGGTTGTTGAAGAAAGCTGTGGGGGTATTAATGTTCAAGAACTGGCATTAAATGAGCTGATGTTGTTTATTTGTATGAGGGGGAAGTAGAGCTGGGGTGACACAGTGGCAGGTAGTGCACATGCCTCACAGCAAGAAGGCGCTGGTTCAATTCCCGTGTCAGTCCTGTGCATGTGTGGGTCAGTTTGAGCTTTAGTCGGTCATCTCGACCTCATCTACATGCCTAAATGCATTGAGTTGCTGCCATGTGATTGGCTGATTAGCTCTTTGTGTTAACAGGCTGTAGCATAGGTGTTTATTCAAAAGTGTCAGGTGCGTTGTAATGTTTTCTTTTTGTGTCATTATTGTTCAATTTGACTGAAATTCGTGGTGACTGAAACATAGCGTATAAACAAATATTACAGTAATAGAAATGAGCGGAGGCAGCAGAGGAGCTGGAATATCCAGCTGCTGAATCATTTAAGGTGGTGGCTGGGCAATTTATTTATCCATTTATTTATTAGTTTATTTGTCATACATTAGCACTGCTTCATCTAATTAAGAGTGCAATCCAGGCAATGCACACTAGACGACTTTTAAGAAATGACACATATTTTAAAATAAATATAGCCGTGAATAAAAACAGCAACACTAAAGCAAAAAATGGTTAGGCAGCAACATACATGCATAAAAGCTAACAGTAAAGACATCAGGCAAGAGGCGGAGAACACCCTGAACCAGTCTCCAGCCAATCACAAGGCTACATAGAGAGACGGACAACGACTCACAGTCATACCTAAGGGCAATTTGGAGTCACCAATCAACCTAATAAGCATGTTTTCGGTCTGTGGGCGGAAACCAGAGTGCCCGGAGAGAACACACACACATGAATGGGGAGAACAAACTCCACACAGAAAAGGCCCTGCCCGACACGGGGATCAAACCAGCAACCTATTTGCTGTGAGGCATGTACACTACCTGCTGCGCCACAGTGCCCCCAGATTATGGACATTTTTGTTTCAACTGATTCAAAAGCCCTTTCTAAACAATAAAAAGGAGTTTTTTTTATTTTTCTGACTTCTTAAATTCAGTGACTAAAAAAATAGCCATACGGAGAAATGTTGAAAATCAGCAAGACATTACAATATTGAACCAAACTGAATCATCAACTGAATAATTGTAATTGTATTGTATCTTTTAAGTTAATATCTATATGTACAAAACAGCCATGTACTGGAGGATTAGGACCTCCATTTTTCTTTCAGTGGTATCAAACAGATATTAATATATCAAAGGTTATTATTGTATTGTGACATTTATTTACTTATGGGGAAAACTACCAAGATGGGTTTCATCAATTAGCATTAGACAAAAACAAAAAAACAAGATATGAATTTGATCCATGTTGCCCAGCCCTAATCACAACACTGACAAATATGACACTGAGTAATGGTGATAATAAAAGCTTCTCACTTCAGAATTAAGTGAAAACGACAGGTGGGTGTATCAAGATGATCATAAACTAAAGACTTGGTGTCCATTTCCTCTTCAGTGACGATAATTAAAGTCTCCTAGATCATACATATTAAAGCTCAGACTGCCCAGAAAACTATTGATTATTTTCCACCTTTTGTCATCGATGGAGCTCACATCGATTTCTCCCATCAGGAAGAAAAAGGCGAAGGTCTTTGTCTAACTCATGACTCAGAGAAACTCACGTCCCTGACATTTCAGCTCATGGGCAGGTTTCCATCAGGAAGAGGAGGGCAGAGCTTGAAAACAAACTTTCCATCCAATGTCACAAACTGAGGAGGAAAGCTGGCTCCTGTTTGAGAACACCGAGGGCTGAAGAGGTTTTCAGGGGTGAAATTCAAGGACTTTCAAGGTCACTGAAGGCAGGATTTACACACTTCAATGCTTTAGTATTCATACTAAGCTCAGACCCTCCGTCACTCTGGATTTGCTGTTTGTCTAGAGTCTGGTTCAGCCCAGTTTTTAGTGTTCTGATTAAGTTAAATTAGAGATGGTCAGCCTCTCCAATGAACCACCCTACAGGTCATTAATATGCAGATCCTGCTCAGTCTAAAAGAAGAGATCAGCTCGGCCATGTGAGGAACTTTCTTACCTTTCTGCTTGTTAACTACTCTGGATTTGCATTTAATCAGCAGGGAAATCAGAGCCAGGGGCTTCCTGAGGTTATTACATGTCTTCATTAGCAGATGAACCTCATTCACTGAGCCAACATTTAATGAGTGTCTCCTGTATCAAACCAACATGGCTGCCTATAGGTGGACTGAATGATTTATGTAGCGATGAAGAAGGTAAACGTGAAAGATGACGCTCCGTTTTCGCTCCGCGGGGTGGATTAATCGATGTTATGAATTATCTAGGAGTGCCCGCTCTCTGACATGAACACGCCGAGCTGTGGTGGGGGGTGTAGGGGTGTGTGGGGGGGGCATCACTCAGCTTCCTTTCACCTGAACCATCTGTCACTGCGAGCGTCCGCATGTGTCCTCGCTATGACTCAGCAGCTCTGCAGATATCACCGCCGCAGAGAGGGAGGTTTACAAGATGCTGGAGAAACACTCGAGGAGGAAGAGGAAGGAGGAAGGGGGAGGATGTTAAACGAGCTGCGAGGTTTTGATGCTCAGGGTAAGATCACAGAAAACTGAAATTTACACACCAAAACAACTACAAGGTGAGTGGGGGAAATTAATTTCATGAGGAACATGAAGGAGAAGGGGGTGCTCCTGTTGAGCTGTTTGACTTATTAAAGGGATACGCCAACATTTTTTTTTGTTTGTTTTCATGTCTTGCCATGACAAGTAGATAGACACCATTCTTTTGACTGTGTGTGCTGTAACAATGAAGAGACGGGCAGTGCTTGCCCACCGCTAATTAGCTTAGCTCAAACACTGGGAGTCAATGGGTAGTGTTAGCCTGCCTATGCCTACAGTCATCAGATAAACTCTTCAGCAACTCTAATGGTCCTGTGTGGTTGTTATGACTTGTTTTGTTTTGTTTTTTTTACCAGGTTATGTAACATTATCTATTTTTAGACTAAGATTAGCACTTCACGTAATTTTTTGAAAGAAATACATGTGAAACTAAACCGCAGGGCGCATGCGCAAAATCGTGGATGTGCTTGTAAGTGAGTAAAAAAGCACATCCACGGTGGATTGTACACGAGCCCTGCAGTTTAGTTCCATATTTTTTTTTTTTCAAAAATTACATAAAGTGCTAATCCTAGTGTCTTCAGTGCTCATCGAAAGAATGGTGTCTATCCACTTGTCATGGACTCAGGAGTGAGGCAAGACAAGAAAAGTCCTTTAAGGGAACCAATAGTTTAAGTATTGCACATTATGACCTCACTGATATGGAAGCAAAGTCGGGACACTGCAGGAAACGTCAGCCTTCTTTAGTTTACACCTCACATGTGGTGCAACAAAAATGTCCAAGGTGCATCTCCAAGAAGAAATAAGCAGCAGGAAAGTGTCAAAAAAGGTCAAAAAAGGTGAAGACTAAACTTGGCTGTAGAAAGAGCAATGTCATCATCAGTTAAAAGAACCAAAATACATTTTCTGCACATGATCAGTGGGAGATTTTGGCCTCCCTCTGTGAAATAATGAGATCAAGTCAGGATTTAACAGGATTTAACCACACTCTGTACTTTTGGCTCTGCTCTGCCTGACACCATGAATCCTCCTTTAATTCGTTCAGTGTGTCAGATCGACTTAAAACGAGTTTTTCCTGGTGCAGGTTATTCATCACAACACCTTAAATAATTCAATATCAGGGACTTTGGGTTGGAGCTCTGCAGGAAAATGCAGCTTTAAAAAGTTTGTAAAACATTTAGTCATGACTACCATCATGGATGGCCAATGCTGATGTCACGGTTTGATCATCAACTGGCAGCCCGGGGTCCACGCCAGGCCCTCCACAGCTGTCCATTCGGCCCCCAGAATATTATCAGAGGTGAGGGGGTTTGTTGTAATTAAAAGGGAATCTTTATCCTTTAACTCCTTATGATTATCTATGTGACCAAAAACAATTGAGATTGAAAATTTTTACCTGGAATAACTTCTTGTTTTATCTGCTTCACCTGAAAACCATTTCAGGTTTAAAAAGGAGAGCAGGTACAGGTAAGTCAAAACAACTTATGGGAAACATGACAGCCCCAGAAAATGTGACCAAGAAATGTCACCAGCCTATTGGTAGGGACTGAACTTACTGTTAAAGGCTAACTATAACATAAAGTTAAAACATACATATATTTAATTAGACCAAAATATGTAATTTTTTTTTTTTTTTCACTCTTTGTAAATATGGCCCCCACACAGTATGTCAACAATAAACTGTCCTTTGTACAAATGTAGTTGATTTTCCTACAAACTAATATTTTCTCTCATGTTTGGTCACCAAAACAGATTAGTTTGACTAACAGGCCAATTTATTCTCTGAAAGAGCAGGTGTGCATGTCATACTTTGGCATTAAATTGGTATGACACAACATATTTCTAAAACTGATATCTGTACATCCTACATTTTTCTGCCAGTGGCCGATGTTGGTAAAAAACAGATACCAGTCAATACGATGTTAAATGAGCATCCCTTGTCACATCAACTCCATGTTCAAATGTTCACAGCCTGGCCCAATAAATGATTTTGAACAACTGCAATACAATTAAATAGGGCTGGGCGATATGGCTTAAAATTAAATCCCAGATTTTTTCCCACGACACTCAATTTATTATCTTTTTTTTTCCTCTCAGAAAAAAACCCTCCAAAAATGACATGAATAAAGTTTTGTTTTAATGTTCTCAAAATATATTCCCAAACCAAACAGAATTTCCCTCTTAAAGTGTATAATGTTGATCAGTAGTTCAAATGTAGGCAAGTTTACATAAACACTGAAAGCTTAGTTATTTTCACAGTGTATTAACATGGGACTTCCTGATCAATATTTAATTTCATTTCTAAATCGATCGAAGGCCCCTGAATCGTATTGAATCAAAATCGAATCGTAGCAGGCTTTGTGATATCGGAAAATATCGTATCGTTGTCCAAAGAATCGATATCGTATCGTATCGTTATGAAACTGGTGATTCACACCCCTACTAAACGTGCTTGTACAGTACCTGACAGGGTCTACCATTGTGAAAACTGTAAATTTTCAGTATTTAAATTTTAAAAACAGTGCAACAACTTACAATTGGAGTAAGTCAAGAAAAAAAATTTGATCTTTAATAATTAAATCTCCGGCAGAAAATAATTCCCATTAATCGATTTATTTGAGATATTGTCCAGATCTACAATTACATAAAGTTCACATGACAGCATTAAACTTTATAATTTATCTTAAGTATTAAGCCAAAAAAAACACCACCAGGCAAACATGTTCTACTCATGCATGAGCAAGACTTGTATTTGACATGAAAATGTAAAAGCTGATTTACTTTTAAGCCTCTGTAAGCTGCAATTTAGCCTCCAACCTTTAGTGGGGGCTGTGGCTCTGGTTAAAGGGCATCCTTCCCTAATTCTAGTGGTGATCCCAACAGTGTGAATATTGCCAAACCAGTGGTGTTGTCTATTTGATCTCTGAAGTCAGAAAATCTAAGTTGTAAAGTTGAAAAATGGTTGGGCCGCCCCTGAAGATGTTATTCATTCTGATCCTCAGTTACCGCCATTTACCAGTTCGTAACCATAACCAGCTCCAGTGACATAACATCCAATGTCACACAAACTTTGGGAATCATTTTTGAGAGGGTTTTGAGAGGTTTTTGTGCAGTTTAGGATTATCTACCTGAAATATTTTGTGTTTCAAAACAAAGAATGACCTAATATTGGGCATCACAGACTTCTATTTATATCACCATGATAGCAAACAGGATGTGACGGCCCTTCTTCAGTGGAAACCCTTTGACTTCTGAAGGACGTGTTTGGATAGATTAGAGCTTCCAGAGAACATCTCGTACCTTCATCAGACACCACCCCGTCCTCCTCTTTAAAGGAGACAATCAGACAATAAGAGGATGTTTGACATTAACGAGTCCCCCGTCTCTAATGAGCGGTTTAATATAAAGTAAACAGAGCAAACAGACTGTTAAAACTAAATAAATATTAGAAACTAAACAAAGAATCCACTGAGGGTGAAAACAATGATTTTGGCAGCAGCTGTTGGAGAGACTCCAGGAGATAAAGCGTCTACAAACAAACCACCACCGAGCAGCGAATTAAACCAATGAAAGGCTTTCTTAACCAGCTCACAGGCAGTGACTCAGGCTGCTTGTTCTTACTGTAATAGTCTCTGACTCCTTCTGATTCACCCTCTCATCCTCTCAGCTGAATTATCGCCTGTTGTTCTTTTAAGAAAGCCTCACAGATGGGGGGCAGTGACCCCCAAAGAGCAGAGCGATGATATCATACAGCTCAGTGTGACAGGGACTCGGTTAATGCACTGATGTGATAACAGAGAAGGAACGAATATTTAATCAATATCAATGATTTATGGCAGGAATAAAACTCTGGTTACGAAACGTGATGAAAGACTGAAAGCCGTAAAAGCTTTAATCAAACGAATGCTTTCAACAAAACATGGGCACTTAACCCTTGATTGGTTTGTTGAGGGATCACCGGACCAAACTTCAATCTCAATTATACAATATTGTCTGATATGACAAGAGAAAGAGTCACTGTTTATTCAGGTTTCCAAAAATGTTAATAATTTGATCAGGCAATTTGAAGACAACACCACCATTATTCAAAGACCACAGAGGCTGTCTAAAAGTGTCATAAAAAAAACACTGAATTTTAAAGACAAGGTCAAAGGAGACTGGCTGAATACTGGTCCAGGACATGCCCAGTCTCTTCATAAATGCCTAATAGGAAAGGCTTTAGACCCCAGAGACTAGGGCTGTCACCTTAATGTTCAAATATCCATTCGAACTTGAGGAAAAAAACAGTTTTCCAACTGTAAAAATACATTCAAACTGAAAATATGCATTACTGCAGCACTTGACTGTTTGGAGCAGTGGGCCCTCCCAGCACAACCCAGCCATCTACCACTCCTTGACCTCAACAACAGGAAGTACAACTTGGGAAAAAGAGGACAGGCAAAGCCACTCTGAGCAGACAATAACATCTGAGGAGCAATGCGCGGAAACACTTGGACTCCATATTGCTGACACAACCATGTGGCAATTATGTGCAAAGCAGCTGGCCCACTCCTCATCCATGACAAATCCACCCAATGCAGTTCTGCAGATTTTCATCACGTGTGTGGTTATGATTCCTCACAATTATTAATATAAATGATTAATAAACAACATGAGAACATTATAATCACATGCATTTTCAATGTTTTTTGCTGTGAAGCTTAACTTTTATGTGCAACAGTCAGACTTCTGTCTTTTTACCTCTGTCAAGGAGGTTATGTTTTTGCCGGCGTATGTTAATTTGTTTGTTTGTAAGCAAGATTACACAAAAACTACTGGATGGATTTTGCTGAAATTATCAGGATATGTTGTTAATGGCCAAACTTAAAAAAGATTAGATTTTGGCAGTGATCCAGATAACTGCCATTAGCGAACAATCATTTTTGCTCAATAACTGTCTATCTAATAATGATATCAACATGATTCTGAGTGCTTGGTGTGGGTTTTCAGGGTCAAGGAGTCATATCATGATGGTAACTTTATCATGATGGAACTGTTGCTTATAACAGCTTAACAGCAATATGTGAGCTACCTTGGCAGAGGTTTGTGCTCCGAGTGCTTTCTAGTTTGGGAAAAGTGACAGCACACTGACTTTAACACTTCAGCACATCAGGTTTTTTGAACAAGTTTGATTTTCAGTACTTTTTAACTCCAGTCCATCAGCATGCTGTATTATTGTATTTTCATTATTGTATGCAATAAGTCATGTATAGCAATGTTTCACAAGTTATCCTTGAATTGAGGATATTAGGGTATCTAAAGTGGATCTAAGGGGATTATTCATGCAGCCCTCTTCTTCTGATTTCATTTGTTTGACTATTGTGTGCTAAGTCTCAATGACAAATCATCTGACCTCCAAAAACAGCAGACATTTCCATAACAAACATTAAAAAAAAAGGCTTGGATTACACTCAGAGGTAGTTTCATGTTTCCACTCTGTCCGTACAGACCCAGCTGCGTTTTTGGGACGTTACAGTCTCCTCTGAACGAGATGTTCGGTGGAGCTGCTGTCGTCGTGGTTATGTAACTTTGATATGAAAGCCTGATCAGGATTTAAGGACGGCGGCACAGAGGAAACAGCTGTTTGGGAGGTTTACAGGAAAGGGGGTCACAAACATTCAAAGCCAACTGGGTCACTATGTGATCTCTAAGGAATCAAATGTTTATCTAACACTCTGGGATCAGATACTTTGTTTTCACGCACAAAATAATAGACGAAACTTTGGAGGGTTTCTGCTCTGCTTTTTTCTTTCTAACACATATTTGATTACAAAAAAATATACAGGAAATAGGCAAACTAAGGCTTCCACAGTTCATGATTTTGATCTGATACTCTACAGCCAGTGGTACAGCAGTGTATTACTCATTAAATACATTAAATTAGATTTATTCAGGTTTTTCCATCAAAAACAGATTCTTCAGGCTTATAATGCAACAATGGGCTATAAGACAGGAACAAGGACTCCAGCTACAGCCCCAACTAGTGGCAGGAGGCTAGATTACACAACATAAGCTTTGGTCAGCCAGACAAGGAGCAGTGTGAAACCAAACCAAGAGAAAAATGAAACAATTCTGCAACTTCACCCCTGAACGGAGTCGTGAATAGAAAGTTAGCTTAAAAAAAAAATAAATTTAGTTCAACTAAAGCTTTTAATACATATACCCCTTTCAGACTGGCGAAAAAACCTGTTCAAACCTGGTGACAATCGGCTCCTGTTGGCAGTTTGAAAGGGTCTAATCGGTTTTTTGACCCAGGTCGACCCTGCAAGCGTCACAGGTTTTTATCAGCTCGCCTCCAATCGGCTCCAGTAGGAACATCACACCCGTGTCAACCCGCTAATTTACGGACGACATCGGCGTAACCTGCCCATGGCATTACATCGCTCCCGCCCCCTCCGTCTGTGACTTACGTGACTCTTTGCCGTCTCAGCAACAAATTCCATCCGCCTTCGTAGGTCATCAACTTGATGACATCAGCTTGGGTCTGATCTGAGTGAGCGCACTGATGGTAAAATCAGATGGACTTTATGGAAAATGGTCAAGGAAATGAGGAAATGTGCGGTTTGGGTTCCCATTAAACACAGAAATGGCAGCATAACATGTTTTGAGTCATGATTGACATAGCATGTCCTTTTTATGGCAAAGATGATGGCTGTAATCTGATATTCTGATAACTGCCAGTCTCTTCAGCACTTCCAAGTATTTTATGACAAAAAGCTTGGAAACCTGTTTTTGAAAGTTTAAAAGTAACTACTTGATTTTGATCTTTATCACATATAGACTCAGGATAAAATCTAATGGATTGCTTGTGTGAAAGTAACAAATATATTATGTCAAATCAGGGCACCCTGTTACCTTCAGATTGTTTTTAATTCAGTTGCTCACTGCTCTTACACAACCCCTCACAGTCCCCTCTCCAGTGAAATAAGTGCCCCTACTGATGTCTGATTTTCCGTGATGAAGTGTTTGGAGTTCAGAGGAACGCTGGCAGCCGCAGTCACACAAACAGCAGCAGCATTGTTTAATGATTAGGCGTGTTGTGCCTTGTTGTAATTTATGGTGAAATCATTATGGTTTAGTATGCAGTCGGCAGAGTGTAACAAGTGTTGACTGTTAAAATGAAGCCCTCTCTTTTGTCACTGAGAGGATGTTTCAAGTTTTTTTAAGAAGCTCTCTTGGTTTCCTGTTTTCATTTTTCCAGGTGAACTTCAGCAGGATCTTCTCTCTCTAATATTTTGTATTGATGCCGTGGTCAGAGAGTCACGGTACAGTTCGCCGTGGCGTGCTAAGCTCTCGATGCTCGGCCATTGTTGTCCAAAGCCGGTCTTTGTACAGCTTCAGCCATGTAGATAATGTTCACTAACTCATCCTGTGTCCTCTGCACGGCTCTCGCTGCTTCATTCAACAGGCAGAGCCCTCAGTGGATACACTTTTTCATGAATGGAGGTTTGAGGGTCAGTTTGATACTAGCAGGAAAGTTTGATCTGTTTAATGTGGAGAGGACTCAGCTGAGTAGTTCAACGGTTTTATCTCTAACATGAACAAAGTGCTTCAGATCAAACTGAAATTCAATCAAACGTCCACGCTCATGAACCATTTCCACCGTTAATATTCCCACTGAGCCAGAAACAGTGCACATCTTTCCAAGTTTTCCATGTCGGAATAACAGACAGCTGGTTTCTTTTTGTCTCATTCTCCTGTTCAATGATTTTCCGTCCTGTTCAAAGTCATGGAAAAAGTAATATTACTAAAGAGTTCAGAATAAAGGAGGATTTTGTCTTCAGCTTTGCTGTGATTTAAATGGAAAACTTGGTTTATTCAGTTGGGTCCTTTTCAAATGGCTCATTACAACTGAAAGCAGGGGTGTCCAAACTGCAGGCTTGAGACCAATTCTGGACGACACTCTGCTCTGTATTATTCTAAAGGTAAAGTCGAAGATGGCATGAATTTGGATATGAACCTGAGCTTAGGGCTGGGTGATAAGGGCCAAAATTAACATCTTAATATTTTTTTGATGAATTGTGATTTTTGATATATATACGGATGTTCTTAAAAATACAGGTTAATAAGGTTAATGTAGCATTGTTTTCATGTAGAGGACTGCAAAAGCTTGAGGTTTTGGGCGGTAGGTTACCATTTTCTAGTCATCAGACAATAAATTGTGCCATTGATGGGTAATATGGATAACAATCATCATGCTAAAGCTTTTATGGTGAACAGTTTTGGCATTCTTATCAAAAACATCAGTTTGCTACTCATTTGAAGTCTTTAACGCCCGTCATCAAGCCATTATTTTTCACTGAACATCCAGCCTCTTGTAGCATTCGTCCCATCCTCCTTTCCCTCCATGTTGTTGACAGGACTTGTTGAGAAGGAGATGGAGTGCTTCCTTGCACTTCGCTTTTGCAGAGAGGAAAGCATTCATTCAAGAGAATAACCCACAAGGGTGGCTTGAAGGTGAAGTTCAGTCTTTAATAGAATCATGTCAAAGTTAAAATTCCTGGTACAACACCCTTACATCTGTTTCACAATAATATTTTATGGAATAATTCAAAATAATACCAAACTTGAGGCAGTGTGTATTAAGGTAAGAGGAGTGGGCCAAGCACTGAACCCTGTGGAACTCCTTAACTAACTTTTGGTGTGCATAACTAACTTAAAATTAACATGTTTAAACCAAGATTGATTTGATTATGGTTTATCCTTAGGGTGATGGACAAGAGTTGTCTGTCTTCAATAAATTATGGACATGAAGCTGACACGAATAAATGCAAGAAAGATCCATTATTGCAGAAACATTTTTAAGAAAGCTGGACTGCATAAATCCATTTTATAGGTTATATTTGGGTTATTTTAGTACATTTTGTCAGTTGGGAGAGAACTGCGGGTTGTGTCCTTCGTTGAGCTGTTAGCATGACTTATTAGCATTAGCATTTGTTACTGATATCTCTTTATTACTGTCCAATGGTACACAGTGTTCGATATAATGTATTGCTTTCCTCTTCAGTGTGTAGTGGTAAGAATCTTTACAGCTGCTCTGATACTGATGGATTCACAGAAACCTACAAGGCCCCCCGCCCCGCCTGTCTCTCTATTTCACTGATCGGGTGTCCACCGTCTCAAACATCCCCCATTGTTTGGTAAAAACCTCCCAGCTCTCTCGTCATTATTCTTTCAGGGCGCTGAAACTCTCCTAGAGTCGGATCCCTCGCCGCCCCGCTGAGGCCTGTTGACGGAGGCAGAAAGGTCCGCGCTCACACCACACACAGGCTTGTTTTGGGAATTGTGTCGGATTACTGTTTGAGTCCAGCAAGACCGTGAAAGAAGTGACGAGTGAGACCTCATGCAGACAGAGAGGATCTTTGTTGACCTCAGGGGTAACTGGATCTGTGGATGGACTCAGCAGGAGGGGAGATTCGACGAACATTGATAACTTTAGTTTGGATCGAAAAAGAGTTGTTCTTACACCCATTATTTTGATTTTTTTTTTAAATCTCACCCAATGACTGCTGGGATTGGCTCCACACCCCCCTACACTCATGAATGAGACAAACAGTATAGTATGGATGGATCAATGGATGATTTGCTCCAGTAATTTTCTACTACAGGAGATTAGCTCATTATCATGAAGTGGAGACTGCAATGATGATTATAGGGATTCAATGGTTGGGGCGACAGTGTGACTACAGAATCAACATAAAGGCATCATGGTCCTGTATAAAATCTAAATGAAATAATGACTTTTTAATACAGTAAGTACTGAGCATAAGCGTTATTATTTCAATTAATCCATAGGAAAATTTTCTGCCAGTTAGAGTGATGCGATGATGACGTGTTTTAGTACAGTCTGGCCTGGTCTGTTAAGAGATAATGTACCTTCAAATGGACAGATGAACTAGAAAACCCATAAATATAACAAATTTGGAGCTTTGTCTTCAAGGCAGGGGGTGGTAGAGAAGGGACAGAGCAGTGTAGGAAGTATACAAACAAAGGGAAGACGCCAAAAGATATGCAAAACACTGCTGACAAGGAGAGACTAAGTTACCACAGTTGGATGTTTTGGAACACATCACCACTCTTCAGGTTAAGCAGCAGCTTCTTAACCTCAACAACCAAACAACAACCAAAAACAACCAAAAACAAATTACAATGAGAAACTGGAGGAACTCAGGTGAACCCTTTTCAGGACTGGTTCACAGAGCTGGCAAAGGTGGCATCATATTAAAAAATATTTTTTAGTTGCAATTACAGGACTGAGTAGTACTTAACAAAAAGTGGAGATCATTTGAAATACAGTAACACCAAGGCAAGGGCTTAAGCTGAATATTGTAAACAGGACGCTGTGATGAAGTAAACTTGAATGAATGGTGCAGGTCGATGGAGGTACATATATATTTCTTTTTTAATGCATTTTTATTATTGTTGTTATTGTTATTATTATTATATTTACTCATTTATTTTTTTATTTTGTCTTTTTCATTTTGTTTTTATTTTCTTTGGAGAAATATTCAGATCTGTGTTTAATACATATGTGTTCGTGTGAATATGTTTGTATAAATGTTCTTTTTTTACTATTTTTTACACATGCTCATGAATGAGAATATTTCATTATTATTATCATTATAACTGTTATAGTTCTTTGGTATTATTAATATCTTTTTTTAAGCCATGTAAAAATTTAAAACAGACCATGTGCGTTGCCGACTGAGATGTGACAATCGTTCTAACTGTTCAAAAGTTCAATAAAGTATTACTTCTAAAAGAAAAACTGAAGACAAGCACCACCACAAGCCCAAAGAGGAGGTCTTGGCTGCAGCATGGATAAAACTAAGCCAAAAACACCGTCCCTCAAGGAAAGGATAGCTTTGTACTCATTTATTGAGGGTCGGGTAATTCTTTCACATTAACAACAGAACTCAGGGAGAGGCACTTCTTTATTTAGGTATTAAGGGGTTCACTAGACCATGTATTCTACAACTGGCAGAGCCACCATAACAACAGGCCCCTGGTTCAGGAGAGTCCTTTATCTCCAAACTTCACCTTGAGACGAGCCCCTTGCTTCCTGAAACAAGGTCAAAGTTCCCGGCTCTAGATTATTCCCCTGAACCTGCAGAGGCCGAGACAAAGAGCGCTCTTGTGTTTACATCAGTTAATAAATCTCACGTGTGGACAGCTGACATGTTACTCAGAAGAAAAGCCAGTCTGAGATGTTTGGAGGTCAGTTTGATGTGACACAGCAGACTTTTTCTCCTCTGGTTCTGATCACAGATTCTACTTCCGGCGTCTCGCGGTCAGTCAGCATCATGGAAAATCCGTCACACAGGAGTTTTTATCTGTGTTTACAAGCTGCCACATGTTTTGCTTTGTGTCGCACACATGCACGCCGTATGACAGGATGTGCCCGCAGTCAGGCCGCTCAATTTACATCCAATCAGGGGAGAAGACTGGTTCCTGGTGGACGACTTCTTCCACTAACACAAAGATCCAAAGCAGATGTCGGGGAGAGTTAGAAGTTAGCGGGGCATGGGAGCGAAATGCCACTGGAATGTCGCGAAGAGGGATTTTCACCAAGAACATAAAAAACTACGAAGCATCAGTGACAATGAGGAGAGGCTCGGAGTGCAAAGCAATGTGGACTAAAACAGGATAAAGGAGTTAAAGAATCAAGGTAGGGCTGGGTGATATGGACCAAAATGTACATCTTTATATACCTATAGTTTTAATCTGAAGCTTCAATCTTGATAATCTTTTCACAGATAAATACATTTTAAAACCGCAGGTTAATGAAGCCTAAATAGGGGTGGGAATCGAAAACCAATTCCAGTTGAGAATCCTTAACAGCTCCATCAAAGTATCAATATGATTAGTCTATTTGCTAATCAATTCCCTTACCAATTCCTTCCACTGACAGGGTTCAGAAGCGGTCAGAATTGTGGATTAATTTTTGACATAAGGTGCCTACTGCACAACCTTAAGTTATTGGAAACACCAGCAACTTGCAGAAGCAGTTATCTATGCTGTGACGTGTGTTTGACATTGTCTCTGGTTTGACATTGTTGCCACTGAAAATCTACAGGTCAACATTTGCCCACACGGAAAATCTGCAGGAATCAATAAGGGAATTGTTAAAGAATTGGATTGATTAGCAGGATCGTTAAGAGCATTGGTATCGATAAAATATTCTCAATTCCCATCCCTAAGCCTAAAGTAGGATTACTTTGATGCAGAGGGCCGCAAAAGCTTTAGGTTCAGAGCTGCAGTTTAACATTTTACTGTCATCACACTATTAGGGCCCTATAAAATCCATGATCACGCAATCGCAGAATTGGACCCTAAAAGCTGAATTCAATATAAATGCGTAATATCACGGAAATGAACGATATTTGATTTTTTTTTTTTTTTCAGAATTAAAAGGAACGTCTCTCTTGGGAAAATGCTCCGAGGGGGTCACTTAGGCTGGGGACAATGCACGCGTCACTTCCCCTCCCCCTCCTCCTCCCCTCATTAACAATGCAAACATGTCGAAGCAGCCGCCTGAGACACCGGCTCAGTTGGCAAAGAAGCTATGAAACTCCCGGCTAACTCCAAGGTACAGGGCAGAGCAGTTTCCCATTATTATGTGTCAGGTGATCAAATGTTCTGCAAATCTTGTCAACAAACCGTTGACTGGACCTGTAAAAATACGTGTGAGGATTACCTGAAGAGTGAATGTCTATATTTTATCACTTTATTCTGTATCTCTGGTTTAAATTTGGTTAAAATACTAAAAACAATTGTTAAAAAATTGAAACGGAAAAAAATGGAAAATGGGAAAAACTTAAACAGAATTTTGGAAAAATTAAACAGATTTTATAGGGCCCTACACTGTACTTTGTGGTGCTTATGCAAAATTGGAAAAGATTCATCAAATTCAACCTTTTGCCATCACCCGCTTTGGCATTCTCACCATGGACATTCCTGTTGGTGGCTCATTTAATGCTATTTTAGCATATCAACAACTATTGAGTCATAACCTTATATCTTGTATGAAAATACATCTATATTGTTCAGAAATGCAATATATCTCCCAGCCCTTAACAAATGTAGAAATCAAATCAAGATATGGAGAACTTTAGGGCTTTTAGCAGCTCCTACATCTTCATTTATATGAGCACAAACAACATTAATGTCTTTTGCATTTAAAAATACATACACCAGCTTCTTTAAAGTTCAACCATTTACCTGCTCATTAGTGCAAATTGCTCGTCTCTCATCAATCGCATGGCATCAACTCAAGGCATTAAGACATGTAGACATGGTCAAGATGACCTGCTTAAGTTCAAACATCAGAATGAAGAAGAAAGGATATTTAAGACACTAAGCATGGCATGACTGTTGGTGCTTCAGAAACTGCTGATCTACTGGGATTTTCACATATAGCCAACTCTAGAATTTACACAGAATTGTCCGAAAAAGAGAAAATATCCAGTGAGCTGCAGGCCAAAATGCCTTGTTGATGCCAGAGAGGCCACAGTGGTTCAAGTTGACAGAATTGCCTTACAACCATTTCTCAAAATTGTTTCTTTAACATGACAAAGAGTTCACTGTTCACTTTTGAGATGTGGTGGAGCAGGAGATTCTCATCATGAATGTTCAGCCGACAAATCTGCAGCAACTGTGTGATGCCTATCATGGAGATATGGACCAACATCTCTGAGGGATGTTTCAGCAACTTGCTAAATCTATGACACCAAGAATTAGGGGGCTCTGAAGGTGAAGCGGGTCCAACTGGGATTGGCAAGGTGTTCCTAAAGAAGTGGCCAGTGAATTTAAACACACAAATCCTCTTGGAGCACGTGCAGCTTCAGTAGAAATATGCCAAATTTCAGTTTCATTCATGAATTTACTATTTAAAGAATAAAAGCCTCTTCACATCCTGTATTAAGTCATAAATTTATCAGACATTGGAGGCGCTGCTAAAAACCCTTGACCCATCTTTATTTGTCAGGACACCTGTTTTTTTGCCCCATTATTCTCCCCTCACAGTCGTCCCATTCATGGCAGCCGCTCTGAGTTTGTTGTGCCTCTCGGTGGGAGAGGGGCAGTAGGGTTGGGGGGTTGTATCATGTGAGAAAGTGATGTCTACATTCACCTCTCATGTCGTGCCGAGCCCCCGAGTATAAATAGTCCCCCGTGCTGTGAAGTGCTGAGCGAGGCAGAGCCCGAGCGGGACAGCCGATCCTCCGTGCAGCGCCGCAGAGCGAGGACGACCGCAGGCAAACAGGAAATGTGATTATGAAGGTCATCACCACTCCAAGGATCAGATATTACACTGTTCTGCTCTGAAAAATATAATCATCACCCACAGTCTCTTTTAATAATGACTCCAACGTCCACTCTCTGAAGTTTGCAGTGACATCAGAATGAGGAGATGCTTCATAAACTTTGCTCATGTCAGTGACGAGGTTTGAATGAAAATCTAATTAATGATTAATTAAGAAATGTGATATCTTAAAGGCAAAGCTTCGAAAAAAAAAAAAAAAAACTTAAACCTTGTTGGTTCTATCAACAGCTCGACCTGAAATATACTTCAGTTTCAGTTTGTTACCTTGATTCAAACAAATATTTAGATTTCTGTAATGTTGCCCAAGATAACACTTATTACAGGAACCAGTTCAAGATTTAAGGTAACTTTAAGCAGCTTAACTTGTTCTCTAAAACCTCTAAATGCCCTTCAATTGCGTCATTTTATTCTCCAAACTGCCAAAACCATTGGATAACTGAAGCATACACCAAAAGTCAACGATTGTGGATGAAACACCGAGGTCTTCAAAAGATGTTGTAGATGATAAAGCTGAATTTTCTTGTCAGCGGGGCTTATTTTAAGAGCAAGGCAAATAATCAAGTTTCAATTTTAGGTACAATTCATGCCTCATACAGTTATGAATTCTGAGTAATCTAGATTTAAAGATCCTTAGTTTTTGGTATTTGTATTTTTTTCACATCTATTTTAATGAATTAAACTTTAACCAACATTCAAAATGGGAAATGTAAAATCAGTGAGTAATATGGAGGAGTAATATGGAAGCTGCTGCTTCTTCACATTGAAAGGAGTCAGTTAAGGAAGTTTGAAGGCCTCCTGGTCACCTTCCTGTGGAGGTTTTCCAGGCACGCCCAACTGGGAGGAGACCCCGGGACAGACCCTGAACCTGCTAGAGGGATTGTATATCCTATATGGCCTGGGAATGCCTGGGAATCCTCCAGGAGGAACTGGAAAATGTGGCAGGGGAGAGGGAAGTCTGGGCTGACCTGCTTGGCTTGCTGTGACCACATTAATCTCCATCACCCATTTCAAAAACCAGGGTCAGAACCTCCTGAAGGGCTGCAAAACACTTGAAGGAGGGTCGGAAGACATCCCCTAAACAAACCATTTTTTCTGAGCTTTCCATAAATGTCAAGAACAAACAGACTGTAGAAAACCTTAATTAGGGATGCACGGTGTTGGATTTCCACTAATATCTGACATGCTGATATTTCTTTACTCATTATCGCCAATACCAACATTGTTCGTCAAGAGCACAAAGTCTTTACTTTATGAAAAGTGACTTATTGTCTTGTCTATTTGTGTGAGGAACAGAAATAAAACAAGAAAAAAAACATTAAACTCTTAATAAATGAAACTCTTGATTTTCCCAATGCAGTGATGATAGGGTGAAGCATTATGGTGCATTTGTGTATAAAATCCACAATCACGTTCTCGGACGGAATCACGGAATTGAACATTAAATGCAGAATTCAATATAAACGGGGAATATCACAGAAATGGCCAACATTTTACGTTTCCGAAAAGCTTTTTTTCGAAATAAAAGGAACATCTCTCGGAAAAATGCTCCGAAGGTATCACTAAGGCTGCAGACAATGCACGCTTCACTTCCCCTCTCCCTCCTCCTCCCCTCATTAATAATGCAAACATGTCGAAGCAGCCACCTGAGTTAGCAAAGAAGCTACGAAACTCCCGGCTAACTCCAAAGTACAGGGCAAAGCAGTATCCCAACGATTATTATGTGTCAGGCGATCAAATCTGCAAATTTCATCAACATATTGTTGACTGGACCCGGAAAGATACGTGTGAGGATTATCTGAAGAGTGAGTGTCTATATTTCATTACTTTATATCGTGTCTCGCGGTTGAATTTGCATAAAATACTAAAAACAATCCTCAAAAAATTTAGAAAACAAAAAACGTAATATGGGAAAAAAATAACACAGATTTTATAGGGCCCTAAATCATGCATATCTTATCTAAGATATAAGCACCCTTTGGAACAAAGGCAGCCCTGGCTGAGAATCCCGAATCAGTCTGAACCGAAAATCGATTCATCAGAATCATATCACATTGTGAAGCAGGGACAGATCCTCATCTCTTATAAGCAGCTGCACAGTGGCGCAGCAGGTAGTGCACGTGCCTCACAGCAAGAAAGCCACCAGTTCAATCCCTGTGTCAGGCAGGGCCTTTCTGTGTGGAGTTTGCATGTTCTTCCTGTGCATGTGTGGGTTCTCCTCAGGCACTCAGGCTTCCTCCCACAGACCAAACATGCTCAAGGTTGATTGGTGACTCCAAATTTTCCTTAGGTCCTTAGGGTGTACCACACCTCTCACCCAATATAAGCAGGGATAGGCTCCAGCCCCCCACATCCCTCAAAGGGATAAACGGAATAGATAACGGATAAATGGATTTTTACAAACTAGTAAGTGCTTCTCGCCGTCATCATGCATACAGCTCCACCTCTCTCCAGTAAGGACACTAATTGGTCAGAGCCTCTGCAGACTGAGCCAAATTGTTCTGGCTCGAAGCTTTCTGCGATGGATCAGCTCGAATACAGACATGAAACCAGGCAGATCCATCTGAAACTGTGATTTTGGGGGTCAGAGGCTGAAAAGCTTGCTTACTGCTCATCTAAATTCATGTATTGTTATATATAACAGACACAATCAACATGAATACAATCCTGCCATCAGACCTTTTTAAAAAACACATCTCTGACATGAATCATATCCACACAGACACTTCACAGACGTGTTCATATAAACAGGAGGAACAGATCACCCTCTGTGTCACACAATGTTACCGATGTAATCCTCAGTGTTGAGAAGTTTTACCACAGGTCAGTGTGGCTGTAGTGATGATTTCCAGCAGCTTTAACTGAAGGTAGCATACAGAGAAAAACACGTCACAGCTGCTGGATACAGATGTTGAGCATTCGTCACGGTCTTCCAAACTCATTTCTCTAAAGCGGGGTCCACACAGAAGGATTTTCTAAATCTGAAGAGATTTTTGATCCGTCAGAGACCCCACACATGAAGATCAGGTGTTGAACAGTTCTGATCGTACAGTGTGTGGTGTGCTCCGATAATCTCAGCACAGCACACCACACACAGCATTTCTGTACAGCCACCAATCTAGAATCTAGTCCTCCAAGACAGAAATCTCACATGATCAAATGTGATCTAACAAAAACGAAGAAGAAACATATCAACAACTGGAAAACAACACACAACATGAAGAGGACATACGAGAAGAGGGAATGATGGTGGTCTTGGGACTATTTGTGATGGAAAAATCCTGAACTATCAATCAATCAATTAATCAAACTTTATTTGTATAGCACTTTTCATAGAAAAAAATTGTAGTACAAAGTGCTTCACACTAAATAAAATGTTAAGACTGGAAAAAATCCTGGAGACAGCATAAACGCGAGAGCTGGTCCTCCATTTCTGAGGTCCAATTTATGTTTCAGGTCGGCCATGCTTGTTTTTATTTACGCCTGCTTCCCTGTTCTCAGTCAGCTCACTTCTTGATTGGCTACGTTCTGTTTCACGTCACAATTCACAGAGTCATGACTCGGGAGTCGTCTGCTTTCCCCACACATGAAGATTTTTGGTTGTAAATATTGAACAGGTTTAATATTTGCGATTGCCAGCTCCTGACCCGTTTCTGGGCCAAATATCGGGAGAAATTCACTCTTAACACACCTCAGACCACAGGATAATCTTATAAGACATAAAATAATCTGGAGTTTGCTGTCCTTGTTCGGGAAGGGGGAAAGTCGTGACAAAAACAGCCCGATAATCTTGTCTGTCTATGTCTGTACCCTGTTTAACACGAGGAAGTACTGACTCTGCAACTTCAGATTTATTTCTGAAGATCTGGAGTGTTGGTGAAAAATATTCATAAAAACCTTTTCACAGTATGATGTCATTACCAAGAGTGCACTGCAGTGTCAACAATAATGGCAGTGGGCTTATAAAATCATTCACTAATCCAATCAGCTCAATATGTCTTAGCACTCAATGTTCTTTTGAGTCCACATATGTCGTTTGTTGACTGAGCCATTTTAATAAACTCTTTTTCTCTGTTAAACTTTTCTCAAAAAGACCCTCTCTCTCTCCAAACTGAATCCAAACTCCTGCTGCAGACTCCTTGTCTTCTTGGTGAAAGTTTTTAGGAAAATGTCAGACTCTGAAACAGTCCCAGTTTAATTACTGCACACTGGAGCGGGTACAAATGGTCCCAGGAGTGGGGGGTGGGGGTTTGTGTGACCGTGTGTGTGTGTGTGTGTGTGTGTGTGTGTGTGTGTGTGTGTGTGTGTGTGTGTTGAGGGGGGTTTGGTCTATTTCTGACATCAGCCTGCAATCGTGACGCACTTGGAAGTGAGAATAAGAAGGAAGCCGGTCCTTGGCAGTCAAAAGGCAAACACACTCACACTCCTGCACACAGACGATTACGAGCTGTGTGTGTGAGGTAGGGCCGGAAAACACACAAAGTCCTTAATACTTACTACCTCCACTGAGTTGATTACGGTTTTCCCCACATTTGTTAGTTTTCTCAGTTTGTTAACATGATAACTCAAAAATTTCTGAACAGAATTGAAAGAAATTATCAGGGGATGTCGGTCATGGCACAAGGAAGAAGTGATCTGAATGTGGAGATCCAGGATTATTATAAACATTGTACGATAGGGACGTTTTTGTGGAAAAGCTGATTGTGACATCCATTGCTGCAACTTTTTTTGTAAAGGAAAAAGACTCCAAACTCTTTCTCTCTTCTTTGGTTAAAGCATGATCGAGGACCAATGAGTTTCTGTTCTTTTTAAACCATTAGTCACTTGGAGAACAAATAACTGTTTGACAGCAAGAGCGGCACGGTGGCGCAGCAGGTAGGGCACATGCCTCACAGCAAGAAGGCCAGTGGCTCGATCCCAGGTTGGGAGTCTCAAATACCCCAAATTGGGGCCGACTCTTCCAAATGTTTCCAAGCTGTTTGGGCAATTTGTTCTCTCTCTGTTCGACTGATCGAAACGTTCCTGCACTTTTTCATACCTTTTTTTTAATCACTGTGAAACTACTTAAGAGCTAAACAAATTTTTGAAACTTCAATGAAATTATGCCAGTATTCAGGAATATTGTTTTGGAGTTTATCCTTAGATATTGATGACATAAAACAAAGAAATACCAAACATTGTGTGTCTTAGACTTCTATTTCTTGTTGCTGTTCGACCTTATCAGTTTTGTTTGGGTTTTACTAGGATTGCATTAAGTTTGTCATTCTGATTTTTCTTTCCTGGAAAAAAATCACATCAGCTCATAAAGCATCAGGGTCATGATATTCGCTCAGTTTTCCCGGCCCTGGCTTGTGATTGTGTTCCAACAGCTGTACGGCCGTGAGTCTGATGTTGAGACAAAAGGACCCTCTCTCTCTCTCCTGGCAGAGCCCAGGGCGTCCAACACTTCCTGTTTCTGTGTACAGCAAACAAAAGGGGGGAGGGCAAGGGGGACGGAGGGTGAGGGAGAGGGGGGATCTGACTCCACAAAAACAGTGGTCCCGTCAAACAGAGGTTCCTTTGTGTGAGCTTTAACACCTCATGTAGGAGCAGGAGCTGAACCCCAGCACCTCACCGGGCTGCTTTTCCTCATGAACAGATTTAAATTAATAATGTGTCATAAATTCAACAATCACCTCTTTCAGAGTTTGGAGGGTGTGGGGCTCCATGTTAAGCTGAGCGGTGATTTCAGAATCAGAGCTGCGTTTTAATGTCAGAGCGGGATGTTCAAACTTTGACAACAGGAGCACAAACCTGAACTCTCAGGTTTCAGACAACAAAAACAGGCGAGGACATCCTGTTCTCCTGCAGGTGATGTTACAGGAGGGGCCCGGGAATACTGGACTGGTCTGCTTCAGATCTGAATAAAGGGTAAAATCTAACAGCCACCTATTTTTAAATCTTTATCACAGAGACAGATGCTGGCTCACATCCATCAGTTTGTCTCCCTCTATTTCGGCTACCTTCAGCTCTTCTGTGACTTATGGGCCGGCCACACAATCATTGATTTTCAGCCTGGTTTTGGGCCAAGTGGCTTGGCCTAATTTAAAGCTCATGGCAAACAAATTAATTGTCCAAATAGTTAGGGATGACAAACACTGGAATTTTGCCACTTTAACACATGCTGATATTTCCAAACCAAAGTCTGATCTGCATCCTCAAAACAATTTAATTTCCTGTTGTGGACTTTAAGCCCTGTGATTGGTCTGTTGGACAGACACTACCTGCCAGTTCTGTATACATTTGAGGTATGACTCTGTGCTCTATAATTACCTCTGCCTCTTGTTTGTTTGTTTGTTAGCAAGATTACACAAAAATACTGGACAAATTTTGTTGAAATTTTAAGGAGATGTTGGTAATGGCCCAACGTAAAAATTATTACATTTTGGTGGTGATCCAGATTAGCGAAAGATCATTTTTGCTCAATAACTGTCTAACTAATAACAATATCAGCATGATTCTGAGTGCTGGGTGTAGGTTTTCAGGGTCAAGGAATCATATTATGATGGTAACTTTATCATGGAAATATTGCTTTTACAGCTACCTTGGTGAAGGTTTGCGCTCTCCGAGTGCACACTGATATCATACAGATAATATTGTACATCCCTAAGTAGAAGTGTATTTTCTCATTCATGTCTCATTCAATGGCCAAGCTCGCTCAAAATCCCAAAAACAAACAACAATTTCACACCCACAACTAAGGGCAATTAGGAGTCACCAATCAACCTAACAAGCATGAACAATAATGACACAAAAAGAAAACTAAATATATGCACCTTTGAATAAACACCTTTTTAACAGCCTGTTAACACAAATAGCTTATCAGCCAATCACATGGCAGCAACTCAATGCACACAGGCATGTAGACAAGGTCAAGACGTTCGACTAAAGCTCAGACTGAGCATCAGAATGGAGAACAAAGGTGATTAAGGGAAATGTGGCATGATTGTTGGTGCTTCAGAAACTGCTGAACGACTGGGATTTTCACACACTACCATCTCCAGGGTTTACAGAGAGTGGTCTGAAAAAGAGAGAATATCCAGCTGTTCTCTGAGCCTGAATGCCTTGTTGATGCCAGAGGTTGTAGGAGATAATGCTCCGTCTCAAAATTCAGATCATCTCAAACTGGTTTATTCAACATGACGATGAGTTCACTGTCCTCCATTGGCCTTCACAGTAATCAGATCATAATCCAACTGAGCACCTTTGGGATGTGGTGGATTGAAGCAGAGTGGTAAGTACTCAAGGCCTTGAAATCTAAGCCTTGAAACTGAAGCTTGCACTGATTTCAATGTGTTTTAAACTTTATTTGATGGATGCTTCGTCTGCTCCTCTCTCAGCAGCTTCTGGTTAAAACATGAGTAAAGATCTACAGTTTGTCCTTTTGGCTTCTGTAGTTGTTCTGCTGATTAAAATAACAGACTGTTAAATCTATAACATGCTGCCTCATTTTAGTTTTAGAAAAACAGGAACTACCCTAAAAGCTACATTAACTCCCAGAGGACGTCCAGGACCTGCAGCAGATACGATAAAAGGGTTCATGATAGTCAAATTTCCGTCCAGCTGTGGAATGAGAGAATAACGTGAGTCAGAGACGAGGCGTCCGATATCGTCCACATTCCTGCAGAGCGTGTGATATGTGAGAACGGCCTGTGATCACACGGATACACAAAGTCAAGATGTTTCCTTCAGATCGGCGTCCTGCACGCACCCATGGCTGACTGCTTTAATTACGCGGAAAACTCAAAACATCAGGACCGTGACATGTTTCTGACGTCAACAGGAAATGGCAGACACAACGAGAGGTAAAAAACCTACACACAGGTCTGATTCTGGAGATATACATGGGTTATTAAGCATTTACAGTACTCCTGCTGTCGAGGCAAGCCGAACACATGAGCACACACGTGGTGGCTTCCTGTGGTGTCCATGGAGATGGTGTGAGTGTGAGGGATGAATCCATCAGAGGAGACAAACAGAGATGCAGTAAACAGTAGTCCCTCTCATTAAAAGACCCCGAGAGACGCTGAGGGGACACTATGGCAACTGTGCAACACAAAAACGCAACAGTCCTGATCATGACGACATGATGATCTGCAGGTTCACAGAGGTGCAGATGATACAGGGACAAATATTATCCAACATCTGCATGGAGAATAGGAGGCAGGAAAACTTGAAATTAAACTGAAGCTTAAGAAAAACCTGCTGATTTTTAAAAATATTTTTAGGGCTTTTTGACTTTTATCAATCCTGAAAGGGGTGAGAAAGTGGGGGGAGACATCAGGGCTGAAAATGCTTTACATTCAAGATTAAAATGCTGACATCATCACAGCCTGAAACTACTGTCATCGTCAAAAAGGCATAAATTATGATAACTTTGGCCAAAATCTTTACATAATATTTCACATAGAAGCCTTGTAGCCGCCCTGGGACAAACTTTATCAAACTGGAGACTGATTAGTGTCAGTTTAAGTCTGAATGACTCCCAGAGAAGAAGAGCATACTTTCACTGTGAGCCTCATGTCGTGTCCTGTGCAGGAACAATGAATGTGCAGCTCTGCAGCCTCACACAGAGTCACATCAATATTTAAGCAGAACCATCTCTGCTCGACCACTCTGGCCTGAATCAATCAATCAGCCCTGTCACCGTTTGTTTCCCCTCCAGCTCGTCGATACGACATACAGCATAGAAAACACTGCCACTGTCTCATAAATAGACAAATACACCAGGACAGGGACATAGGAGTACAATATTCAGACCCCTAAATACGACTTACAGAAGATAAAACACTGCCACTGTCTCATAAATAGACAAATACACCAGGACAGGGACATAGGAGTACAATATTCAGACCCCTAAATACGACTTACAGAAGATAAAACACTGCCACTGTCTTATAAACAGACAAATACACCAGGACAGGGACGTAGGAGTACAATATTCAGACCCCTAAATACGACTTACAGAAGATATAACACTGCCACTGTCTTATAAACAGACAAATACACCAGGACAGGGACGTAGGAGTACAATAGTCTGACCTCTAAATACAACATACAGCACAGAAAACTTGGCTGCTGGCTCAATGTCAGAAAATGCAGCAGGACAGGGACAAGTAAGTACAATATTCAGTCCCATTGTTAGGATATCTAATAGATAAAACACTGCCACTGGCTTGTGAAAAGTTAAATACACCAGGACAGGGACATAAGAGTACAATATTCACATCTCTAAATACGACATACAGCACAGAAAAATCAGCTGCTTGCTCACTAACAGAAAATACACCAGGTCAGGGACATAAACGTACAATATTCAGAACCCTAAATATGACATATAGAAGGTAAACCACCGCCACTGTCTCGTAAATGGACAAAAACACCAGGATAGTGACAAAGAGGTACAATATTCTAACCCTTAAATACGAAATACAGAAAAGAAAACTCGGCCGCTGGCTCATTAACAGAAAATACACCAGGTCAGGGACACATAAGTACAATATTCCAACATAAAGAAGGTAAAACACTGCCACTATGCCGTTAATGGACAAAAACACCACAACAGGGACATAGGAGTACAATATTCAGACCCCTAAGTAGGATGTTAAACACAGAAAAAACTGTTGCTGGTTCATAAATAGACATATACAGCGGAACAGGGACACTTAAGTACAATATTCAGACCCCTAAATATGACATTTAGAAGACAAAACACCGCCAATGGCTTATTAACAGACAAATACACCAGGACAGGAAATAGGAGTACAATATTCACATGTCTTACCACAATGTTAACACAGAAATCACTGCTGCTGGCTTGTTGTATAAATAGGACACATTAAAAGATCAAACACTGCCACTGGCTTATTAACATCTATACACCAGGACAGGAACATAGAAGTACAAAATTCTGACCCCTAAATAATACATATAGAAGATAAAACACCGCAACTGGCTTGTTTATAGAAAATGCACCACAGCAGGGACACAAAACCACAAAAGTCAGATCCCTAAATATGATGTTAAACAGAAAACAATGATGCCGGCTCGTTAACTGACAAATACAGCCAGACAGGAACAAAGGAGTACAATATTCAGACCCCCAACAATCACATACAGAAGATAAAACACTGCCTCTGGCTTGTTAAGAAAATACAGCAGGAAAGGGACATAGGAGTTTAATACTCTGACCACTAAATATATCATATATCAGGTAAAACACTGCTGCTGGCTCAATGATGGACAAATACAGCTAGACAAGGACATAAAAGTACAATAATCAGACTCCTAAATCTGACAAATAGAAGATAAAACACTGCTGTACTTGAACTTGAGTAAATGTGATAAGAAGCTAAGGCTGGGAAATATGGACCCAAAATCCTGATTTGTACAAACATCTGGATCCAGATGTGGATCCAGGACTTGTTAAAGGATTTGTTAACATTGTGAAAAATCCCTTATTTCCCTGAGGGAGTTTCCCAAAGGGATTAATAAAGTTCTATCTAATCTAATCTGATCTAAAACTTGACTTACTATTAAATCACATAATGTTGAAAATTGCACTAAAAACATTTATTTTTATTGAAACTCAGTGGTGTAAACATGCGAGGAAGCCGTTGCATTTTGCCAGTTCGAAACAGCTCTCAAATATTGCCAATATATTTGAGAAAATTAGACAGTTTGCAGGAGTTTGCCTGAAGTTTTGATAATACAATAAGATGCATCTTAATTAAAAAAAAAAAAGAAAGAAAACACTCTCCATTCAGTCTAAACATTTTAACAAAGTTTGTGCTCATTACCTCGATAATTGTTGATGGTCCTTTATGTAAATGATCTTTAAACTGAACATTATTGCTGCCATCTTTGTTTTTAGTCAACTTTAACATAAACCTCACTGGCTACATATTTCATGATTGAAACATTTACTGACATTTCAAAGAAAACTGATTCTCGTCAGTATCTGCAGTTAAATCCTCAAATCTTGATTCTAGATTACTGACATTAATGATATTTTCAAGAGTTTTATCCCTGCTGTGACCCAAAGGCTCACATTAAAACATTAATCTGACAGTAATACTCGGCTCTCAGCGCCTCGATCTGCCCTCAGAGTACACTGAATATAACTCATTGATTGGTGTCAGTCCATGAACATCAGTCGATGCTACAGTGGAATTTCCATTGTGTGTTTCGATCGGAGCACAGAGAGCGAAACTCTTCGCTGTTTGGTGACATACAAGGAAACATGGAGGTCGCTGCGACCTTCAAACTGACTCAAACACTCTGATTTTAGAGCCGACTCTCCGATAACAGAGGCGACTTTTATGAACCTCAGAGGATAATTAGATCCTGCCGCCCGTCTCTGCGCCCAGATTAATGCAGAGGTGATGAAACGGTGATTCTTTATGACATCAAGTGCCCTGATATTCAGTCTGTCAGCAAAGTGACCTTGAGGAGATATGAGGGGCACTTTTCATCACAAACTACTTCATGTTCAGGATAAGGGGAAGGGAGAATGCTGTTTACTGAAATCAGGCCGACACCAGCGAGTCGGCATTTAAGTCAAGGGAAAGTCGAGTCAAATGAGGCCTGTGACTGTTTTTTCTAAAGATAGCCGCCATCTTTGTGAGGCTCTGTATGATTAGATAGAAGTCAGGGCAAACACGGACATCAGAGTTTTCATGATAACTTCATGTGGTTAATTCTCTCACAATAACGACACCGTCTCTCATGTCTGATTTAGAGTTTGACCGGTTATTAACCTGACACACCAGAAGGACCATTCAGTATATCTCACCAGTCCATAGAAAGTGTTTGTGGAGGGCAGAGCTTTTCAACAGCATATCCGGCAGGTGATTGGACGATTAGTCAATCAATCACTTTAATTATCAATCAGATAATGTAGTAGGCGGGCAGTACTGCTGCGGTGTAAAGTACCTAACATGAGGCAGTTTTCAAACAGTATCGCCAAAACATGTCTGAAGTGGAGTGAAAATATCCTTACTATGGAGAAATGTTTTCAGTGTTTGTTTGGGTAGCAGTTTAATCCGATCAGGATTTCTTTATTAAATGAAAAACAAAAAACAACACTACAGCAGGAAGGACATTCCAGCTCCACTTCTGACATGTTTTGACCTGAGTGTGTTTTATGAAGTGGCTCACATTCTGTAACGCATCTGATTTGCCCATAATGAATGTGACTGACTGAGCGATCGTCCAATCACTGAATGGTCGATCTGGTGTGCCAGGTTATGCTACAGTATTCTAAATTGAAATGTAAGCTCTCAAAACTTACTGTGGTGACATCCCTAAACTTCCCAGCCCTTCACAAAAACTAAAAAATGCAGTTGTTGCCCCACTGCTGTGCTTATTTATGGAGCTCACGGGGGCCCAAAAAAGCAGGCAATCAATGCAACTCAAAAAACGTACGTTATTTTTGCAGCGTAATTGCATCACCATAAATGCTCTTAAATTAGCAGCCCTGATTTATTTAGAAAGATCAAACCTCTGCATCTTTACTTAGAAAATCTGCTACACCTAGACTTTAGATCCTGTCACAGAAACTGGTTGTAAATTTTAGATTCCAGGCCAGACTTTCTGCTGAGGTCATCTAGAGCTTACTTCTGCAAAAGGCTGAACATTGATCGACCTATAAACCTCCCCGCAAAAAATGAAACTAACCCAACAGCTGTCGCCGTAATGTGCAATAAAGATGATATGATTTTATTACAGTGCCGCAAAGTTTATTCAGCTGTCCTATTAAACAAAGAAAAGAGAGCTGTGATAAAGAAACAGCCTGTGTGATGATTATATTGCTGCAGAGTTCATGGATGTTCAGTCAGGAAAGGGACAAAATGCTGGACATGCAGAAAATTATACTATATTAAATTATGTTACTATATTTTCTCTGTTATCCAATGTTTTCAGGCCTAAAATGAGCAAGAATGAGCACAGATATAATTCTTTACGTCCTTTATTGCTGATTTAGACATGTGACAGTTTGTTTTAAGGCTTCCTCTTCAGTCTCTGTCTCAGCGATGGTGCCGTAGATAAAGCTGCACGACAGGAAGGAAGAGCAGTGAGAAAGCAGCAACGAGTGGAGCTTAAGGACACAACGTCCAGGGCGTCGAAGAATCACACAAGAAAAATAGGAAACCTACAAACTACATCTGACCTTAGTAACGTGACACCTGACACATTCATGAAGAGAGTTTTAGGATGGACCTGCAGCCGGCACAGAGCAGGATCATCCCACTGATGCAGACACAGACCAGGTTATTACCATCTGCTGTTGCATCACTTCCTGAATATTGATGAGCTAAAAGTTCATCAGCGCACTCGTTAAAGGCAGCAAATCCATATAAAGATTAGTCGGCATGTGTGGAGCAGCTTAGACCAGTTACAGCACCACGGCCACGGGTTTCCCGCCTCATTAACGAGTTTTTTTTTAGGGATGTCCTGATCAATGTTTGGCCCCAATCAGAGCCATATGATGAAGAAATGCCAGCACTGTTCTGCACAGACAAAGACTTCAACCACATACTCATATTTAAGAAACTAAACACAGCTGCAAGGTGCAAATTAGGACACACATGAATCCATGTAATTAACCTGACTTTGTTGCAGACGCTCACATGCATCAAGTTCAGTTCGGACATGATGTTACTGACACTAAGTTAGTCAAAATCAGCTGCTGCTGGCCTCACTCCCTTTGAAACAATTGAAAATTACTCACTTTTTGATTAACTTTTATTCATGCTAAATGATTTGATTCTTTTGAAAAGTTGAGAGAATTAAAAAGGAGTATGTAGAAAATCCAAATTTTGTCGTGTCTATGCATGATAGAAACATCTAAAAATATATGATATTTCTCAGCACTGGAGCATTAGACCTTTCATTCACAGATGCTGAACATGTAAACTCCACACAGAAGGAGCCTCAGTGACACTGAAGCAATCGTACCAGCAATCTGTTCACTGGAAGGCAACAGCACCCTTCGCTCACTGTGATGGATTATATCTTTTTTATTACAAAATAATGCAGGAAAAGTCCTGCCAAAACATTGTCTTATTTGAGCAATTTAAATAAAGCTTTCTCTCTTTTGTCAGCTTCTGACTGAATATATTTCTTCAGATATAAAGTTATTTCTAAATTTTGATACTTCTCCTCAAGATAGATCAACAAAAACGCAGATTTTACTGATTAAAACACAAAACGTCAAGTAATGACTGAAATATCAAAGTCCTGACACCTTAGTCAAGTCCTGATGATGGTTTGTGAGGACCATGAATCAAAAAACGTCCTCAAAATGCAGCTTCACTCTCTAACTGCTGCTCTTTCTGCAGGTCCTTTTGGAGCTAACGTACAGCATGCAGGCTGCTGGGTTAATGCTCAGGTCCATGACTGTGGTGTTTACTGGAATGTGAGCCATGTGGACTCGACCATCATGTGACCTCAGGCGGGTAAACTGGTCTGTGACTGGGTCAAAGTGGGCAGACTGCAAATAAACAAATCCCACTACCACACCAGCTTTGTGGTAGCATTTTTTGTTTCCCATTTCATCGAAGATATTCCCTGCAAAATCCACTTTCTTCATCACTTTCTGATCCATTTCATGCTTTTAGTTTCAATCACACATGAGCATTTTCCTCTTTTAGCACTCTAAAGCCATTTCTCCACTGTCAGAAACTCAAAAAAGTGGTTTTATTGAGATGATACAATCTCAGTCCTGTGGAGCTTCAGAGCTTGTTATTCAGATCACTAACAAGTGCAGCATGACTTGAATCTCCTTCATGCTCACTGTGGCTGCAAACATGCACACATAAAGACGCCTGTTGTTGTTGTTGTTGTTGTTGCAGGGTGTACATGAACTGAAGGAAGTTACTTAACTCCAGCACAGGACGTTTGCAATCAAATGCCAAAGTAGCACACTAAATGCTGCAAAGAGCTGAAAAAGGGGAACGAAGCTGGTAGTTTAGGCAATGTGCTTGTTTGCAGTCATGATTGAGGTTTGATAAGATGACTTTATCTCTGCATCCGCCTGTCTGAGTGCAGAGTGAAGTAAACATCACATAAAGGCATCAAACTCACTACATTGATTCTGCAAGTGGGGCAGGCCCACGCCCTTGTTCTGCTCCTGTCGGACGGTCCTGTTTGGGTCAGTACAGTTTGTTTGTAGACCCTGGTGTTGTTGCATTTCTACAGCAAACAGTGGATTTTTTAATTCAGTGTCTACTTCCACCCTGCGGGGTCAGTTAGGAACACTTGGTGCCCCAACAAAAGGGTGAGGGAAAGGTGGGACAGAAATTTTGATACCATTAGCCTTGTTTCAACTAAGGGGTCTGGTTTGGTTCAGTACAGTTCGGTACAGTTTGGACAGGACTTTAGAGCTCCAGGACTTCGTGGAGACTTGTTTCACACGGACATTCTTCACAGCAACAGCAGTGAACAAATCACTGAAAATCCACGGCTTATTTGAACATGGCAGCTTGTGTTTTGGTGTTTTAGTTTAAGCTGCGGTCCCATGAGAATTGTCGGTTTTTGTGACCAATTAACAGACTGTAGCGCCCAGCATGGATTTGTTATTTAGGTACCTTAATCCTTAAATGGATACACCAAAATTTTTTGTTTTCATGTCTTGCCTCACTCCTGAGTCCATGACAAGCAGATAGACACCATTCTTTTGACTATGTGTGCAGTAACAAGGAAGAGACAGGCAGAGCTCACCCACCACTAATAATGGGTAGTGTTAGCCTGCCTCTGCCTACAGTCAGATAAACTCTTCAGCAACTCTAAACTGTCTTGTGTGCTTGTTGTGACTCGTTTTTTTTACTGTATCTATTTTTACACTAAGATTAGCAGTTCATGTAATGCTCGAGAGAAATATATACGAAAGTAAACTGCAGGACGCATGTGCAAACCTCTGCAGAAGTGCTTGGTTACCTACTTACAAGCACGTCAATGGTGGTTTGCGCATAAAGTGCTAAGAGTTTATCTGATGACTGAAAGCAGAGGCAGGCTAACAATACTCATTGACTCCCAATGTTTGAGCTAAGCTAATTAGCTGTGGGCGAGCTCTGCCTGTCTCTTCCTTGTTACTGCATGCACAGTCAAAAGAATGGTGTCTATCTGCTTGTCATGGACTCAGGAGTGAGGCAAGACAAGAAAACAAAAAAAAATGGAGTATCCCTTTAACCAACAGTGAAAACACCAGTAAATGTGTGCCGTATCAAGCCGAACTGAACCGGACTGCTTGGCGGAAACGCAGCTTTTGACGACCTTGACAGTGGAAATACAAATAACTATAAATCAAACCGGCAAATGCACGAGTCTTTGACTTATACTGTCTTTGCTGTTCCTGCTCATGCTGCATGTTGCCTCCAGAGATGGTTGTGGTTTGTTTGTGGGGGGCCATGGGAGCTTACATGTTTGGGGCCATGGTCTCCTGAAGGTGGCAAAGCTGTTTGGGGCTATGATGGCCATGTGGTAGGGGGGGTAAGATAAAGGAGGTGTGGCATTGTAGGACAAAGTGGACAAATCACCAGCGATGGGAAGAAAGCAAGCAGCAGAAGGATTGCAGTTAACCACGCAGTCAACATATCGAGCCTGATATGAACCCAAAGGAATGGAAATCTGCTCATATGTAGTCAGCTTTACAACTTCTCAGAGCCCTTCATGATTTGATCCCCAGGAAAAACGATCAGGAAAATTATAATCAGCATTTCTAAGACAACAGTGCTGCCACATGTGATACACATGATATGAAGGGCGTCAAACATCCACCATAACCACACTGCTGAAGCAAAGAGTTGTTCTTTTATAGTAACAGCTGTAAAAGCTCAACGTGATGACCCATTGATAAAAATGTGTTCTAATTTAGTCCTAAATGACGGAGACTATCTGTGGACCCCCATCAAAGAGCCGCAGTTTAATTTAGTAAATGACTCGGGGGATATTAAGTTAAAAAAGAGGTCTAATGCTGATCGCTGATTACTGCAGGCATGAATGTCGTCTATTCAGAGCTGCTGCGTGTTTACAGAGACACAAAAACACACTCAGATTCAACAAGACGCAAAAATAAACACATTCAACCAAGGCTGGGCAACAGGGTCAAAAACTATGTATTATAACTGTCTTTTACTAAATTCAGATACACAATATTTGGTCCTTAACAGAAAGTAGGGCTTGGCATTATATCGATTAATCTCAATTATTTTCTGCAGAAGATTTAAAAATAAAAAATCCAGACTTTTTTTCAACTTACTCCAATCATAAGTTGTTGCAATGTTTAAAAATATAATTACTGAAAATGTAAAGTTTTCATGATGGTAGGCCTTGTCAGGTTTTGAACAAGCATGTTTCAGCTTTTAATTGTTTTTTAAAATGAGATTAAAATATTACTCAGATGGTTCCATGTTACCGTACGGTGAAAAAAGCTCATCCTTCAGCGTTTATACAGGCCTCCCTCTGTTCGAAATACATCATCAAAATTTTATGACAAAATTGCAGCATGCATTTTAGCTACAGAAGGGAAAGTCTGTGTAGTTTTGGAACATATTTTGATAACAAAGACAAAACTGGTTACATGTAATTGTCGAGTCATTTGGAGGTTTTTTGTTTTTTTTGTTTTTTTTGTTTTTTTTTGATGGGGATAAAAATCGATTAAAATCGTAAATTGAGTTTTGTGGAAAAAAATCTGGGTTTTTATTTTTCCGTCAAATTGCACAGCCTAATAGAAATAACAAGTGGCTGTAACAGCAACGCCAGAATTACATCCATTTAACAATACTGATACCTGCTTGAAACCATGTCAAAAAAATCTACGTGCTCAACATTATTTGTTGTCTTTATTTATCAAAAATGACGGAAAAACTCCTTCAACACGTTGGCAACGTTTGCATAATCAAACCGTTTCAGTATCATTTGATTTTTACTAGAATGAAATTATTTTGACACCTCAAAGCTTGGAGTGCAAAGCTTCTTACAGGCTCAGCTCTCGTTTTTAAAAGATGCTGATGTTTGTGCGCTTTAGACAGCACATAGATATTTCCAGCAATTTTTAATAATCAAAAACATTTATGTTTGCATTACTGGGTGTTTAGGACTCCTATACTCCTTAAAAGTCAATTATTTGACCCCTTTAATAACACCATTTTTACCTCTGCAGAGGAGGTTATGTTTTTGCAGGTGTGTGTTTGTTTGTTTGTTTGTTAGCAAGATAACGCAAAATCTGCTGGACAGATTTTGCTGAGATTTTAAGGTGATGTTGGTAATGGCCCAACTTAAAATGGTTAGATTTTGGTGGTGATCCAGATAACTGGCATTAGCAAATGATCGTTTTTGCCCAATAACTGTCTAACTAATAATGATATCAACATGATTCTGAGTGCTAGGTGTGGGTTTTCAGGGTCCTGAATTAAATTATGATGGGAACTTTATCATGGAACTATTACTTATAGATGTAACAGCAACATGTGAGCTACCTTGGCAGAGGTTTGCGCTCTCTGAGTGCTTTCTAGTTGTATTTATATCACTGGAAAGCCTGATTAGTCACCTTTGCAACGATAAACAACCTGTAAGGATCTACATTCATGGAATGAGCAGCACAGCTAAACGTGAGAGTTGCAGGATTATTTAGAGTCAATCTTGGTTTCATTTCAAACTTAAAACCAAGATTTGTGTGACTGGTGAAGGCAAAGTGAGGCAAATTGTACTCTGTTGTAAAGGTGACTAATCAGGCTTTGTTTTATTTAAGGACAGAAATAGTCAATCAAAATAACCATTCCAAACTGTTTTTAAGGAGTAAATTATTTAAGCCAATGTTGAAAAAAAAAAAATAAAATAAAATAAAAAACTCCAGTGCCTTGCATCCCTACTCATAATCTAAACCCCTCAGTATCTTGCCCAGCCCTATATGAGCTCCATTATATGTAACCCTGAGTACTAACACACCACGGTCTTGCAGGAACACCAGACCGTGTCACCTTGGGTCACTGAAATCATCTTGAAGAGAGTGAGCTGTCATCGGTCACATGCTGGAGTGACCTTCAAAGCGAACAAACACGGCGGTTGAATTCAGTGAAAACCACGTCTGCAGAGGAGAAACTAATCAGGCCGGTCTGCTGTGTGTTCGCCTGGAGGGAGAAAACGATACATGACGGGACACGGTGAAGATCATCAGAGCTGGAGACATGGAACAGGCGAGAGATAAGACAGAGAAATGTGACTTAAGGATGTTGTCTAAGAATCAGATATCTAAAGGACGGCATTAAGAGCTTCCTGTGCAAACATCTGACAAGTTTAAAGTCTTTTAGAGACTGTTTCAGGGGCTGTTTGGGGCTTTTTACCTTAGGGATATCAATAATAAATCACAAAGCCACTCAGCCAAAAGTATGTAGACTCATAGATTACGTAACACTTGCTTTCTGAGCTGCAGGAGGTTTTCTATCATTGCAAACTAAGAGGAGCTTCAATCTTGAAGACAGCAAGAGTTCTTACTTTTAAAATAAGTTGATCAAATTGAATAAACTGACAACTTTCTGAAAAATAAATAACTCTTCCTTTTTTTGGTACACTTGTTTTGATTTTGAGCTTTTATTTCCCCAAATTAGCTTTTTTAATGTATCTCTTTGTCTCTAAAAGGTCATGACTAGAACAACTGTTTGACCCTCTATGCCAGGGGTGTCCAAACTATGGCCTGGGGGCCAAATGTGGCCCGCTGCCCATTTTGAATTGGTCCCTGAAACAGTTGAATGAATGAAGACATTTCAATTACAGCAGCAAATAGGGCTGAACGACTTATCGTTTTCTGATCGAAATTGCGATTTCAGACAACGTGATTATGAGATCGCCGAAGCTGAAATTTTTTGCCACGCTGCTGACTGACCCAGGATCTGTTGTGTCGAGTAACTGCTATTGGAAATGTTGTCACATGTCAGCGCTCATGTCCAAAACCATCAAAGGTTGACATGCTGGTTTGGCATGGCTGCCTTTTTCCTTTTATTGGAATTGTTGAATTTTGTTTTTCTCATTATTACTTATTTCACGTTTTTTTTAAATGCATTTTATTTAAATTTTTTAACTTAACACAATTAAGGATTTTTTGCACAACATATTTTAAGTTAAGACAGTCAAAGATGCTCTCTTAGTCCTTCAGTTGTAATAACTGCCATTGGTCGAGGACTTTAAATAGTGTACATGCATGTTTCTTGTTAATAAATACATTTGGAATTCTTACCTTTACCTTACCTTCATCCTTGCCTTAGAGTAAAAGCTTTTAATGTTTGACAGTATGATGTAATTTTCTGTTAAGTTTGTAAATATTACTGTAAACATAATGAATACTGCACTGAAGCTTTATTTGAGGAAAATCATGATTCGATCTTTTCCTAAAACCGTTCAGCCATAGCAGCAAGTACCATCAATCATGCACATTTTCTGCCATATTTACTTTGTCACAAGGTCTCATTTACAAAGTATATTGCAATATTCATCTTCAAGCACCAACATTCTTGCAGTTTACTCTTTTTTTGTGTCTGACAGTGAAGATAAGCCGTCAGCGTCTCCCATCTCTGCTGCTCAGAAGGTCATTCTCACCCTGACTCAGTGTGACTCCAGCGATAGCCCGGAGTTACAAGGACCCTTTGACAGGTGATAACCCTAAAACTTTACCTTAAATTCACTAAAAGTGAGGTGAAGCAAGTGGCTCAGTTGTTCATGTATTGCTCTTTACGTGGCCCTCTATGTAAAAAGTTTAGACACCCCTGTGTCTATGCACAAACATTAATCTGAAAATGGCAAAACAGGATCAGCAAATCCCTAAATAACAACATTATTTTTACATAAGACCCTTTGTTAGTCAAATGTCAACCACTCAGAAGTCTTTTAAGGGTTGATAAGGCCACGCTACCCATAAGGCATCAACATTTACAAACTCATTCCTGAAGTTTTTGATCAATTTCATGGCGGATAAAGTGAAATGTAGTTCTCTGAGGCCACAAGTATTCTCCTTATCTAACCAAAGGTGAGAAAAATAATAAATGGCCAGCTGTTCAGAGAATGAACATTTATGCAACTTTGATTAGTTCCATCTCCTTCAATAGGAAGACCTGCTGCTTGAAGTGTTTTTAAGAGCTGCAGCGTTCTTCATTTTGTCTTTACAGTCCTTCCTTTGGGCTCTGGGAGGTTATGAAAAGCCCTGAAGATCAAACTATCAACAACAAAACACTTCATGAAAATACTGTTGCACAAGTCTGTTTGTTAGAAAATATCAAAACATCCTCTTCTTCTGTAAAGAAGTCTTGAGGCTCTGCTGCACCAAAAGAATCTAGAAAGCATGTCTATACAGAGACGGATCATTTTTATCCTGAAAGCGAGTCACATTTCTGGAGCAACAAAGATTCTGCTTCTCATAAATATTCACAAAATGAATTAATTGCCAACTTCCTGAAACTTTAAGATGTTTTTCCAGCTTCAAGATGACTTGCTGCTCATCATTGTCACACTTTTATGACTGTAAATAATCAGCATTTTGGTTTTGAGCCATCGGTTCTTCACGTCTGCCTTTTTTTATGGTTCACTCCACTTGATCCTGGCAGTCAGATTATCCAGTAAGTAGCACATGATCTACAGCCACTAGGGCTGTCCCGATCCGATATTGATATCGGATATCGGTCCGATATCAGCAAAAAAACAAAAATCGGATTATGTCGGCCTGCATCTAAAATCTCCGATATAAGCACTCTGATCCATTCTTAATTTTTCTTTATTTATTTAATTCAGTTGTAGATATGCTTATGTTTAAGTTAAACACAGTGGTTATTTTGCGATTTAAAAATATATGTTTTTTTATTTTTATTGGATTTACTGAGGTTACTTTTCAGGGTCTTCTAATTTATTTTTATATATTTTATTTAATGGTAGTATATTCTTATGTTTAAGGTTAAAATCTATTTAACCCATTGGTTAATAACAATTGGGTGGGTTTTTCTCATACCTACTATTGCTGACTACTGTTCTCTGTTTGAGTAATCTCACTTGATCAAGCCTTTTTTTTTCTTTTCTGTAGTCCATACTACAAAATAAGTAATAAAAGTATGTATGATTCCTGCTGATATCGTATCAGATCGATATCAGTATCGGCCAATACTCAAGGCTGCAATATCGGTATCGTATCAGAGGTGAAAAAGTTGTATCGGGACACCCCTAACAGCCACCACGAGTTTACCAGCTCATGACTGGAATACGCTGACACTAATTAATGATGAATAACTGTTGTGTAAGTCCTGTTGATGGCAAATGTCGACACATTTCATTCTCCTTTAAGGCTCAGAGGAGTTTGAAAAACTAGAGCTTCCATAAATTTTCTGTCTCTTCCTGCAAGTTTCTAAATCATTGTTTTAATACCAAATCAAGCGACACTTACTTCTTCTGCACAAAAAAACAATCGTATTTATATTAAGTTTATAAAAAGGTCACCAACTATTTGGAAAATCATTAACAATTTCAGTTGTCTTTGCAGTTTTAAAAACTGATATAAAGTACATTGCGGTACATTTCCCGTGTTTTACCGTCTTTTTTTGTCATTGATCGTCTTTTTCATCATAATTTGTTTTTAATGGATTCCAGAAATAGTAATTTTAGAAATATTGGAGGCAGAAATGTCGAGATCTCTGTCTTCAGCTGGACAGGAACTGCCTCAGGGACTACCATCAGTAAAAAAAAAAGCCTGGACATGGTCTAATATAACAGGCTGTAACATGGACACTAAATGCTGTAGGCAAACAAAAATGTTTGAGTTGATGTAAAATAAGTTTTTTTTTGGTCATCACAGAAAATTTCTACATGTTCATTTACAATTGTTTATGAAGAGAATCCTGTTGAACGTTCAAATCAGTTCTTATTCTTTTCTCATAATTACACACCGTTTAAGCATTTATAACATAACAATGACAAATACTTGCCAGGATTGTTTATTTTTATTTCTCATGAAATAAAGGGAGAAAATGTATTCAAAGGACAATTCCTGACACATTTATTGACAAAAAAAAGACAAAAAAGTCCAGGTGGACATTTATAATTATAGTATTAACCATCATGTTTTTTGCTTTTGTACTTCATATGCATAAATAAGTTATTATTGTGTAAACTTGTATTTTCAGATGTTTGATTGCTCAAAAATAGATGGTAGGTGAGGTGACATACCACATATGTTCACATTGGCCTGAAAATAAATATTAAAAAACTGTCAACAGGTACTCTTATTTGTGTATTTCTACTTCTTACTGTAACGAATCGCAACCTAAAGAATCAAATCGAATCGTGAGGTTCTTAACAATACCCAGCCCTAGATGAAACAATGATGAAGTTATTGTAACAGCCCTCTTTCAGCAACACCAGAGTCTCAGTTTCAGAGTTGTTTTAAGGTTTCTCAAGTCATCTACAGCACTGAATGTGATGCAGGGGAGCACAACAACACATAATCAATGGGGGTAAAGCATCTTCAAGCCAGATGGTAAGACTTTAGTACAAAGTCTGCAGAAATCCTGAAGCACATACATCCATAAGTGACCTTTGGATGTCCTAAAATGTCACATTGTCAATATAACACATACCAATTAATGCAGAGCGTCTTCACTGATGGAATATATGGTGTTAAAAATGGCAGAAATTCTGAAAGCAACAACCATCATCTTTCGCCTGATTTCCAAACATCTTTTAAACTTCACCAACAGACCAGTCCTCAGCATACATCCATCACCGAGACACATTTTTCCTCAAACTCTGCGGCAACAACAAATTGTGGGAGATCCCTCTCCTTTTCACTACATGACAATACCCCCCATGTACAAAGACAGCCCGACAAAGAGGGACCCAACCCCAACCTCGACCTGCCAAACATCCTTTTCTGCTGGAAAACTTCCAAACAAGAGCGTTAGCAGCTTATTAATGCCCACAGTGTCCGAAAAAGGCATTTAATTAAAACGTAAAGGGCTCGTTTTCAGGAAGACTTCCTCCTGTAAGGCAGCCGAACAATAGAGGAAAATTCCACAAGAGACAGAGCTGTGGTGGGACACGGGTCTGGGTAACACAATACATTTCTAAGATGAGTGGATATGTTTTCAGACTACGGGGTATGACAGAACACATGTGACCTTTAGTGAGAGCAGAGTTGAAAGGAAGATGTCAGGCCTAAGTTTAGGAAATATTTCAAATAATGTACTTATTGATATCCGGACAGTCTATTTGTTAAGTTTAAATAAAAATAAAATAAAAACCTTTTACTCACTTATACTTCAAGTATTTGTCAATATCAGACAATGTCGATGCCACAGCAACAAAAACAGAAGTCCTCAACACACAGTATTTAACCTGACAAACTTTACCATAAACCACTGATATCACCAATGTACTTGTAAAATGTACAAACTCTGAACCACTTCATCTGCAGTTTGATCATACAAAATGGAAAATAGCCCAAAGTTGTGTGTCAAGAGCTGTTCCCCACATGAAAAAGGTTTTCCTTTTCTGTTAAAATTAATCCTGACCATACATAAAGTTTCCAAAATCATCTCTTTCAAAATGAAAACACATAAACAAAAATATATGAGCTGCTAAATGCTTTTTATTAGCATGCAACAGTGTCCATCATTTAACAACTTTCTTACAGTTTCCCTGCAACAGCTGTTAATTTTCAGATTTATTTCAACATGAAGTCTTACTGGTGTTACGGTTAATCATGTGTCCATGTCATTTTACGGATTATTTTTAGATAATAAATTCATTAGCACCTTCTTCAATCACGCCATCTAAAGCAGGGTACACACATGAAGATTTTCAGGCTGGTTTTGGCAAACTCCAGATTATCTTCTGTTTTATAAGATTATCTTATAAGACTATCCTGTGGCCTCTCCCAGGTTTGGAGCTCTCTTAGACTGCTTTTATTATCACGTCGGACTTTATGGATCTAGCTTTATCTTATCTCCTCCTAACTGCTGTCCCATTTATCCACTTCAGTCAGTTTGTTTAAGCCATCTGTGGGAGCTCACTGTTGCTCTGTCTCATCTGGTTTGTCTCTCTGTGGATGTACAGCACTTTGGTCAACATATGTTGTTTTTAATGTGCTTTAAAAATACATTTTGACTTGACATGTAAGCTGGTGTTGGCCAGAGTTTTGATCAAATATCTCTTCATTCAGATTTGATTCAGAGACGTATCGGATTAGCTTGATCTGCTCTTGTAATTAAAAGCATTTATGAGCTCTCATATTGGTTTCAACATCTGTTATGGCAACCACAGACACAGGCAGCTGTGGCTCGCTGCTACAGACAGTTACTCCTTAAATAGTAACATTGGGTCTTATTCAAAACACTGGCATGTTGATTGGCATCTGGAGGGTTGTTTGAAGCAACATCACAGCAGTGAATATGTTCAAGCATGTCAAAAGGACAGTTAATGGAGATTCCAGTATAAGAGTACCAGAGGTCTGGGAGCGAGAACTACCGTAATATCTCGATTGTATCACCCACCGCATTTTTTCCTGCTTTTTTCCAGGAAAAACGCTGTATTCAAATATAACACGCACCCACATTTTGCCCAAACCTTACTCTCTCAGACAACTCAAATATGACCTTTCAAAGTTTTAATCAATGAAATTTCAGCATTAACACAACAAATACTGTACACAATTTTCTCTCTCAACCAGATAGGGAAACACCTTTTGCTTCACGCCTGCGCAATTTCTCAATTTCTGCCCGATCGTGCTCAGTCGTAGTGTACCGACCAATCAGAGAGCAGCTATCAACATGCCGATGTCTTCGACCAATCACAATGCAGCAATTTTGTCCCCTTGCTCACAAGATGGCGGCGCCCTGTGTTTGCATGTGAGTGGTACCGTAACACTTGAGAATTACACGATCATTACACAAAGGCAAACTAGTTAAGACCTAAAATATTAGATAAGAACGGTTTACCAGTCAGTTTAATAAGAATTACAAAAGTTTGGCGGTAATGTTTTGCAGAGAGAGAGAATATTTCAGCTTTTTTATCAGATGTATTGTAATTGCGATGCTGGGAGACAAAATATTTTATATATTTTGCTTGTGCTTGTGTATAATACACACCTGAAAATTAGAGCTTATTTAAGAGCAAAAAAATGTGTGTTATAAATGAGAAATCATGGTAGGTATAACCTTTACAGAGTAATGTTGGCAATGGGCTATTAAAGGAACCCACAAAGCACTCTCTGTGCTCGACTTGGGCTCATACAACATAAAGTCCTGAACAGGGTTCACTTTTCTAAAAATAGGCTGTCTGAAATATTCTCTACAATGAAGGAAAGGTGTGACAGATGCCATTACTTGCGTGCAATGTAAGTCACATGTTCTATCAATGTTCAAAGCAAGTAAACTTCTGGCAGAATTATTTTGGGAGTATGTCCAAAATATTAGGTATGAATGTTAGAAACTGTCATTTTATAGCAATATTTGGTACACCCCAGGAACACAGATTTGCCTCTTATGAATTGACAGTTCCAGCTTTTACATCACTGTTAGCAAGACACGACTTTCACTGCATTGGAGGTCTAGTAAAGTCCCACCTCTCTCTCATTGGCTTCGGGATGTAATGTTTTTCTTGAAACTAGAAAAGATGAGGGCAAGGGCAAGGGCAATTCAGAGATGTTTTTTTGAAAAGTGGAAACTTTTCTTAACATAAATCAACTCTTTACAGACTTTACCAGCAGACTGAACAAAAACAAGCACTCTTTCGTTGGTTCTTACATGGTTCATGGGAGGGGGAGGGGGGATTTAGAGGGGAAAAATAAGGAAGAAAACAATGAGGAGCAAAAGTACCAATATCTTTTTTCCCCACTATCTCCTCCACTTTGCTGGATCATTTATCTATGTCTCAATGTCAAAAAGACCAAAATGTAAGCAGTGAACAGCTGTAAAACTTGCAATCTTTACTAAAGAAATGTTAAAAAGTCCAGTTAGTAATGCAGAAGTTTCACAGCATCTGTCACCGCACAACTCTCAAATGATGTGATGTTTACACAGGAAAACCTGCTTCAGTGTGATGCCTGATAATCACATAAATGGATCATTTTCAGGAGTTTACTGATTGCTTAATGTGCAACATCACAAAAAATAAAGCAAATAAAGCAAATTCTCCCACCATGACACAAGCTTCAAACCACAGTGGAGCCACCAGATCAACAATATCGATCTGGACCTGCTTAACCTGGTTAACTCTGAGCAATTATGGCCCATCAGAGGCTCACAGGATGTTTGTTTGGGCTTCATTTTTCTGAGGAAATGAGTTGGACTCCACTGCCTTCTAGAAGCCTCCATCACCAACACTCCTCAATCAGCATATCCACGCCACTTTGTCTTGTGTCACTCCTAAGTTCTCCACAAGCAGATAGACACCACTCTTTAGACTGTGCGTCCAGTAACAAGTAGGAGACAGCCAAAGCTCGCCCACTGCTAATTAGCTTAGCTCAAAACACTGGGAGTCAATGGGTAATGTTAACCCACCTCTGCATACAGTCATCAGATAAACTCTTCTGCAACTTGTTGAGACTCGTTTTCTTTACCGCATTAAGTTACGTTATCTTGTACTATCATTGTATTATATTCTTCTTCTTCTTTTAAACAGAGGCTTTGTTTTGTGGACCTACTCCCGGCAAGGTTTTCGTAGAGATGTGACGTATGCAAACAAGTAGAGCCTATTGAACGACTCTTAAGTGAACGATGAGAGTCAATTTGCAGTTGTGAGGGGCTTGTAAGTAGGTAAACAAAACAAAGCCTCTGTTTAGAATAAGAAATACTTTATGAATCCCCAAAAGGGGAAATTTGGTTGTTTCAGTTGCTTACATACACAGTATACAGCAGTAGGAAATATCAAATAAAGACAACACAATGGATAAGAGCATAACTTTAAAAAAAAAAGAAAAAGAAAAGATAATACGATGATAGTAGAAGATAACATACCATGACGTGGTGAAAAAAAACGACTGACCAACAAGCACACAGGACCATTTCGAGTTGCTAAAGAGTTTATCTGACGACTGTAGGCAGAGGCAGGCTAACACTACCCATTGACTCCCAGTGTTTGAGCTAAGCTTACTAGCTGTGGGCGAGTTCTGTCCGTCTCTTCCTTGTCACTGCACGTACAGTTGAAAAGAATGGTGTCTATCTGCTTGTCATGAACTCTGGACTGAGGCAGGATGCAAACAAAGAAAAGGTAGCGTATTCCTTTAAGAGTTGTGTGCAGTCTTACCTTGTCCAGCTCGTCGTGCAGCTCGGACAGCGTGGGTCTGATCATCTTCTCCCCCAGCGGCGCCGCCGTCTGCCTGTAGAAGTCAATGTTGGGCACAGCGTCGATGGTGTTGTGTCCGAAAGTCCTCAGGTAGTAGGTGTTGGTGTGGGTGTCGTAGTGGTAGTGATGCTGCCCACCTGTGGACGAGTGCAGGCTGGTCTCGCTCATCACCGTGTCTCCATTCTGCAGCCCCTCCGCCGGCGCTGCGTCCGGAGAGGGAGTGTTGCTGGCTCCGCTCGGGTCGGCGAAGTTCACCACCCTAAAACGGCCTTTGGCTTCCTCCCCACCAGCCCCTGAATCCGGGGCATCTGACGGGGCGGCCTTATCGCTGGACGGGGCTGTGGTGGAGGCATCCGAGCTCGGGGATTTGTCATCAGCAGCGCCTGCTGCCTCTGCCACCAGGTCCACCTGGAAAGAGAAAAAAGGTAATTATGTGGTGCCACGAGTAAGCCCGGTTTAAATAATCAGGATTAATTAATCCCAAAGGCTCCATGACACCTGATATCTCTGTTCTTACTCACATTTAAGAGGGTAGAACATAACTTAGATTTACAATGTGAGAAAAAGGCATGGCAGGTACTAAAGAAAACACTCAATTCTATTATCCCCAACAGGGCTGGACAATGTGTGCCAAAACTAGGGGTGCACAGATGCAGCATTTCAACATCGGTACCTGATTTTTGCTTTTTTTTTTTTTTTTTTTTGCAAATATCTGCCAACAGTGAAGAAACGTGGGATGAGTAGATATTAGTTTCAGATGTTAATCTGTGGTTCCTTGTAGAGATGCAGCAGTTTAACATCTGTATTTGTTTTTTTTGTTTTACAAATGTCAGTCATCAGCAAACAAACATGTTATTGGCAGATATGCAGTTGCTTGAAGGAGAAATAAATCAAAATTAGTCATTAAAGAAGCACCAGTATCAGCATCGGCCCTGACCCCTACAATCAGTGCATCACTAACCAAAGCTCAAATATATTTTGTGCTGTATTGCAGTGCTAGATTTATTAAACATCTCAATATGTTTCTTTAAGCATATTTAGCAAATGCTTGACAAAACTATGGATGCACAACTCCTACATTATGACATCAAGGGCTGAGCAATTATGGATAAAATCGATTGATTCTAATTAATCCCTGCTGAAGACTTAAAAATTAAAAAAACTGAGATTTTTGTCTTTAACTTACTCGAATCATAAGTTGATGAATTTTTTGAAAATATAAAGACAGTTTTCATGCTTGTTGTCCTTGTCAGGTTTTTCACAAGCACAAGTTTAGGCTTGTGTTTGTTTTTTAATAAGATTAAATATTGATCAGATGGTTCTGTGTTAATTTACCGTGAAAACAGCCCAGCTTTTAGTGTTTATGTAGACAAGTCTGCCTACGTTTGAACTACATCAACATTTTATGACAAAATTACAGCATCCAACTTCAGAGGGAACATCTGTTTAATTTTGGAACATATTTGATAACATGAAGGCAAAACTTGATTCATGTTATTTTTGTCATTTTGAGGGGTTTTTTTTTTGGGGGGGGGGGGGGGGGTTGAGAAGGAAAAAATATGACTGAAATCATAAATTAACTTTTGTGAAAAAAAAAAATCTAGGTAACTGCTTAACTAATAACTGCTTAAATTGTTCAACAAAATATTGGCATATCTGAAAACTTCTGCTGATATTGTTGCTGATTTTATAGCCTTAAATATTGTCATTAAGTTTGAGGAGCCTTCAAAATTATTATCAAGTTATAAGTATAAGTTCTAGGGCTGGACAATCCATCACAGTTTCAATCACTTTTTATATGGACAACTGCAATTATCTACTTGCAGAGGGGTGCATTGTTTCTTTAAAGTTAAATATGTGTCACACACCTTTGTTTTGTTGTTTGTTTTTTCTTTTTTTGTTTGGTTGTTTTCATTCGTGCAGTAGAAGCGTTCTGGTATGACGAACATATATGGATGAAAAAAATTAAAAGTTGTTTGGTGCAGAAATTACAAAAAAGAAAAAGAATCATTTTGAGTGAATATATTGAGTGATTTAGTATATTACAGATTAAAAAGAAAATGAGCAAAAAAATTCTTTCAAAAATGGTATAAAATGTACAATTTAAGATTGAAAAAACATGATTTAATAGTTTTTTCCAAACTGTTCGGCTCAAATAAGCTCCATTTAAACTGTGCCTCTCAGTCAGCAGGTCGTTGCATCAGTGTTTCCAGTTTTAGCGGGCAGATTAAGCCTGTTTTTACTGTTACACTAAAATGTACATTTTTACATAATGTAAGTGTAATCCAAAAAAACTAGTTTCAGTAGTTTCCAAATAAAATTAAGTTGGATTTATTAGCATATAAGATACTGGCAAAAAAATCCAGCACAGTGCATCCCTAGCAGGAACTCATCACCAATTACACCCACTTTTCCTTATGCTGAAGGTGTAAATGTGCAACTTAGACCACGTGCAGCAGTTTCCCAAACATTTAGAAAATCAAAAACTAGAAACTACGCATTAGTAAAATTTTCAACAGGTGGTAATCAAAGAGTCAGTCATACATCAACAATGAAAACAGGATGTATAAGAGGGGTCGAGGCAAACCCTCCACCTTTACTATTTCAACCACTTGTCAGAACATCGACAACTTATCTGCACAATTAAGACAATATCAATCAATATCAGTATATCAATATCAAAATACTGCTCACAAGTTATTATCTTTTTTAGCCATAAATATATGTATTAATGTTTTTTATTTAAGATTGCTTCCTTATTAGGGCTGAACAAATTATCGTTATCGTATCGATATCGAGATATGAATATTCAAGATATTAATATCGAAAAGCAACAATATAAACGATACAGATTTCCCCCAAGCTAAAACTGCACTTTCCGCATTCTTTTGTATTATGATGTTTTTATATTTCTGAAAAATGCTTGGATTTCACCGAACCCGTAGTCATATCCTATCGTATCGAAATCGAGATATCTGGCATGAATATCGAGATATGAAATTTTGTCCATATTGTTCAGCCCTATTCCTTATATCTAATGTTGGGAACCTACTTTTAAATCATAACTGTGCTCTCTTTCCATAGGAATGACACAATTCTGTGCACTGTTCAAATTGCATAAATGTATTGCCAGCCTCAATCTTCTCCAATAACTCATCAACTTATTTGTGCAACTGTTATTCTATCTTATTTCAGCAACCAGTTATAACTCACTAACCACTTTACAAGGTACACCCATTCACCTGCTCAATAACAGATATTTGATCAGCCAATCACGTGGCAACAACTCAGTGCACTTCGTCATGCAGCCATAGTGAGGACGACTTGCTGAGGCCCAAACTGAACATCAGGGAGGAGAAGAAGGTGATTTAAGAGACTCTGAACATAGCAAGGATGTTTGACTCTGTATTTCAGAAACTGCTGATCTACTGGGACTCTCTCTAGGGTTTACAGTGAATGGTCTGAAAAAGAGAAACTATCCTATGAGCAGTTGTTCTCTGGATGTGGTTGGAGAACCTCTTGCTGAAGACCATTTCTGAACACACACCACGTCCAATCTTGAAGCAGGTGGACTACAGCAGCAGGAGAAGACCACACCAGGTGCCCCTCCTGTCAGCTAAGAGCAGGAAACTGAGGCTTAAGTTCACACAGACTCACCAAAACTGGGCAATAGAAGAAAGTAAACATGTTTCCTGGTCTGATGAGTCTGGATTTCTGCTCCACATTCAATCAGAGTTTGATGTGAATATCATAAAGCATGGATCCATCCTGCCTTCTATCAACACTTCAGGCTGCTGCTGGTGGTGTGATGGTGTGGGGGACATTTTCTCAGAACACTTAGTCCCACCTGAGCATGGTTTAGACCCCACAGTCTATCTGAGTATTGCTGCTAACCATGTCCATCCCTTTATGACCACAGTGGACCATCTTCTGATGGAGACTTCCAGCAGCTCCATGTCTCAAAGCTCACATCATCTCAGACTGATTTCCAAAACATGACAATGAGTTCACTGTACTCCAGGGGCCTTCACAGTCACCAGATCTCAATCCAATAGAGCACCTTTAGCTGACTAATATGCAGCAGCTGTGTGATGCCATCATGGAGATATGGACCAACATCTTTGAGGGATGTTTCAGCACCTTGCTGAATTTGTGATCCAAAGAGTCAAAGAGGATCTAAAAAGAGGGTCCAACCTGTGACTAGCAAGGTGTACCTAATAAAGTGGCCAACAAGTGTATATTTTTTCTAAATAATGTTCTTCAATTAAAAAAGGAAGTTGCACAAATATGCTGGCAACATTTTGAGGAGTGGATGCTAGCATACTTATCCATCTGCAATACCATGTAGGAATCCACCTTGAATATATTTAAAATAAACATATAGAAATTACTGTTGAAATTGCACAAACAAATTGGCAACTTAATATCAGAGAAAAAGTTTTTTTGGGCAAATTAGTTCTAAGAAAGTTGACTTAATTATTTTTTTAAAAAATCCACAAGTTGTAAAAAACTTCAATCAGTATAATTTTATTAAAGATGTTGGCAATCTTTTGATAAAAGGGTGAAACTATTAAAATATTGCTGACATAATTGGACAATTTTACTCAGCATATTTGCACAATTTGAGCACTATACAGAACACTACCTGATATTTACTCAACAAAAGTATAAGCAGCTCTAGTCTAGTCTTGGCAACACTTTAATAAGGGGAAATATGTGTCAAGATAAACCCCCAATAATCTGATAAAACATAATATATTAACGCAAAAAAACTATCTTGAGTTTTAATGAAACTTCCTTCATTTGAAATCTGTCAAACATGTTGACAATGTTTGGCCACAGAGTAAAACTTATAAAATATTGTCGACATATTTGAACAAATCAGACAGAACTACCTCTCTTATCACAGAACCAAAGAGAATATAATCATGTTTCTGTACTGAAATAGCCCTTTGAAAAGAAAGACATTTTTGTTAGGATATCACCAAAAAAATATTTTGCTGTCCTTCATATCTTTACTAACATTACAGAACTATTTAAATTACACAAATGAGCACTCAACAATTTTTTTTCCATCTTCTATGGAAGCACAATATTGGATTTTTGCTGATATACGATACGTCGATATTAATAAACTCGGTTTTTCCAATACTGATATTCTGTGTCAATGCAAAAAGTCTCTTTCAAACTAAAATGGACCTTTCATGGTCGGTCAGTTAGTCTTAGAAACAGATGTGAAACAAGGAAAATAACATTTTGTTCTTTAATATATGATGCTTTAGATTCTTAAAAATGAACCATGGTACATATATGCACTCTGCTGATATTACAGCCAATATGTTGGATAAATGTGGACAATATTATGATCAAAATATCTTTAATACTTTTCATATCTGCAGATAGCGATAATCAGCTTTTAAGGCAAATACATTCACAGATACAGATATTGGTCCAATAAATTTGCATCCCTACTAATACGAAAACAGAAATATGACCTTATTATATAAAAAGTAAAAGTTGCAAGAAAGTTTAAGACAGTAAAGTTGAAGTAAAAAGTATGTTTTGACATGTGGGTGACATTGATTTGATTAAAAATTGCTGAAACAGTTGTTTAATTTTGACAAGAGCATTTGTGTAGTTAAAACACAGTGAAGGATCTGATGGAAATATTTTCATCTAAAGTGTAAAAAGCACTTTTCTTCTTAAATCTTCAAGTTATCGGCAAACTTTTGTCAAATGTTTGGACAAGAGAGTGAAACTGTTCAAATGTTGCAGACACATTTGGACAGTTTTGACAGAACTACCTCTCCTATCACTAAATTTAGGAAAGATAATAAAGTTTCTGTTCTGATAACAGCCCTCAAATCCTCTGTTGACCTGCTTTGATTAGTGTAAACTGAATGTGTTGGGGCCCCAGAGTGGTCTTCACCCCTGGGCCTCTTCATCTCTAAACCTGACCCTGCCTTTCAGCACACCAATAAAACCTGGATCGTGGCATCCCTACCTGGAAGCGGCTCTGGCTGGGCGTCGGACCCGGCGGCCTGAGCCCCGAGTCCGGCGCGAGGAAGTCGTTTTCCGCCGCGGCGGGAGGAGCGGGAGATGTCGCTGACATGGCACCAAAACAAATGGGAGAGCCGAGAGGGAGGAAGCCACGTTACGGCCCGCGGACTAACGGGAGGAGGGAGGGAGCTCCGGGACACACGCACCGCTCACTGCCTTCCTTTTCTTCCCGGGCAGAGAGGCGCGGAGAGCGGCGCGGAGAGACGCGGAGGGTCGCTGACTGTTAGCTGCCTCTGAACATGAGGCGACAAACTTTCCGACTCTCTCCTCTTCCTCTTCCGCTGCTGTAAAATCCAAATTCCCCCGGCGTTTGCGGATGTGAGGACTTAATCCGGATCTCCTCGGTCCCGGGTGTTCGTCTCCGTTGCTCGGTGTCTCGGTGATGGTGGTTCGGGGCGGGATGCTGGTGTCGACCTTGCCGCAGCTCCTCCTAGACTCCCTGCGCTTCCCTCTCTGCTATTATACTAACTGCAGTCGACATCACTGAAGGGTGGGCTCCCGCTGAGGGAGATCTCGCGAGAAGTCATCGATCACGTCAGGGTTTTTTTCAAAGGGGGAGGGAAATGTCGCGAGAAGACATCACAATGCCGAAGGCCGGGGAGGGGAGGGGGTGAAACTCTGCACCAACAACAGGCTGAGCTCTGTGTGTGCCGCACATGTGTCTGCTGCCATATGGTGGGCTCCAACAGCTAATACCACCGGCTCTATTCGTCGTGTGGAGGGTTAACGCTTCACTTTGAGGGAGCAGGAAATATAGATTTATGTCGCACACCTGTACATTCGCATCAAACCCACACTGACGGGGTTTTCAGTGCACCCACAAGAGCACACGTGAGACAGAGGCGGCTGTATGATGGGGATGTTACCCTCTATTTACCAAAACACTCGTGTAAATAATTTGGAATATAAACCAGCTGCCCAAAACTGCTCCTCCATGTTCAGTTTGATTTCCAAGTTTTCCTGAAAATAATGATTTTATTTAAAAGTTCTTTGAAAGCCAAAGTTGGACACATCAGGTTTGCAGGCTGTCACTTGGCAGGAACAGTACATGTCACTTGTAAATGCACCATCTCAGAAAGGCCTCAATGAATTTCTATAAAACTTAGACCAGATCTACATTCAAGAAACAGTTTTTGAAGGTCAGAGGTCAAAGTCATGGTAACTCTTTGTCATCTTCTGCATATGAATGCAGTATCTCAGAAACGCCTCCAGAGATTTCCATCAAACTTCTCAGAAATGTCCATTCTGACTAACAGATGAATGGTTTGATTATGGAGGTCATAGGTATTCACTCAAAGTCATAGAGCCCCATGTTCATCTCTCCTGTGGAAGCCAATTTGGGAATGCTATATCACTAGAATGCTTTTAAGATTTTTCTTAAAACTTAGACCACATGTCCATTTACATTCAAAAAACATCTGGTTAGATTTTCACTGTCATAGGTCAAAGGTCAAGGTCAATGTATCTTTTGTAGTCATCGCCAGGATATGAACGCAATATAAAATAAAAATGCCCCCAGAGATTTCCATCAAACTTAGCAGAAATCCTCATTCTGACCAACAGATGACATGATTCAATTCTGAAGGTCACTGGTCAAAGGTAAATGTCATGGAGCCCCATGATAAACCTTTTCTGAGAAAGCAAATCTGGGAACACTTAGGAAGGGCAAAATCACAATAAAAGCCTCAAAAGAATTTTCTTTAAAGTGTCCATCATGACACAGGGATGTACTGATCAAATATTGAAGGTGAGAGGTCAAAGGACAAGGTCACAGAGTGTCATGTTCACCCTCTCCTTCTGAAAGCAAATTTTGGAATAAGATAAGATAGTCCTTCATTGATCCCCAAAGGGGAAATTTTGGAATGCAATATCACTGGAATTCTTTGAATGATTTCCTTAAAACTTAGAAAACATGTCCATTTCCATTTAGGTACAACAGATTTAATTTTCAGTGTCATAGGTCAGAGGTCAAGGCCATGGTATCTGGTTGCTATCTTTTACTTATGAATACAGTACATAAAGAATGCCTTAAGCATTTTTTTTTTATCAAACTCAACACAAATGTCCATTCTGACTTAAAGATTGAGCTGATTTAATTTTGGAGGTCAGAGGTCAAGGTCATAGTCTCTTGTGGTCACCTATTGTGTATGAATGCAGTACATAAAGAAAGCCATAAGGGGTTCAATCAAATTCAGCACTGATGTCCATTCTGACTGATGGATGGGCTGATTTGATTTGGAGGTCATAGGAAAACGGAGCCTCATGTTCACCCTTTCCTGATAAAGCACTTTTGGAAATGCAATATCACAAGGATGCTTTGAGAGGTATTCATCAAACTTTGCACAAGTGTCCACCATAAGAAACAGATGCAGTGGTGTAATTTGAAGGTCATAGGTCTAAGGCCAATGTCGTGGAACCCCATGTTCTCCCTTTCCTGAGAAGGCAAATTTGGGAATATATTATCTCAAGAGTGCTGTCTGGATTTTTTTTTTAATTGCACAAATTTCCACCATGATACAGGGATGTGCTGATCAAACGTTAAAAGTCAGAGATTACATCGAGGTCACAGCGCCTCATGTTTACACTTTTTTGAGAAATTAAATTTGGATTTGAGGAACTTTCATTAAACTCAGGACAAATGTTGACTGTGACACATTTTTCAAATACAATGAAAACATTTTGAAGGTGAAGCAAGGCGAGCGTCTCATGTTGTTTCCCTAGAAAGCAATTTTGGGAGGGCAATAATGCCAGAATTCTTCCAATGGATGTTCTTTTAACTTTTGACAAATGTCCACTATGACACAGGGATGAGGTGACACAATTTTGAAGGTTAGAGGTCAAAGGTCAAAGTCACTGACAGAATTTTGTGGACACATTTTTAATCAGGTTTTTGACTCAGTGGTTTAACCTGAAATTTGCCTTAAGATAGTGTTTACTGTCTTATATACCTTTTAAAATTTACATTTAGGACAGCAATGAGTGATTTTTAATGGAATTTAATGTCAGAAAGTGGTCAACCTTTTTTCAGTCAGAACTGTGATCAGTATTTTTTTAATAGGCTTTCAGACCACAGCAATTGATTTTGTGATCAATTTACAATCAATGATTTATTTATTTTTTTTGCGTTAGGATTGCAGTCACTTTTTTGTGGACATTTATTGTAGATAATTTTATCATAATTGAATTAATTTATCCGGGACTGCAATCTGAATATTTTCAAAAAATATGGCATCAGGGTCATGGTCATTCATTTAATATTTTATCTAAATTTAAGTTTTTGTTTTTTTTTAAATTAAAAATCAAACCAGAAAGAACAATTTTCATTAAATTTGGCAATAGGGCCACAGTCTCAGTTTTTGTGGCCATATCCTGACTGTGAGAGGTAGTCAGGGCAGGAAGTCACTGTTTTAGTTGGCAAATTTGAAATAAGGACTTCGACCTACAATTTGTTTTTTCTTTATTTATTTTACAGTCAGACATTATTTTGTTGTTCAAAAATAAATAACTAGGACTGTGACTGTCATCTTTCAGACGGGTAAAAATTTGAGTCAGGACGGCAACTGGCACTTTCCAATGAAGTATACAATAGACCGTGTTCACATGTGACTCCTTGTTATTCTGTGAGGTAAATTCCAGGTATCTGCACATGCAAAGCAAGTCCTTGCATGCAAATCCAACAATTAAGCTTTCTCTGTTCTGGTTTAGCTCTTAGTCATATTTAAATCAATATTAGTTATTTATTTTCTAAAAGTATAAAGAAAAGTAAATTGGTAATAATCCCCAATCACCTCAGATATTGTTTCCTGCTGTGTAACTTCCTTAGGTGTGTTTGTTTTAATTCCTCCAGAGGTGCAGAACAGAAGAATGAGGAAGAGAGGGCCGAAACTTCACAAAAGGCACGCAAGGAAGAGGCTTTATTTTTAGTTTCTATTGCATTTTCTGATAATATGACAATGTGAGGTGAGATGCCAGTTAATTTAAAATAAATTTTACTCAGATTAGCAGCTAACCTTGGTTTTCTGGAGCTATAAGTGACACTTTAGACCAGTATTTCACATCCAATCCATGATTTAACAGCCATTTCCCCCTCTTCCCTGCTGTATCTGTGTTGTTTTTGGTCCCAGCAGGAGGTCACTTTAATGGAGAAGGTTGTAAATGCCTCTGTGCACCACCTATTTAGCAGCAGACAGACATGGTTAGAGATGAACTGGGGAGCACAGAAGAGCACTTAGACATTAAAGAGTTTGATATTTCTCCCAGGAGTTGGTGAAGACAAAACCAGAAGCTTCTGCAAGATAGACAATTAAGTAAATACTTTCTCAATCAGCCATTAAATCACAAAAAATGACTAATGTTTGAATGTTTGTTGTCCAGTCCCAAACCATTCTTAGATCAAGAAAAACTAAGGCTGCAATTTCTCAAGTGTCCACTTGAGGCTGGATCTCAAGTGATTTAAACCCTACAACAAATTATTTTAAAATGTAGGTCATTTATATAAAATAAATCCAATGCTTAGTATCAAAGAAGCATTTTATTGGGCTAAAAAATATGAAGTTGTGGCAAAAGTGAGTGTCGATAAGCAGTTATCTCCCACCTTTAACAGGTAACATTTAAATTTTCTGCTTGGACTGCATTCAAATAAAAAAAAAGATGAATTATTAATAATTTCTCTCCCTCAAGCGTCCACCAAGCAGAAACCTCCAGTGTTGCTGAATGAAACAAATAATGAGGTGTGAAGAAGCTGCAGTACCTCAAGTACCCACTAGAGGCAGTGTTAAAACAGACGTCCATTTTCCTGCTGAGCATGGTTTCATATTGAAATCAAACTCAATTTGAAGAAATACTAATGATTATGGGTAAAACATTCCCTATGAAAATATTAAACATTTGATTTTGTTCTTTTGGAAAACATCTTGTGACCTCCCCAACATCTCCCTGATGTTTGGCAAAAGGCGGGAACCATGGACCCATAGCCAGCCAATCACAAGGCAAACACATTAAGACAAACAAGCATTTTGCTTACACCTATGTGCAATTTCGAGGCACCAATTGACAAACAAGCAAGTTTTTCCTTTTTTAAAGAGCACTGGGAGGAAACTAAAAATGTTCGGGAAGAACTTTCAGACTCCTCACAGAAAGGACCTGCAAAACCAGGGAGTCGGACCTGCTGCATCACCATGCAGCCCCCTTAATCCTTTGATATCACAACAAAACATTTTGCGTCAGTAGTTTTTTTTTGTTTTTGTTTTAATGAACGAGTGTGTATGATTACCAGCTCCTTCTTGCAGCAGTTTCTGAGTTAGCTTGGACCTTTTTGACCTGATATTGTTTCTTATAAGGAGCATAAATGTGCAATAACTGACTGATAATGACATTCAACAATGATGTTGCACCAGAACTACTGAAATACTCATTCACTTACATGAATCCTTTTCTCAATGTATGACATATTTTAATGCTTTCACACAAAATCCTGCACCTGCACATAATATGTTTTATTTTAGTATTTAATATATCAGTCTTTTGACCTTTACTGTCATGTACAAAGCAATCTATTTATAGAAGCAATGGCATATTTATATCTTCGCACGCTTGGTTTCATGGTTGTTTTGTTATATAGTACGCATTGATTGTTGTACGTGATGAGGGTCAAACTAATCAAATTTATGCACATTTCATGACAAGCAGATAGACACCATTCTTTTGACTGTGAGTGCAATAACAAGGAAGAGACTCACCCTCTGCTAATTAGCTTAGCTCAAACATTTGGAGTCAATGGGTAGTGTTAGCCTGCCTCTGCCTACAGTCATCAGGTAACTCTTCAGCAACTCTAAACAGTCCTGTGTGCTTGTTGTGACTTGTTTTTTCCATGTTATGTCATGTTATCTATTTTTAGTCTAATATTAGCACTTTGTGTAATTTTTGAAAGAAATACATCAGAAACTAAAATGCAGGGTGCATGCAGAGTCACAACAAGAACACAGGACGTTTAGAGTCGAAAAAATGTAGTCTATCTGCTTGTCGTGGTGTCAGGAGTGAGGCAAGACCTGAAAAGAAAAAAAAATGTTGGCATATCCCTTTAAGTATTGATGTATTCGGGAAAAAATAAAGACGCCTTCATCATCAGGAGGCACTTTGATAGTGAGCCAAACCTTCTTACCAAACATCAGGAGGATCTCATTAATGCTTTAGTGGCTGAATTAGAAATAAATAAATGATAGAAACCAGAAACCATGGCATCATGCAGACGAGAGAAAATGAAGATGACTTGATGTTTAAGAGGTCACATTAAGAAGCCATCAGAACCAGATCCTTCCTTGGATTGACCTACTGACCTATTGATCAGCGTAACTTTATAACAATATGGCGTGAGACATCATCACTCCATCCCCGTCCTCACAAATTAAATCTCAGTAATCGGGTTTGTCTCTTTGGGGGTAAATTTGATCAGACGAGGAACGTCTCGATGTCTTCGTTAAAATGGAAAAACTCCATTCTGTGAGCGCTGACAGGCCGTCCAGGTCTCCTGAGGCAACAGAGCACAGCTGTGATGTTTGAGCATATGGAGCGCTGTGGGCAGTGATAAATACACAAATTAACTGGAAATTTATATGGAAACATGATGCCAAAACAGTAAGTGACATGTTGGAAATAAAGGGTGAAATGAAGAGGGATTGTCCTGTCACATATCTGCAGGAAAACAAGAATTTAGAGACATGGGAGGAAGGCCGTATTCATGTCAGGCAGGCTTAATGTCTGCCATGTCCAAGCACCATCTTTCTTTCAGTACACATGGAGTTGTTAAGAATGTCTGCAAAGAAGAAGTAAAAAGAAAGAAGCAACCACCAGTTTATATTTGAAGCAAGTAGCAGCCTGAAAAAGGAGGCCCATGCTGAAACACCAAAAACTGCAGTTCCTTAAGTGTCCACTTGAGGCCGGCTGCAGGAGCCCTGGAGGTTATGCTTCTGTGTGGTGACCAGACAGGGTTTACAGCTTAGATCAGGGTAAGCCAGCACGCTGCCCACAAGCACCTGGTCGCCCACAGGGAGCCTGCAAGTATGATTTTTATGTTTTGCAAATAACTCATACTTGCATCAATACAAGAAACCACACATGTAAGATGTAGATCATATTTTAAAACTCTATTTTTTTAAGCTTTGCGTGAGAGTCAGTATTAACATTGATGTACTGATACCACACCTCTATTAACATTGTTTCCAGCTAAAGCCCTTACAGTGCCACTTGTACTAGTACAACTAGAAAGCACTCAGAGAGCGCAAACCTCTGCCAAGGTAGCTCACATGTTGCTGTTACATGTATAAGCAATAGCTCCATGATAAAGTTACCATGCTAACATGATTCCTTGACCCTGAAAACCCACACCTAGCACTCAGAATCATGTTGATATCATATTAGTTAGACAGTTATTGAGCAAAAATGATTGTTTACTAATGGCGGTTATCTGGATCATCATCAAAATCTAATCATTTTTAAGTTGGGCCATCGCTAACATCTCCTGAAAATTTCAGCAAAATCCATCTAGTAGTTTTTGCGTAATCTTGTTAACAAACAAACAAATAAACATTCACTGGCAAAAACATAACCTCCTTGACAGAGGAAAAAAGACAAAAGTCTGACTGTTGCACATCAAAGTTAAGCTTAAAAAAAAATGCATGGAATTATAATAATAAATTAATGTTCTCATGTTGTTTATTAATTATTATATTAATAATTGTGAGGAATCATAAAAAGTAAAAAATAAACTTCCACTCTCATGTGTAGCCTATGCAAATACACAATATCAATTATTTTAAAGTAAACCATAAAAACTTATACTACTTGGAAACATTGAACCGAACAAGTAGCCCTCTAAATACTCTTAAAAAGGCTGATGACCCCTGTCCAAGATAGACTATCCTAAAACACTGAGGTGCTCTCACTGATTTGGGAATTAGGGACATAATTGACATGGATGTAGAATCGCTATTTGTCAGATGGCCATAAGTTCCACCTCAATGTGTAAGTAGGTTGAGCTAAAGTTTGGTTGAGATGACAGCATCCATTATGACACATCAACAGTCCAAAGCATCCTCTGATAATCAAACAATCAACGTCAAAACATCACATGGCTTCATCCAGTTCTTCCTACAGTTTAATATTACATGTGGAGATATTCTGCTTCTGTGGATGGTTTTTTTTGTCATTTATTTTGACCCCCAACATGAACCCTCTTTTCACTTCCACATCTCCTGTGTGACTCAGAGGATGAGATATGGTCCTGTCCTGCAGATTCAAGGACTCTTAAAGAGACAGGAGGCATTTAGAACAACCTTTCCAGCTCTATCAGCAGTTAAGGACTCCAAAGCAAGTGCTGACACATCCACACCCCCCATGGACCTTGGCCCAGGATACATAAATCAAGCCCTAGTCCACCTCAGGTATGGTGCCTGAGTGTGGAACTGCATCAACGATCAAACTTCAAAATGAACCAGACTATGAAACAGGACATTTCCACCAAGACATCTGATTCACTTGGTTTCAGTTTTTGATGTTTCCACTGTCAAATGTTGGTACAGGTGCCAAATTAACTGACTCACTCTCATTTCACTGTCCCAATTTGTTGGCACCCCTTCCTTGGGGTATCAAATGTACCAATTGTACCCCATAGGTTGGAGGTAAATGTACTGTAGTATGCCGATTCGTCTCAAGTGTTGTTCCTGAACTTTCTGTTGATTTCAGCGGCATTTCTGGTCTCCAGTCTTCTCTCAGCAAAGCTTGACTTCTTGTTGTGATGGAGCCACATGCCGAGATGACGGATCACAAACTTCTGGATGTCCTCTTCTGCTGGTCTTTGTTTACTGTGGTGAGGTGCTGTGATGAAACACAGTTCTGTATCTGAAACAAATAATCTTCCGGCTCACACCTCTGCCCTAAATTGATGGAAGGGACGGCTGTGGAAATGGGCTTACTGTACCAAACTATACCAAACCTAACCAGACCAGCAGGTGGAAACAAAAAGATTTTGGATCTGTGCTTGGGTCTGATGACACCACCCAAAGGTCAGCTACTTACTAAAAGATTTTTAAATCTTAAAGGGCTACCCTTAGCTCTAACACTGGGAGTCAGTGGGTAGTGTTAGCCTGCCTCTGCCTACAGTAATCAGATAAACTCTTCAGCATCTCTAAACAGTCCTGTATTACTAGCACATTATGTTACATAATCTATTTTTAGACTAGTTTCACAAGTATTTCTATTGAAAATTACATAAAGTGATAATCCTAGTCTAAAAATAGATAACGTAACATAACACGGTAAAAAAAACAAGTCACAACAAGCACACCGGGCCTTTTAGACTTGCTGAAGAGTTTATCTGATGACTGTAGGCAGAGGCAGGCTAACACTATCCACTGACTCCCAGTGTTTGAGCTAAGCTAACTAGCAGTGGGCAAGCTCAGTCAAAAGAATGGCGTCTATCTGCTTGTCATGGACTCAGGAATGAGGCAAGACAAGAAAACCAAAAAAAAAAAAAAAAAAAAATGCTTGCGTACCCCTTCACCTTTTAAAAACAAGGAGGGCCACAGAAACAGGAACTGTTTCAACCAGTTTTAAAATTACAGTTCCCTGAAGGATGATATCCTTTTTAAATCTGGCATTGCATCAGATATTCTACAGACATAAGATCTCAGCAAAACTCCTATTACTGAGCTGGACTTCAAAGAAGATGACTTTAGGATCATCTGGGGTTCAAGCATGCAGCAAGTTGTTAAGTGTGTCGATATGCTTGTTTGCACACTGTTTTTTAAGTTCTGCATTATATGTTTAAGACTTCCTGCACAGACTCCTGCATAAATATATAACTGCTTCATACCTCTGTTGTACATTCTCCTGTCAAATAAACTAGTAAACTAAACTAAACCATGAGGGATGGACATATTCAAATTAAATGAACATTTCAAGCAAGAGCTATGCAATGGGCTACAACATTAACATATTTTTAAGTTAATTTCATGAGAAGAAGACATCAAATGGTGAATGGTAAAATAGACTTGAGCCTATACAGTATAATGTGTTTCTGGTCTTTAAATACTCAAAGCAGATTTACACTGCAGGTCACGCCTACTTATTCGCTGATGGTTGGATTTTCTTTGTTATCCATCGGCATCAACAAACACATTCACACCCTTTCATGCTCATTTACACACCACTGATGCAGCATTTGGAGCGACTTCAAGTTAAGTGTCTTGCCCAAGGACACATTGCTATGTGAGAAATGGAGACGGGCTCGAACCTGCAACCTTCCAATTACCACCAGGTGCACTATCAGACTGCACTACTGACGCCCCGACTTTACAGACCTCCAGGGTACAAACTTGTGCAAAAGACAAGCACAACATAACAGAATCAGAGAATGTCAAAATGAGAAATCATGAAATACCAAATTTATAAAAAAGATTTTGAGGAAGAACAAAAAGTGAACCTTTAATAAAGTGAAGAATGTGGGAATGTGGGAAACAGGAATGCCCAAAGCTGAGGAGAAAAGACCATAACAGATGAAACAGATGTTATTTTATTAAACCAGAGTTTTTCATTCAGTCCTGGGATGAGACAGAGCAAACAAACATGTCTAAAATCTATATTTCTAATGTAATCAAGCTGCTGAAGTTTCCATGATTTCCTCTCGTTATGTTGAGCCAGACCGTCCTGTTTCAGGTCTTTGCTCTCTGTTCCCTCTCATGTCCGGATTAGCTCATAAGGGGGTCCTGGACTCGATGGTCTGCAGCCGAGTGTGAAGCTCATGTTCAGTGTTTGAGAAGTGATGTGATGAATGAGATCCTGGATGTGAGCGGCTGAAGAGATGAAGGTCAGCGGCTCAGTCATCAGGAGGAGGTTTAAAGAGGAGCTGTGGATCCCGTACCGGGTCATGATCCCTTTGAGGACCTTTTCTCGTGGGTTTTCTGTGTATGTGCAGAGGTGCTCCTAGAAGATAAGATATCAAACTGGGCCCCAGCCCAAACCAGCTTTGCACCAATTCTGTAACCCCCCCCCCCAATGTTGTTGTTTGTTCGATTTGTTTCTCTATTGGTTTTATTTTTTTTTCTCTTTCCATATATATTATATTACTGTATGTGTGTGTGTCCACATTTAACTGTTTTCTAAAAATTAATTAAAAAAAAAATAAATTATGATGCAATTTTATGAGGAAAGTGGACTATAACATCAAAATGTCCACGTTACACAGTTCAAGGGACTTTACGCACAAAGGGGATGAAATGATGAACATTTTAGAGTCTATTTTTGACACACCCCTCTAGTCACATTAAAAGCAACATGTGGCATGGAGGCGCAGCGGGTAGTTCACGTGCCTCAAAGCAAGACAGTCGCCAGTTTGATCCCCGGGTCAGTCAGGGCCTTTCTGTGTGAAGTGTGCACACCCTGTGTGCGTGTTGGTTCTCTCCAGGCACGCTGGCTTCCTCCTACAAATGCTTACATGCTCATTGGGTTGATCGGCCACTCTAAATTGCCCTTAGGTATAAGGAAATCTATTATATTTAGCTCCTGAAAAAATGAAACCCTTGATGTTAAATGTACTAATGCAGTGATGGTAAGGTGAAGAGTATGATAGATCTGTGTATTTTGCTGATGCTACAGTCAATTTATGGTTGATATATTGGCTGTTAATATTTGCAAAGATTTTGACATCAGCCGATACCGATATTGTCCTGATAGTATCGTGCATCCTAAAGTTATAGTGTATAGTAGTTAGTGTGCAATCTTCTCTGGGCACTCTGGTTTCCTCCCACAGACCAATAACATGCTTGTTAGGTTGACTTGTGACTCCAAATTGCCCTGAGGTATGAGTGTGAGAGTGAGTGGTTGTCTGTCTCTCTATGTGGCCCTGCGATTGGCTTATGACCGGTTCAGGATGTACCCTGCCTCTCACCCAATGTCTGCTGGGATAGGCTCCAGCCCCCTGTGACCCTGGAGGTCAGAACTGATTCAACATTATGTGATAATGACCTGGTGTTCATTTTAGTGGAACTGAGCCTCCATGTGACTATGGAAAGGAAAAAGGAGCTGCTTTGGAGAGCATTTTTTTGTAGGTGAAGAGTCATAACATCTCGTGAAGACTCATTACAAAAAGTTATAAAATCAATATGAAGAAAACATGGATATCCCAACACTAGATTATCTCTCAGGGCCTCTGTCGGTTCTGGCCCCTCAGGATCCTCTTCACTTCAACTTCAGCTTCAAAGTGTTTATTGTCATTTGCACAGGAAGAAACATGTTTCCCTGCACAATGAAATGTCTACTCTGTTGTCCACAAGGAATGCCAGGTAAGAGGTATAGAATTAAAAAAAAATAGAACAGAGAAATTAAGCAGAGAGATAAAACTGGGAAAATACTGTACAAATATAAACATATAAGAAATAAAAAAACATTGAGGCAGTCCATGATTGCAGACTCCTGTCAGCTGTTCAGGAGTCTGATGGCAGTGGGGAAGAAAGAGTTCCTTTCCTCCTTCACTGTGCTCTTGTAAGTGATAGTAGACTCCAGGGTTAACCCAGAGCCTGATGGAGGGGTGATATGGCCCGTTAGGCCTTGAGATGCCTCAGGATCAGATCTGGAAAGCAGAGCAAAGCATGCCTCCACCATAGATTGAAAAAAAAAATAACAGACAGAAGTCACTGTGGAGTCACTCAGACACCACATATTAACATCTGTAATGGATGATCAGACACCAGGTGTTAATCCTTAAAGTTTGGTGGGAATTCATTTCAATGCTGCTGATGAACGTCAGTCTGAGGGCTCAGACGGCATCTGGAGGTGATTAGTGTGGTAGTGCAGACTAAACACAGACTGAAATTCATTAGAGAACGGGCACCTCCAGCCTCATATCCAGAGAACAGCTGCTTACTGGATATATTCCCTTTTCTGGACCATTCTCTTTAAACCTTAGACAACTGTGTCACATTCAAAGTCACTTAAATCACCTGCCTTCTCCACTTTGATGAGCCGTTTGAGCTTCAGCAGGTTGTCTTGACATTGTCAACACGACTAAATGCATTGAGTTGCTGCCATGTGATTGGCTGAATATCTATCTTTGTTAAAAATGAAAGTATCAGTGAGTGTAGATTTCTTAAGTTGCTCACTAACAATTGGTCACAGCCTGTTGCAGAAAGAATAATAAAAAGTCCAATTTTTGTCATAGATGCTTGATCAGGGCCAGAGCACGAACAGGTCTCAGCGCAAAAATCTGGTTGTTCTTCTTTTTTTGCCCAATTTTCAGGGATTTTGAGGGCCCGAACATGCCCAAAAACTCTTGAAAGTTTGCAGGCAGGACTGGTAAAAAAACAACATGTTTTAATAGTTTCCAGTAAATCATAATGGAATTGGCTCAATAGCTCCTCTTGTTTTTTTTGTTTTTTTTAAGAACAGCCCCCTGACAAATTTTGCACAAATAATCTGAATTTTTGTACACGTCTGACACCATGAGAACTATGAAAGGGCATCTTCATGTCATAATGAAGTGTTGACAGGGAAGCTGCTATTTTGGGCCAAATTTTGGCCTGTTTTTGGCCATTTCCAGGGTTCACTCAAGAGTTCACTGGTCCAAAGGCATTTAACCTATCAACTTTAAATTTGGTGTGCAGCTAGAGGAGGCCTTGATAATTATTACATATGTCGGATTTGGAGATATCTCTAAAGATCTAATTTATAAACTATGTTAAATGGGCTTAATTTCAGCAAACAAGGATGTAGACGTTTCTCTTGACTGTGTATGATTATGTCTGTCCCAAACTTTTTGCACATGACAAGAGTCTAGTTCATATATAAAGGCTGAAAGATGTTTGATGCAGCCACATACTTCAACCATTCTTGAGCTGCATTCTGGAGGTTCTGGCCTTGCAGGGTCAGAGAATTTGCCCTCATGACCTAGTAATTGAATCCAGATGTCTTTTTTAGAAAACCCTCTTCGTCTCTATATATAATGATAGAAAGTGTGTTTCAGTGAAGCCTAGCTGATGTTGAAAAGGCAATAATTTGCAAATAAATGCTCTGTTGCTGTCAGTAACATTGCTGTAAAAGTCGGAACCTGAAGCTGTATCCATGTAACCACCCTCCTCATTACGTCACTCTGTTATTTATCATGTAAATAACCATGAAGCAGGTTTGTTTGTGTACTAACAGGAATCTTTTCCCAGGTTTAACAGCCTTTGTTGGCTTCAGCCAATCAGAGCGCAGGCCTTTGTGAGAGTCATCATGACACTGATGACCCACAAACAGGCTGGTCGATTTCAGGAGGGGGTGGAAGAGGAGGGGGGGGCTTCAGCTGAAACCAAACACCGTCAGAGAAACACCAACGTGGTCTCAATGACTCAAGTCAAAGCTTGTTGATGTCACAGCAGAAAGGGTGAAATTGTTTTGCATAAACTTGTGCCAGGTTCATATTTTTTCCATTTTAATTCACATATACATCATCATCATGTCTGACCTGAGATCACAGGAACAGATCTCTTGCTGCCTCCTTTATGCTCTGAGTTCTCTCTCTCCTCAGCTCGTATATCGTGCTGTAACCTCCCGTGACAGCCTCGCCGGTGTATTTTCTGAGATGGAGGTCAAACCCTGCTAAAAGTTTCTTCCCCTCATTAGCTCGTAGCTCCGTTAATCCAGTTAATTCTGCTCCTTACAGCTGGAGATCATTACTGAGACACTCACTCAGGGCTCAGCTGCTTTCACTGACTCTCCACTGATACAAGACAGAGGATTTATAGTTAAGTGGCCACTTTAGTGAGGCTCTGATTCAACAAAATCTATTTCATGTGGCTACACAGGCATCTGGTTTGTGGTATCAGAGCAGCAACCATCACCGGGTGCATGTGCAAAACCATGACACACAAATCCTTACATTTGAGGACAAACATGAATATCATTATAACCCCAGTTTGGCAAAGATCCATTTAGCAGTATTCAAGCTACATCTCAAAAGCAGGTTATTAACACGTCAGTAAACATGGTTATATGATGTTTTAAATTCAGAATTAAGTATTCAGATTAAAATATTCTCTGTTGTGTTTACATGGAAATAGTAATTCTGAATTGAGGTTTACATGGAAAACACGTTTATTCGCCTTTATTCAATTCTGCTTAAGGTCTGGGGGTTGGGAGTGGTTCTGATTGGACAGGGGGTGGACGTGATGTTTATACGTCTACTGGAAGAAAACAAACTCCAGTTCAGCGTCTCCGTCAGGGAAACCTCATCCAACTTGGATGCTACAACTTTAAAAAGGTCAGCATTTTTATGCTTACACCCATCCGCTCTTTTCATTATTTCCAAATCTTCTAAGGCTCTAATTAAATAAATTGTCTCGGCTCAAATCCAATGCCTGTTCCGGGTGGCCATCCTGTTCCCATCAGCGTCCCGTGCATCATCGCGACAGGACAAGGGAACGAGCATGAGCAGAACGACTGGAATTAATATAAAGCAGAATGAACGTATACATGATCGAGGAATTATTCAATTCAGATCTAAAATCAGAATAAACCAGCCACCTACTTCGGAATTAAGTTTTATTCGGAATTACCATTTTCATAAGGAATTAGGTGTTTACAAGGTCATTTTTAATCTTTTTAAAGAGGATTTAAGTTTTATTCTGAATTAAAGGGGAATTAAAAGTCTCATGTAAAGGTGGTAAATGTATGTTAGCTGATGCAGAACCATGTTAACCTTGCACAGCAGCTGGACCTGCCTGATCAGTGTCTGTAGTCAGGCTGATTTATCTTGCCAAGCTCCAGCCTACAACATTTGTGCTTGGCTAAAGCCGCCAGGCCCAAACGGAGACCTTTAGTGCAGGAAGACAAACAAGCTATGAGCAAGATGACAGCAGGAAGTGACCACACTTACAGGGATTAGCATAGATGCTAACAGTTTCAGGAGCAGTTTTAGCAGATTGTGACCACATTTCTTTATTCAAGGAAAAACAAATACCAACACTACGAACTTCTCTATAGAAAGGATATTTTCACTCCACTTAAAACACATTTTGACTGAAGTTTGTTTTACAAAGTGACTCATGAGTTAAATATATCGAACAGTCCATCTGGTGTGCTAGGTTAGAACAATTCTGAGAAATTGTCAAAATTTCATATGGCTGGTGAAAGTACAACGTTCAAGTCTGCTGTGTTCAATACAAACTGATGTATCTAAAGCAGAGAGAAACGCTGTGCTGGTGTCACATTTCCCCCCAGACTAATTGTAGATTGATTTCAAACGTAGATGCCATTTAAGGTGGACGTATACGCCATTTAAGGCAGACATACAGTTGAAGCTGATCTGGTCTACAACACCATGCCTAGAGAATGAAAAGACATTTGTCCCCAAAAGGGTGCCTCAAGTCATACAGCAGAAGTCCAGTCCTGAGGTGGAAGCAGCTGGAGCCAACAGAGCGGACGTACATTAAACTAAAGGCAGGCCCCAATGTCCGCCAACAGAGATGGACGCCGTTGTTACTATGGGAAGCAGATAAGTGGAGGTCAGCTCTTGCTGGTGTCTACAAGCGTGTTGGATCAAAAGTTGGAAATCTTTAAGCATGTGTTTAAATTTGTAGATGTACCCAGCGAACATTAGCGTTGGCAAAGTAACATTAACTTAGTTCTGCATGGCCTGACTTAGCTCGCCAAAAGCTGGCCATAAAATGAGTGTGTGAATGCAGCTTAAGCCAGAGTAGAAGTTCCAAAAACAGCAATTCCTTCAGTTACCACTAGAGGCTGGCTCCAAAAGTTATTCACTCCCTTAAAGCCCCATGTTAAGAAATCCTTAAAAAAAAAAAAAAAAAAAAACCTAGACCCACATCTGATTTGGATCACCACCAAAGTCAAATCACGTCTTCCTCATGCCATGACAACATCCCCTGAAAATGTCATTAAAATCCATTCATAACTTTTTGAATGATCCTGCTCACAAACAAACATAGAAACTAACAAATGCCAGCAAAAACATGACCTCTTTGGTGGAGGTGATGATGAAAAATCCTGAAAAATCTGTGAGTTTAAAAGACTCTAAAGTAGGAATTCAAATTACAATATTTTCAGAAAAGACATATTGATCTTTTTGTGAGGATTCCCCCTTCTCTCAACTGTTTATGCCTCCATGGGCTACACACCTGAAGGGAATCACCTCATCACCTGCACCAACAAACCTGGCTTGTGGACACTTCTCCAGGGTCAGTGGATTTCCACAACTCCAGTGGTTTGTTGGCTGTCCCTATTGCTTTATATCTTTTGATTTGAGCGCATCATTTGAGCTAGGCTTTTGATCTCCTGTTGGGAGTTTTTGCCTTTGTGCTTACTGTGTGTGTTTTTTTGGATTATTGCCTGATTACTCACCTTTTGCCTCTGCTTCTTCTCTCCCCAGTGCCTTCACGAGCCCTCACCACACCAACCACCTTTACACTCACCTTCTTCACGGACGATCCCTAATGTATCCTGGATTCCCCCCTTTACCCCCTCACCTGGTCTCCCTGTACAATAAAAGCTCTTTGTTACACCTACAATCTGCCTCCAGCTCTCAGCTTTTGGGTCCAACATTAAAACATTGGTTTCATACCATAACACTTTCTCTCAAACCTCTCAGTCCACCTTTTTTTTGTATATTTGCAAAATCATAAAAATGTTATCCAAAGGTAAACAAGAGTGGGCGAAATCTCCATTATCTATTTGGCTTAGTGCTTTTGGGATCACAGGGCTGCAGCCTATCCCAGCTGTCAGTGGGCGAGAGGAGGTTTACACCCTGAACAGGTCGCCATGCGATCAGAGGGCTACAAAGACGGACAGACAGCCATTCACACTCACACTCATATCTAAGGGCAATTTGGATTCACAAATGAACCTAATGAGCATGTTTTGGTCTGTGGGAGGAAGCTGTAGTGCCTGGAGAGAACCCATACATGCACAGGAGAACATGCAGACTCCACACAGAAAGGCCCAGGGTTTGAACCAGCAACCCTTCTTGCAGTGAAGCACGTGCACTACCTGCTGCACCACTGTGCCAAAGAGAGCCAAATGTTAAAGATATTGTTTTTCAGAAAAAGTTGAAAATAAAGCCCTTAGGATGGGAAAATGATCACTTATTTTACTGATAGACAGGTTGGTTCAGAATGATGAAAAATCCCATCATAAAGTGATTCTGCTGCGCCTGTTTGTCACCACATTGTCGAAGTATTGGCCAGGAAACATAAAATTTCACGGTGTGACATGGAGCCATCGTAAAAGACAAAACAATCAGAAGTCTGAAGCGTCCATTAAAGCTTCATCTTACAGCAGCTGTGAGCTCACTCTCTTCTGGTCTGCAGAGGTCTCCATGCTCTGAGTCAGAACTGTTTCTGACCTCACTGGAGGGGATGTGATCTGATTTATTGTATACATACTGGAAATCTCTATCATGACAACTAGCACTGATGTATGAGGTCCTAAAGAGGGATGAAGTGTTCAAACATGACTGGACCACAGCTTTATCTCGAATGTGTGGACTCTGAGCACGCTGAATGAAGACTATGTGTGGTTCGTCCTTGACCTTTCCCGTTATATAAGACAACTCAGAGGTTTTTTTATTTTTTTATCTGAAGGTGTGAGACACTGGGGAATTTCTCTGTGAGGCGGATATTTCATCTTTTTTGACATTTTCCTCAGATACAGGAGTGAACAGAATCTCTAAATCTGCTGTGAAGGTGTGAAAGCATCTGTCAGGCCATTTGGGATGTCACCTTTATCTCCTCGTCTCTGTCCAAAAGTCCTGTTCTTTTGAGGAATATCCACAGACAGAAAGACTGGATAAAGGCGTTATTACAAGAATAACTCACTCTTTTATATCACTGTTTCCTGCTGATCCTCTGACAGAAACTTTATTTGAAGGTTTTCACAGCAAACATCTGCCTCATCCTCCCCAGTGTGTGCTCACAAATCTCCCTCCTCATTGGACTCCCCGTCATCTCTTAATTAATACTAATTAATGACTCTATTCAAGCTCTCACACTGAAAACACTTGAATCCCTCAAAGCAGGATGTTTGTAAAGTAAACATGGAGCTCTCTTTTGAGCACCTTAATGTGTCTTTTTATTCCCTTAAATTCTGCAGCATCAATGCGTACTCAAAACAGCACATGATCTTTCTGCAGAGGGTAATATAAAGCAGCTTAGAAAAAAAGACAAATAAAACAAACTTAATTTTTTTGCATTTTGACATGTATTTTTGAGAATTTGGAACATCCACTGACCCACAAATTGTAATATCAGCTGACTTAGTCCTTATTTTTTTCCATAAATGCCTGAAAATACTAAATATCATGATCTGATGGTTTAAATATCTGTCACTACTATACAACATGTGTGTATATATATTACACTCCCACCTTTACCCCACCTTAGTCACTGCAAAAAAAGCCTGATGCCAAACTCCCAAAAGATGGTTTAGTTTAGTTTAGTTTAGTTCTCTGCCTATGAGTGACTATGATGTGTTATTTTTCGTTTTGTTATTAAAAGAGATATATATTTTTTACTTTTGTGTCTTGCCTCTCTCCTGAGTCCATTATCAGCAGATAGACACCATTCTTTTGACTGTGGGTGCATAACAAGGAAGAGACGGGCAGAGCTTGCCCACGGCTAATTAGCTTAGCTCAAACACTGTAAGTCAATGGTTAGCGTTAGCCTGCCTCTGCCTACAGCCACTAGAAAAACTCTGCAGCAACTCTACATGGTCCCGTGTGCTCGTTGTGACTCATTTTTTTATACCCTGTTATGTTACGCTATCTATTTTAAGATTAGCAATTTATGTAATTCTTTGAAAGCTATATATATATGAATCTAAACTGCAGGGGACAAGTGCAAACCACTGAAGACGAGCTTGTAAGTAGGTCAAAAAAACAGAGAGAACCTGCACATGCACGGGGAGAACATGCAAACTCCACACACAAAGGCCCTGACTAACACAGGGATCGAACCGGCAACCTGCTCACAGCAAGAAGTGCCACTGTGCCACCCTGAACTGTGATAATTAATGATAATTTAACAATAAAGAAAGCATGTAAGCTATAACTCGGTGTCCTTGTTTATGCAACACTCACAGCTGCAACAGGATTTTTCAGAATCTAAAAGACATCTTTATTGATTAAATTAATTAAGCAGCTTTTCATTTATTCTGATAAATCCAGACTGTTGCAGTAGGTTTATTGCAAAGGCTCATATTATCATAATGACAAAACCACAATTATTGTCCTGATTCTCAGTCATGATTCACTGATAAGTGAATCAAACAAATACATGAGTCATGATACTCTCTCTATTTGTTGCAGCATGGTGGTGATTTTTTAATTGCAGTGTGTATAAACTGAGCTCCATAATTAAAGACCCCTGACCTTGTTTTTGTCATGGTTGTGGCCAGGTTTTTTTTTTTTTGGTACATTTATTTCTCTTGTTCCTTATTGAGACCTCTTGTTCCTCATGTTTCTTTCCTGTTTTATTTTGAAATCCCTCCTTTTCATGTGGCGTTCCTGCCCTGCCCTCTGTGTGGACTCTGATTATGATCCCCTCCACCTGTGTGACTCTCACCTGTGTCTGATTATCCCCCAGTGTATAAAGGGTGGGTTCAAAAACTTCTCCCTAAGTCCTTTCCTATCCACCTTAACCCTGATGGAAAATGTCACAGGGTCAAGAAAGGAGGGAATAGAAGGAAAGGAAAGGAGAACTGCGCTAAAAGAGGAATTCGACTGCACTTTCACTTTGGTGTTATATTTATGTGATGACAATTTCTTGTGATGTAGGTAAGCCATGACGAACTACAATGTTCTGAAAAACAGAACTACAGGAAGGATCTTTGTCATCTCCCTTAACTCACAGCGTTGTTTTGTGTCGGCTTCACCTATAAAGATTAACAATCCATGATCAGAGGATTTACCTGTGACAGGTGTTTGTCCTTTGGTCATGCAGTGTGTTTTCTGCTCACAGTGGTGAGGTCAGGTGAGAGCATCTATGAATGTTGACATCTTTGACAGGACACTTAACACCTGAAGCCTGATAGTACATGTTTCAGAAGCGCTATTCTCCCTGTTTCATTCACATATATCATTGTGAACGTTGTTTGAATTTGTTATTATATTTGAAGTATTGTAAAAATGGTATAAATTAAGATAGATGGAAATGTGCTAATTAATATATAACATTAATATAGGAAACAAGTACCACAGTTGTATGTTTGATATTCATCCACATTGTGGGCAATTATGGAGAAAATGAAATCCTTTTTATTTTAAATAATGTTTTTCTTCTTAATCTGCATTTGGGTCCAGCTTCCTCTTTTATACGTTTTTTTTTTTTTTGTTTACAAACCCTGACAGTTTTTGTCCCATTATAAGCTCTAATGAAGCAGAAGCATCAGGTCGTAGTCCCAAAGGCTTGCTCAGGTGACCATCTTAACCTCGTGTCCCTCCTTAAGTCTTCTAAGAGAGCAGCATTTAAGTGAAGTGTTCCTGCATTTTTCTGACCCTTCTGCAAAATTGCTGCTTTGGACTGACTGTCTTTGTGCAAAAACATGTAAAAAATCTGCTTCAACACAACTTAAGCCAGCAGTGGGGAAGATCACTTTGAGTGGCTCAGAAAATGCACATAATTGTTTGTTATAAATGTACAATCATGGGCTTCAGGTATTTCAAACTGCCTTGAGTGAGCTGATGATTTAAAATGTGGTTTAAAGGATAAGTTTGGTTTTTTGACACCTGGACCTTATTTTTAGGATTAAATACGCTCGTAGACTCACCCAGACAATTTTGGCGGAGCTCGGAGCCGTTTTCGAGCAATTTAGATCCATCCAACGGCGTTTTTTCTCATGCCAAAGTAGCAGACGGGGCCAGACATCGTATTTTGGGGGGCATCAATACGTGTTTCCTCTGGTCTCAAGTCCCACTCTGAGCAGCAAAGGCACTCCTCCTCTGTTGTGTTTGCCCTGCAATGTCCACAACAACACCACCAGTTAGCCCCCATTCGTGGACGTGCAGTGGTTGCTTGTTCTCTGGCCAGCTGTTCGGCTCTTTCCCTCTGCATCCTCCTTTCAAATATATCCTCGTCGGTATATTCTGGGTCAAAACGATACAGGCATCCATTATACTCAAAGTCGTCGTCAGACACTTCTGCATCGGATAAATATTCCACCATGTTGCACAAAAGTAGCCGTGTAGCCGTGTAGCCTAGCAACAACAGCGGCTCTACTCATGTTCTTGTCTATGACGTCACCAAAAGGTACCCATCCTTATAAAGCCCCGGATGACCATAACAACAAAGTTGAACTGACATGGTGATAACACTGGCCATTCATTTATAAAATGTAGCTGAAATGAGCGAGTTTCACAGCAGATAATGTCTAATTTAGGGGCTTCGATTTCTGGCCCCGTCTGCTACTACGGCATGAGAAAAAATGCCGTTGGATGGATCTAAATTGCTCGAAAACGGCTCCGAGCTCCGCCAAAATTGTCTGGGTGAGTCTATGAGCGTATTTAATCCTAAAAATAAGGTCCAGGTGTCAAAAAACCGAACTTATCCTTTAAAACCCTCCATACAATCATCATTGAGGACTCTTAGTGAGTTGAAACCACCAGGTCCATCTGATGTGGACTCTTTTGTAAAAACCCAGACGGTTAAACCATGACTATGTTTCAGGAGTTTGACCTGCAGACGCTGAGCTGAAACGTGACCCTGAAATGCTCCACCTGCTCTTGTCATTTAGACCATCACAAACATTCAGAGAGGAGCTTTATGGGTGTTAACATGACTGCACACATGTAAAGTTCCCTAATGAGACCCTCATGTCACAGCATGTCCACCTCATAATCACTGCAATTATTATGGAGACAAACAATCAGTTCATCTTCATTATCCTTCCTGCTCAGACTTGAGAGCAGAAGCCACAAAAACCAAGAAACCCTCAGTTTGTTCAGAGAAAAAGACTTTATTGAATAGGACCAGGAACATACCGGCAAACTATCGAAGAACCAGAAGGTTTCTCTCCAGGGTTTGAGCCGCTAGCTTAGCTTAGCTCAAACATCGGGAGTATATGGGTAGTGCTTTAGCCTGTCTCTGTCTACGGTCATCAGATAAACTCTAGACGGTCCTGTGTGCTTGTTGTATTTTTTATTGACTGGGATGTTACGTTATCAATTTTTTGACTAAGATAAGCATTTGATTCAATTTTTGAAAGAAATACATAAGAAACTAAGCCGCAGGGCGCATGCGCAAACCAGCGCAAACCACAGCATGTTAACAAACCAAAGCCTCTGTTTACGAGTAGAAGAAGATTGGTACTAAGGATTATGGCCGACTTTATGACTGGGGACGAGGATGATTTCTTTGGGACTGACACAGCTTCAAAACCTTCCCTATTTGATCCAGAAAATCCAGAGGAAGAACTGCATGTTTTGAAAGTTGAAGGTGCACGAAGAGAAGCCGAGGCAGTGGAACAGCCTGGGGCTGAGGGGAGAGTCAGAACTGAGATGGACTGAGGTGTATATATGGACTAGCCTTGGGGCTAAAGTTGGACCTATGTAGCTTAGATTTTGGTTTCATTTTACAGATAACTACAGCGCAGTTATTCTCAGACTCAGGTTTTCCTGCAAACATAATTATAAGGCAACTCAAGGAGGGGACACAGAACAATAACCCCTGGAGTTACGAGGCAAATACAGAGTAATTATCTCATCTGGCACAAGATAATATGCCGTGCTAAGTGCTTAAACATGTAGATCCTCCTTCGTTTATTCTGGTTCAAATAGGTCAGGTTTTGAATCTGTGTCAGTCACAAAGAAATCATCCTCGTCCTCTCTCATAAAGTCAGCCATAATCCCAAGTAGCAATCTTCTTCTACTCAAAGACAGAGGCTTTGGTTTGTTGACATGCTGAGAAGCACTTCCACGGTGGTTTGCACATGCGCCCTGAAGCTTAGTTTCTTAAGTATTTCTTTCAAAAATTGAATAAAAATGCTAATCTTAGTCTAAAAATAGATAACCCAACATCCCAGTCAATAAAAAAATACAACAAGCACACAGGACAGTCTAGAGTTTATCTGATGACTGTAGACACAGACAGGCTAAAGCACTACCCATATACTCCCGGCGTTTGAGCTAAGCTCAGCTAGCAGTTGGCCATCTTTGTCCGTCTTTTACTCATTACTGGACACAAAGTCAAAGGAATGGTGTCTACCTGCTTGTCATGGACTCTGGAGTGAGGTAAGACATGTAAACAACAAAAATGTTGGAGTGCTCCTTTAAAGCTTTGTGGGTCCACAGCAGTAGATTGTCCACACCAACGATCCAGAGCAGCCTACAGGACAAAAACCAGAGATGAGTACAGGAGCAAACAGATATCATTTATATCATGTTCATTTCTGCATCTTTGCACCCACACCTCTGCCTTATTGTTTTATTGTTCCCCTGGTCCCCCAAATCCTGGCCTGTTATATTTTGGACTGTACGTGGTTTAGGTTGTCTACCACTTATGTATTGTTTGTCTTTTAATATGCTCTGAGGGTTTAATCCCTGTTATTGATGTTTGTTTTGTGTGTTGACACCAACCTGCTAATTGGACTGGGGATGGAAATTAACCACTTGCCCCTAATCCCATGTATTTACATGTAACTGCCATTAATGCATACTGTCCCATTTAAAACAGCTGCATTCTCTCAAGAGCTAAAGACATCATTAAGGACACTACACACCCCGGTCATCATCTGTTTAAGCTGTTACCCTCCAGCAGGCTCTACAGGTCTATCAAATCCAAAACCTCCAGACTCACAAACAGTCTGGAGGTTTTATATACATATATATACATATGTATATATATATATATGTATATATATATGACTGTGAGTGAGTTCAGCAGAGGTCTGCAAGCTCAAGTTGTCTTTTTTACAGTCATGACAATGTTCATCAGTTCTTGATCTGTCGTGCAATATGTCAAACTCCTTTGGTTGCTCCATATTTTCAGAAAATAGGCAATCTGATTATTCCATCCTACAAAGAAGTACATGAACTAATCATGCATCATGTGAGGTCACAGTCGCAGACTCACTATGGACCATAGGTGATTTTAGACCCTTTTTCAGGGGGTTTATGATCCCTGTAAAATCAGATTAGATCAGAATAGATTAGATTGAACTTTGTTAATCCCTTTGGGAAACTTCCTCAGGGAAATTAAGATTCCAATAGCATTTGAAAAGTACATAGAAAGATAAATAAAAAAACATCTTAGCCCTCCAAAGATAATATCACATGCCCATTTCACCACTAGACTTTTTAAAATGACCAAAAAACAATGAATTCATTGCAAAGCTCTTAGTTTGATATTCTAACACCCAAAACAATAAAGTCTAAATGACAATTCCACATCAAGATGCAGAGGAAATAGCAGAAAAGCAGAAAAAAACCCAGAGGTTGGTGATGCTGAAGCTGTTTTCCTGTGAGAAATGAGTTTCAGGGCCATTTGACTGAACAGAAACATAAATGAACATTTTTGTGAAAGGGACTAAGATGACTTATTTTAGACTGACTGGTGAAGATAGTAAACTGTGACGGTGGATGTGACAAATCCTACATTCAAAATGTTGATGATATAATAGTAAAAAAAAAAAAAAAGCGTTAAAGGGATATGCCAAGGTTTTTTTTTGTTTTCATGGCTTCATTCCAGGGTCCATAACAAGCAGATAGACACCATTCTTTAGACTGTGCTTGCATTAACAAGGAAGAGAAAGGCAGAGCTCGCCCACTGGGAATCAGTGTTTGCACGTGTCCTGTGGTTTAGTTTTATATGTATTTCTTTTAAAAATACATAACATAAACATAAAGTGTCAATCTTAGTCTAAAAATAGGTAATATAACATAAGGCGATAAAAAAACGAGTCACAACAAGGACACAGGTTCATTTAGAGTTGCTGAAGAGTTTATCTGATGACTGTAGGCAGAGGCAGGCTAACGCTAGTCCCAGTGTTTGACCTAAGCTAATTGGCGGTGGGCGAGCTCTGCCCATCTCTTCCCTGTTACTGCACGAACAGTTGAAAGAATGGTGCCTTTCTGCTGATCATGGACCCAGGGGTGAGGCAAGACACAAAAGTAAAAAAATGTTGGTGTATCCCTTTAAATGTGTGTATGATATTGGTCCCCTTGAGAATGAGATGATCCTCTCAATAAATCTCTCAGATATACCAATATCCGTCTTGTTAATGTCATAGAGAGCAGAGTGAACTAAAATCAAACTCCTTGTTTGTTCAGACAAACGGGGCAGTGAGATAGTTCCTGCTCCTAAATCCCGAGTTTAACATGAATCTCAAAGACTGACAGAGTAGGTGGTCATAAATGTGTTACATCATAGCCCCCTCCTCCTCCATCACAGCTCTGTATGTAAAAACCTTTCAGTGAAGTTTTCACTGTAAACAAATTGAACATTCACACCTCCAGCTGTTTTCACTGACAGCAGACACACCCAACAAACACACACTGACCTGGAATTGACGTCAAAACTCACACTACAGAGCCTCCACTCTGGGTCTTTGATTCAGCCTCATTGAGTCTGATATGAGGTCAATAATTACTCTGTTTATGAGGACAGGAGGGTCTCATGCTGGCTGAAGAAGCAGAAATAAATGAAAAACAAGTAAGTATCGCCTGCAGACAAAAAACAAGACAAGGGAGAATGATCATAACTCAAAGAACATTTAGAAAAACATCTCACAATGCAGAAGAAAACATGAAAAGTTGACACTGAAAGATTCTTAAATGGTCTCATGACACTGACTTGACCCCAGACAAAATGGATGTGAGCTATAGGGGATGGGCTCTCGTCATACTGTACTTTTTTTGATCAGGGTACAGTGAATGATTTTCAGACTCTTAAGAGACTACATGGGTTAAAAAAAGGGTAATTTTTATAGATTTCTGCAGATACATAATCACATAAACAGTTCCATGACAGAGAGCAGAGTTGCTTTTGAAAACAACCTGTTGAAGGTATTTTTTTAGTGCACGAAAGAACAAGTCAGGGCTTAAAGTAACATCAAGACTTTCTGAGGGACTTCAGGATGTTAAATAGTAAATACGCTGCTTGTCCAGAAAAAAGGTTGCCACCAAAAAAAAGGTCTTGTAGAGCTTGTATTGATGATGGGAGAGTCTGACCACTGTGCAAAGCCTTCTCCAGCACATCCCAAAGATTCTCAGTGGGGCTAGGGTCTGGACTCTGTGGTGGCCAATCCATGTGTGAAAATGAGGTCTCATGCTCCCTGAACCACTCTTCACAATTTGAGCCTGATGAATCCTGGCATTGTAGGCTCAGGCTCATACCTATTTGCTTAGTTAAATCCAGGTGGTGACTTTTTTTTTGGCCAGGCAGTGTAGCACATACATCAAACAAAAGTGGGACCGGGAGACTAAGGGCCCATTTACACGCCACCAAAATGGCACAAAATGGAGTTTTCTTTGCATCTTCCGTTTTCACAAGAACGGTGCCTGGAGTGCCTGAATCCACAAACTTTTAAAAACGGGGTCCAGAGTGAAAAGTTTTGAAAACGTTTTTGTTGTTGTCTCCGTGTAAACAGGAATTTCCATTTTCAGGGCAAGTGGGGACGCGTGGCTCATGCACAGTACTCTTTCAGATAAAGGTTATGTGTGCACCTAAGAACAACAACAGCTATGGCCGACCACCGAGCAACATGTGTGCTGCTAACTGTGCTCAGTTTGTTATCACTCCTCCAACAAAATGTAGATTCTCTCTGTCAATACTCTGACAAGCAGAGAGACATTTGTAATATTCGCCAAGGACACTACAAACGTACATCGCCAACAACAACACATTTTCTGTCGTTCTCGTGGATCTGTGTGAGCGCTTTGAAACCAAAAGGAAAAACTTTTCAGTTTCCGGTGACAACGTTGTCATGTAAACGGGCCATCAGAAGTGCATCCCAGAGGAAGTTTGGACTAAATAATGTGAATTTCAATGGAAGATCTTTAGCTCACCTTCCTGGAGGACATTTGTTTGGAAGAGTCTTTGTAGATATTTTATCTCCTGTGTTCAATCATCTCACTGTTCAGGTACCTCCAGGTGCTGGAGGATCTGTGGCTCTCAGTCCAAATTAGAAATCATATTCGAGACAAAAATTACTTTCAACTGAGACAAAGTTTGTTTTGGACTTGAACTTAACTTAACTTTAGTGATCACAAACAATAGAACTAAGAAACTGGAACACTGAGCGCAGCAACTAGAAAAGCAATCACAAAGAAATGGCTTTAGCAGATGACCCCTCTATTATAGGGGTATGATATTATATATGAAATCTATCTAATGGAAAGAATTTACTTCTCTTTGAGGCTCCAGGACAGTAAATTTGATGAAATTTGGAAGAAATGGAAAATATATATTTCCCCAAATGCCTGACTTTTGTTTCTTTTTTTAATTTAAACATTTTGTTTTCTCTTTGTATTGTTATATAACACCATGTTCTGTTCTAATTTATGTTGTAATATGATGTGAATTGACGTTGTATAAAAGAAGGGGGAAAAAACAAAATATGACTGTATGACTGAAAAAATAATGTAACCCACGATGATGGTATATGTGTTGCATAATTATCCTAAATGAAAGGGAAAAAAGAGACACTGACAATGCAAACAAATATCAGGCCTTAAACAAAGTTCCCACTGAAACAAGAAAAGCTGGTGAATTTGTTCAATGATGAAGTAAAGCTATGAAACAACATTTAAATGCTGATCTGGAGTCTTTTCAGACATGAATCATCAACAGAACAGAAAACAAACTCAAAGCGCTCGGGGACGCCTCCCTGAGGAACTCCTCAGCCTCTCCACGGCTGATTGGCTCTGATGTTTGATTAAGTAACTCGATTGTTTGTTTGTAAACAGATGACACACTCTAGAGCTTTTAATTCATAACATACATGAATGAAGAGAGATTACAGAGGGACACAACACTTCTGCTTTCATAGCATGCTAATCTCCAGAGGCTAACAGACAACTGTCTTTGTATACTGTACCTGTCCCTAACAAATAAACCAATAAACAGATGAATCAATCAATCAATAAATCAACCAATCAATCAAATGTTATTTGTACAGCACTTTTCATACAAAATCTTGTAGCACAAAGTGATTCACATAAAAAGAAACCAAAAATAAAAAAAATTAAAAAATAAAATAAAAAGTAGAAGATTGAATACAATGAAAATACAAGACCCTACTCACCCTCGCGATCCACATACAGCACACACACTCACTTACGCAGACACACAAAGACATTAAGAGGAGATTTTAACAGAAAACAGAATCAGAGGACTGAGGAAACACTGTCTTGAATTAAAAATGACAAAACAAAGGAACTAAGACTAAAATGACATTATGATAAAAAAAATAGCTAAATAAACAAATAGATAAATAAATAAATTAAATTAAATCACGATACGAAATTAGATTAAAAAAATACTAAAGGGGGAAATTAATAAAATAAAGGGGATTAAATAAATAAATTAAAATAAAATTTTAAAATAATAATATGGTAAAATGAGATAGCCAAACACTTAATGTCTGATAAAGTAGGATAATGAAAAGAAAATCAATTAACAGATAATAAAGTTCCGAAACAATAAATCTGAACTGACATGGAAAAATAAAACTGGTTAAGAGGATTCAAATAAATACATAACTAAGATGAAATAATAATAATAAATATAATCAGCTGAAAGCCAGACTAAATAGGAGGGTCTTGAGTTTGCTTTTAAATATAAAATAATACTTACTTTTTAAAGAGCTTAGATTTTGCCTTAACTCAGGTTCATATATTTTGATGTCTGCTCGAATTGGTTCAGCTTGATCTGCTCAAGTTGTTAAATAATAAAAGCTACACACCAGAGTAATAAAAATAAAGGATTCTGTCATTTACAACATTTATCATCAAATCACATTAACCTGAAGCAGCGGTGAGGATTTTGGCGCCCCTTGTGGACATAATATGAATTACTCAGCCTGGTTTGTCCTCTGGGAGTCCAGATGTTGTCATTAGTTGTCTTGTGTGCTTCATGGTCGTGGTTGATGTGGTAAAAGTAATATTCTTCACTGATTGGAGGACGTGTCCTCCCTCTGATGGGGGATGGTCTCTGATGTTTTTCAGGTTTCTTCAAACTGCTGCAGAGTCTCTGCTGAAAACCAGTTTGTCAGCTTTTACAGTCTACAGTGCTGTGGGCTCTGTCAAGGATTATTCGATGTGGTCTTACAAGGCTGCAATGATGCCTTGTTTTTGGGGAGAAAAGGGAGGACAAAGGGATCCCTCCTCTGTGCCAGCTTTGGACATAGTGGCAGAAGCACAATTCACAGTGCCTCCACACAAAAGGCTGCAAAGAGGCTCTGCTATATTTACATCTAGAGACATTCACATTAATTCTGAGGCTGTAACATCTGTGTCAGTTCACTCTACGATATGGTTTGGATGTGCAACACTGCGCTTGCCCCAAACACACAAAGGCAAAGACACTGACCATGGTTACATGATGTTTTTAAATTCAGCATTAAGTATTCAGAATTAAATAATTCAGAATTAAAGTATTCCCCTTTGTGTTTACATGGAAATAGTAATTCCTTATTGAGGTTTACATGGAAAACACGTTTATTCGCCTTTTTTTAATTCCGCTTAAGGTCTGGGGGTTGGGAATAGTTCTGATTGGACAGGGGGCGGACGTGACATATTTATGTCTACCGGAAGAAAACAAACTCCAGTTCAGCGTCTCCAATGTCTCTGTCAGGGAAACCTCGTCCAACTTGGACACTACAACAACTGTTTGCTGGTGTGTGTGGCTGCTGCAGCTCGTGCTGTAAACACGATAGCAGCTGGAAAAATCACCACCGCTAAATGAGTCATGTCTCGTTCCTCTTTAGTGCTTCATTAAACAACCTTATAAGCCTCAGAACATACAGGACATATACTTAGGAACACTCGTGGCACGACCAGCTTGTGATCAGACTACAGTAGCGGTTCTAATGTTAACTGGAGTAGCAGCGCCCGGTGTATATCCGCGACTGTCGGAAAAAATGCTCAATTAAAATCTGTTCTTGTGAATTTATCAGAGATTGGTCACGGGTCCGGACAGAAACATCACTCGGTCCGGATCCGGACCGAGGTCCGCCATTTGGTGATGCCTGGTCTACATGATTGAGGAATTATTCAATTTGGATTCAATATCAGAATAAACCAGTCACCTACTTCAGAATTAAGTTAGATTCAGAATGGTCATTTTCATTCGGCATTAGGTGTTTACAAGGTAATTTTTAATCTTTTTAAAGAGGACTCAGGTTTTATTCTGAATTAAAGGGGAACTAAAGCTCTCATATAAACGTAGCCACTCACTTGCGACACTCCTGTCTACCGCTGAGTCGGCGTTCCCCCCTCTCTTCAATATCACGCCTCTACCTCTGGAGATGGAGCAAAAAGGGGGTCAACTCGTCCCCCTCATTCTGCTTCCAAGTTCTCCCAATAAACTTCTGAGGAGAGTATATTTCTGCAGGTATCGCTGAATAACCATGACTCCAGGCTACCATACTACCGGTATCATTCTGCATCTCTCCCGGTTTCCCAGCAGTGATCCCCGGTTGGGAGAAGAGCAAAAACATGATTTCCCATAAGAAAACGTGACAGTTTTTGCTCCTCTTTTAAAGAAGAAATTGAGCCCATTTCTGATAAAACCACAGATATTGCCACATTAACAGAGACCACTTCCATTGTTTTCAAACATGCAGTCTCTTCCTGCTGTTGTCATGTCTGCACCTCCCGCCTCTTTCCCCTGATTTGGTCGTTCAGCATTTAGCCGAGTGAAGTTGCAGATGGTTGGAGCTTGGCAAGATGGATCTCAAGATTTCAGACAATGAATAAGTCCATCAGCTCTGCAAAGTTAAGAATAAATGGAGATAAAAAAGAAGTTCATTGAGGATAAATACTTTTGGTTAAGATGGTGTTTACAAGGAGGGATCATTACATGATTACATGGCTGTAATTTGATATTTTTTGATTTGATGAACTTGTGTGTTTTCAAATGTGCCAGCCACTAATAGAGTGAGATGTCAGACACTACGAGTAATAAAAGGCAACACAGAAGTTAAGACTGATATGTTTTTGTCCCCATTCCTGGAGGAATAAAGGAATAAAAACTAATGTGCTACTCAAAGGATCGGCCACAGCATCATTACCTCCGCCAAGGGGGTTATGTTTTCGCCAGGGTCTGTTTGTTTGTTTGTCTTTTAGCAAGATTACGCAAAAAGTACTGGATGGATTGACAGAAAAATTTAACCAGATGTGTGGTTTGGTCCAAGGAAAAAGCCATTACATTTTGGTGGTGATCCACATATGTCTGGATGCAAAAAATTACCAAAATTTTCTGAAAATCCCACAACTTAACACTGGGCCGTATTCTAAAATATCATATTTCTGACATCACATGATGGATTTGCTAAAAATGGTACAGGATAATATATATAATATAACTCTACCATCAAGATAAATTTCATGTGGATCCGGTCCAGAGTGACGTTGCAAAAAAACACTGAAGTTTATAATGGCAAATCCCATTCATTTCTCCTCGGCTGCTGTGAGGGTTTTGCCCCTTTTACGTCATTATGGGAATTGTAGTTTATTTTAAAACTGATGTCAACGTTTTTCAAGCCTATGCCACTACATTTCCCAGCTTCCCTTGCAATGCCAGCGGAGGAGCTCTCCACATGGACAGACATTAGCTGAGTCATGTCAGTGTGTGGTGATCCAGAATTGACCCTCCGCTAAGCCCCGCCTCCCTTGGTTACTGTTGCTATGCCTGTCAAGCTTTCCCTCCTAGAATGAGAAATATGGAGTTTTTAGTAATACAGGCGTGTGATATTCCTAAGGAAATATCTGCAGATTTCTGGATAAATTCTTTAGAGATATCAGAAAGAAGCAGACAGAAAGGTCTCCAGTATGATTTTGAGAGATACATTCAGTGTATCTGAGAGTTCAAATGAAAAGGACATTAAAGTAGAGGTAAAAAAAAAAAACAGATCTTGTCAAGCACCCCATGTGTTGACACTTCATGTTCAAAATACTCACATACAAGAACAACAATGTTCCCTGCTGTACAACAATGTTCTTGTACAGCAGGGTAAATCGATATACAGCTTTTAAATTTATATTAATGTAAAGTCAGCTTTCATTATCGTTGTGTTTGCCTCTTTCTATGGCGTCCGTTAACAAAATGCTAAAAGATACCAGTATGTCAGAACTTGTCTCAATCTGTTACAAGTATTTCTTTTGCTCACATATTACCCAGTGGCTCAAGGTTTAACAGAAGTAACCTACTTTTGAGACTTCTTTGTTTGCTAACATTATCTTACCTAACACACAGAGCTATGGTTAGCTAATGTTAGTTAGCACCTTACTTTAGAACAAACGTAGGTGTTCTTGTGCTTTATCCACACCCGGCATCTTCCTTCTTGTGTCTTGGGCTTAGGGAAGGCAAAAAAAAATCAACACCACCCTCCAAACTTCTCGGATATCGACTGTCGGACTTGCTAGTCCCGTATGCACACGGCTTAGGCATATCGTTTTCTGCCGAAAGCTTGACAGGCCTCTCGTGCATAGTTACGGTTGCTAACGTAGGATTGGACAGCAGCCGTGTATGGGAGGGGCTTAGCGAAGGGTCAATTGTATGTTTTACATGGTCACTGCCGTAACTGAGCTGCTTGGGGGAGGTCTGCGCTCTCTGAGTGCTTTTCTAGTTATTCTTGTTCTTAAAAGTGTAAAATGGACACCCGAATACATTTTAAAAGGCTCAAAGCCACCAAGCAGCTGTTGTAGTTGTCTTTTTTAATTAAATGTTTGTATGTTTTTTTGCATCTCCTTGAGCACTTTTGTCTCTTTTCAGTAAGACTGGACATTAGACAGTCAAATGAAATGCAGACGTCAGTTTAGCACTTTCATTACCATCATTACATTAAGTTAATAAAGAGAGGGTGGACTTGAACTCTGCACTCGGGCCATGTTTTATGACTGACCTCTGCCCTTTAGTCACCTCCAACGCTGCCCCAAATCTTCTGAATGAAAACAAAGAACAAAGAAATCCAGTGGTTACTACCTGGAGACACTTTCTGCATGTCAGGTCTGGAGTCTAAATATCAAACTTTAGGAGCTGAAATGAAGAGAAAACAGACCAAACATTCGCCCTGGTCTCTCTCCGCCTCCTCTCTGTGTGTTTCTCTGTAAGCTGAGAAGTGTGCCACAGGTTTGACCCCTGCAGTTATTTCTGCAGCGACCACGTCTGAACCACCACGAGGACGTCTGCAGGGTCTGAACTATCAGAGGGTCTGTGAGGGCTCCGTGTCAGTCTGCACAGACGTGTTGAATTACCACACAGAGGGGGAATGTACCAGCCGAGGTATCAGCAAATAAAACCGCTCGGTGTGTTTCATATGAAGCCAAACATTAAGCTGAGCTGTCAGGAACAAACATGGACGCTGCCAGCACACATGAGTCACGTCTACTTATGTTCACTGAGAGAGAGGAGGAGGGTACTGTGAGATTAAAGATGAATTTACAGGAAAAGACCAGACAGGGAAGATAACAGAGCTGTGTTTGTTACTCATTATCTCTGAAAATATTTGCTGTCATTGTCCAAACTTGGAGAAGGAAACTCATCTCACAGACGCTTCAAGGGGTTTTTCTATCAGGCCACAAAGACTCCTTTTGTAACATTTTGCATTTTGTTTGTGACCCTCATATGTCTGGATAGTTGTTTTTCTGTCTTTGTTTGTCCTTTTTGGTGTCTATGTTCATGGACCCAGGAAACAGAGGCCATTTTCAATTATTCAAAATGTGGTGATAATTTCGACACATGACCAAAAAGTAATGTAGAGGTTCAAAACGATCTATCTATCTGTATGTTTGTTTGATTTTCTTTTATTCATTAATCCACCCTTTTATTTATTTATCCATACATATCAACCCATCCATTTTGTACGATTAGGATTAAGATTAGGATTAGGGCCACGTTAAACAAAAAAAAAGTAAAGATATAAGAATAAAATGAAAGTTATGAGAATAATCTCATAAAGTTTCAAGAATAAAGTCAAAAAGTTACGAGAATAATCTCATAAAATTGCGAAACTAAAGTCATTAAGTTACGAGAATAAAGTCAAATCTATTTAAATTAAGATAGAAAACAAACTTTCTTCTAAAAGGTTGTACCAGAAGAGCTTACATTTTCTCTTCCAAAAAGGAGACAATTTCCTCCAAGTCGGTGTTGTTCTTTCTTCAGAAAAGGCCCAGTTTCTTGCAGTACCTTTTGAGGCTCCTAATACTTATGATAATGTGATGTTGATGTGCCAAAAGAAGTATTTCCTTATTTGTGAACTTCACTAGATGCTTGACGTTCCTCATTTTTGTACAGGCAGCTGCTGCTCTTCTTCTACAGACTCAAATAATGAGTTTATTCTCATAAATGAAAGACTTTTTATGACTTAATTCTAGTAACTTTATGAGATTATTCTCGTAACCTTTCGACTTTATTCTAGTAACTTTTCAACTTTATTCTCGTAACTTTATGAGATTATTCTCGTAACTTTTCGACTTTATTCTCGTAACTTTATGAGATTATTCTCGTAACTTTTCGACTTTATTCTCGTAACTTTATGAGATTATTCTTGTAACTTTTCGACTTTATTCTCGTAACTTTATGAGATTATTCTTGTAACATTTCAACTTTATTCTCGTAACATTTCAACTTTATTCTCGTAACTTTTCGACTTTATTCTCATACTTTTATGAGATTATTCTCGTAACCTTTTGACTTTATTCTCGTTACTTTTCGACTTTATTCTCGTAACTTTTCAACTTTGTTCCCCTATCTTTTTGACTTTATTCTCGTAACTTTATGAGATTATCCTCGTAACCTCTTGACTTTATTCTCGTTACTTTTCAACTTTATTCTCGTAACTTTTTAAGATTATTTTCATAACCTTTCGACTTTATTTTAGTAACTTTTCAACTTTATTCTCGTAACTTTTCGACTTTATTCTCGTAACTTTTCAACTTTTTTCTTGTAACTTTATAAGATTATTCTCGTAACTTTTCGACTTTATTCTCGTAACTTCAACTTTTTTCTTGTAACTTTATAAGATTATTCTCGTAACTTCAACTTTTTTCTTGTAACTTTATAAGATTATTCTCGTAACTTTTCGACTTTATTCTCATAACATTTCAACTTTATTCTCGTAACTTCCCTTTTCTTTTTTTAAACGTAATTTTTTTTAACATGGTCCTAATCCTCTGTCGTAATTTTTCATCCATCTATCCTATCACTGATCTATTCATCTTTCATGTGTCCATATAACCAGTCATCTTTATCCTTATTTGTCAGTCAGTTCATTCATTCATCCACATCATCCCCTTATTTTACATTTTGTATTCATCCACTTTCTCGTTCTCCAGTATATCCATTGATCCATCTATTTAGACATCCATCTGTGTACCATGTTTTCATCCATGCATCCATACATCCAGTCATCCACCCAGCTATTCATCTTATCACCATCCATCCATCAAGTGTCAAACTGTCTTCCACCCCTCCACCCACCCCACTGATCTGTTATCTATCCATCCTTTCATTGGTTTATCCATCCATCCATCTATGGTTGTGTTGGCTGCAGGTCAGCCCTGATGTCCCTCCAGAGCAACATTTTTAAGCTCTTCCTGACGTCCTGCGAGGAATTCTCCACCAACTGGGACATATAATCCTTTCAGTCAGAACCAAGGTCTTCCTGCAGTTGGACATGTCCTGGAGACCTCCAGAAGACAGAGGTCACACCTGCCTGCCCCTCACAGAGGCTGATTTCCCGGCTGTTGGTGGCCTGTGGTTCCTTCTCTCTAAGAGATGAGATAGATATTGTAAATCAAGACAATAACTTTAATAATTCAGTGATTTATTTTCAGTTATATACACTAAAACCTCAGACAGCCCTAATTATGATCAAGATTGTGACTCTGTGTTGAGGTTTTGTCCCTCTGCAGGACTCCCTTCTCTCTCTAAGGACATTTTATTCCAGCTCTTTTTCTTTGACATCCTTTCACACCCTGTTAATATTTTGATTTCTTGTGACAAAAGCGTATCCTCTCAGTCACAGATATTTAATCCCATCTTATCTGGAGCACAGGCTGAATTTATTTCTCTCCTTCTTAAATACTTTTTGGACATTTTTGACTTGAAAATGAATCTTCAGCTCATCAGTTGGCCGTCTGACAGTTTTAATGGTCTCTCTCTCTCTCTCTTTGCTTGATGGTGGTGTGGAGATGGAGTTTATGTATCATCAGCTTCAGTTTGTTTTGACCATATCTTTAACCTTTTACTGAACAGGGCGCTGTGACTTTCAGAGTACGTCTCCACCTCAAACTCATCACACACTGTCAGCTGCAAGGTGACTCTGAGGGGATGAACGAGTGCACAAACCGTCAAACACCAAAAAGAAACAGATGTACGAGGGGACAATGTGGTTTTACTGAAGAAAGATTCATGTCGGCTCAAACTTATGTGAAATTACTGAAGTTGAAGGAGTTTGGGGTAATATCCCTGTGCATGTGAAGATTCTTTAGTGATCAGATCATTTAGAAGGATATTATCTAATCACAAATTTAGAGAAATTCTCCGGATACCATCTAAATTGCACATAAAAATTGTCAATATTTAGAGAAGCAGGCTGTACTGCAGAGGGTGTCCTCATGCATAGGTCTGCCTGTCCCTGATACGAGGACTTTGTGCAGGACTCTGCATTAAATATTCTAAACAAGAAGCATCAGAGTCTGATCCTCAAGAGCACTAACATTCTGGAAACATTCAGGTTACAGTTCTTCTCAGTTGCTTTGGTGTATTTCTCACATCACTGTTAACATTTGAATGACAGTTAGTGCATTTCCCATAACAGTTTGTACAAACTGCAAAACCTAGTTGATAACCTGTAAAAGCATGTCAGTTGAATACTTACTTAGTTGAATACTCCTGAGATCGTTCATTCCTCAGAAGAAAGTATTCATGCATGAACGTGTCTGTCATCAGAATGAAAAGTCTGGACACTATTGTTTAGGAACAAGAGAGTCAAAAGTCATGTTTTCATTATGACAGTTTACTCTTTAAAGGAACACTCCAACATTTTTTTGTGTCTTGCCTCACTCCCAAGTCCATGACAAGCAGGTAGACACCATTCTTTTGACCGTGCGTTCAGTAACAAGGAAGAGACGGACAAAGATTGCCAAACGCTAGTTAGCTTAGCTCAAAAGGTCATCAAAACAAAGCCTCTGTTTATGAGTAGAAGTTACAAAGGACTATGGCCGACTTTACAAGAGACGACGAGGATGATCCACAACCTTTCATATTTGAGCCAGAATATAAGGAGGATCTACATGTTTTGAAGGCTGAGCGTGCAAAAGAGAAGCTGAGGCAGTGGGACAGCCTGGGGCTGAGAAGAGAGTCCGATCCGGCATGGACTGGTGGTGTAAACGTGGGGCTTGTCAACCTATGGTGACAGAGAATGAGTGCTTCTGCTGTACCGAGTGGGATTTGGGGCTGCCATCGATAGGGAGGCATGTTATATCTGGTGAAGAGAAAAGTACACAAAGAGATTGTATCACAACAAGTGATGCTTTTCCAGCTCTTGTGAATCCTGTTGTATTTCCTGTTGAAACGTTTCTCCATCTTCCCAAAATAAACTGGAAAAAACATCCAAGGCCTTCCGGACATAACGGACAGTTGTCCGTAGAGTAAGCAAGCAAATATTACAATTATAAAGATGCATGGGGCACATATTATGTGCTTGTGTGACACTGAGTGATGGGTGAATCTCATTGTTCGGGTGCTGATTTCCTGTCTTTCATAGTAGTCGTCCTGTGAAAAATGCTCTTAGCAGACTAATATAGTCTTGACTGCTTTGTGTGGGGTGTTGGGATCGATGTTCAGAGCACCTAGCCATTGTTTCATCCACTCAGGATGTTGGAATTGAGTGAAAAATAAGATGTGACCCTGTCTTCTGCTTGATGTCGCAGCCCTTAACAGTACACATATGAGGCATCTTTGAAAAGTTTGATGTATAAAGCTCTCAAAAAAGTGTTACTGTGTCCGATAAAACGGTCAATAAAAAAACAACAAGCACACAGGACCGTCTACAGTTATCTGATGACTGTAGACAGAGGCAGGCTAAGCACTACCCTTATACTACCAGCATTTGAGCTAAGCTAACTAGCATTTGGCGATCTTTGTCCGTCTCTTCCTTGTTACTGAACGCACAATCAAAAGAATGGTGTCTACCTGCTTGTCATGGACTCAGGAGTGGGGTAAGACATGAAAACAACAAAATGTTGGAGTGTTCCTGTAAGTGTTTTCCAATGCAAAAATATGTCAGATCTAGTGACACTACCTGAAAATGCTCATAACAGAACTGAACACTATTTGCACAGCCATTTGAAAACTACAGTCAAGTAACATATTACTGTATTTAGTGAGGTCACTGGGTACAAGACACTGAATATGTCTGAATACGTCTGCATCCAAGGCAGGTACAATCAATGGATGTTCAGCTGACTGTGATCCAGACTGAGGTCCAGTGAAAAATCAGATCTGGCATTTCTGACATTATTAGCTGAGTTATTGTCAAAGATGTAAAAAAAAACAACAAAAAACTGTCCAATCTCACAATATTAACAAATATTGTAAAATATCCTGGATCTGGATTTTGACCACCACCAAAATTCAGTCGCATGTATCCCTGTGCCATGGCCAACATTCTTTGTTAAATTCGGAGTCTATTCGGAGCCTATCCCAGCTGTCACTGGGTAAGGGGTGGAGTACATCATGGGCCTGTGGCTGGCCAATCCCAGGGCTGACATAAAAGACGGACAACCCATCACACACACACTCACATTGAAGGGCGAACCTACAGTAGCTGAAGGAAACCCAAACATGCACATGGAGAACAAGCAAACTCCACACAGCAAGGACCAGACTGAGTGCCTCGTATTTGATGCTCAGCAGGCCTCGGGGTACTGCCTACATTTGCTTGATGGGCAAACCACCAGGGGCTGGAGCCTATCCCAGCTGACACTGGACGAGATGTGGGGTACACCCCTGAGCTGGTTGCCAGTCAATCACAGGGCCACACAGGAGGACAGGTCAACATTCACCCTGACACTCATACCTAAGGGCAATGTGGAGTCACCAATCAACCTAACGAGCATGTTTTTTTGTCTGTACGATGAAGCTGGGGTGCCCGGGGAGAACCCATGCATGCATGGGAAGAACATGCAAACTCTTCACAGATCGGCCCTGCCCGGCCTGGGGATCAAATAGGCAACCTTCTTGCTTTAAGACACGTGTACCACCTGCTGTGCCACCGTGCAGCTCTAAAGATGGACATGCACATTGTGAAGGACTGAATGGTTAATAACACAAGACCAACGTGCACAGTTTTATGTTCTCTAACGGTGCAGTCAGATGAGTGTAAACAACCTAAGTGCTCAAAGTGAACAAGTGATGTCAGAACAGAAGTCTGACAAAGTCAACCCCAAAGTTTCATCCATCATGTCAGGGATTTCTTGTGTACGACTCAAATAAACACACAGACCAAAGGAATCGCTCCACTCTGAGAATGAATGTAGTCACATGACCATCGAGCTGTGATCATAGTTTGGACCCCCATGTTTTCTGTGTATTTTTTATTTAGACTGAAGTTGTAAAGATGTTTATTTAGGCCCTATCAACCATCTGTTTAGAACTACAGTTACAGAGCTACAGGGTTTCAGAAGCCAGCCTCTTGTGGACACTTGAGGAACTGCAGGTTTTGGCACTTCAGCATTGGCTTCATGTTCAGCTTGGATTTTCCTCTCCTAAAGTACTCTTTACTCATCCAAACCCAAAACATGATGGTTACCATCACAAACAGCATGCTGGTGGAAACATTCTTATGAACTTGAAGCCTCACAGAAAGTTTTAAACCAGCAACATGAGAGCAGAGATCTTTTCTTAAAGAAATAAATCTTCAGTTTGCTGTCAGAGGGATTTGTGGTCAAAAGAGGAGGATCAGATCTTCAGCCTGTGGTGTCACTCTGACCTCTCCAAACTGGCCATTAGCTCATATTTGACCTGAAGAGGCAGCTCAGATTTTCAGAATTCTCTGCAGCAGATCTGACCAGAAACAACACGAGAGGTGGGCACAGTTCAAAGAGGAACAGTGAGGCTGATAAAGTCTGACCTTGTTTGATAAAACAGAGTCAGTGTCAAATTTTAGCAGATAAACTTTTTTATTATATTTATGTGTGACATTACTGAAACGGCGTGGATTTGACCTTCTGGTTGTTTTTGCTTGAGTCTGTCTGCACCCCTGAATTAGATTAGATTAGATAGAAGTTTATCAATCCCTTTGGAATACTCAGTGAAATTAGGACTCCAGTAGCAGTTATTATAACAGATAAAAATATATATATATGAAGATAGAAATAAACAAAAATATACATAAATGTAAATAAAAATAAAAACATAAATATGGCTACAGGCTGGCTACTGCTCCTTCCCGTCCTCTGTCCTCCTGTTACTCTTCCTCCCCCTCAGTGAGGAGTTTAACAGTCTGAGGGACAGAAGAGTTTCTCAGTCTGTTGGTCCTGCACTTGGGAATGAATGCACTCATTATTGAAAATAAACCGGGCATACAATCATCCTGGAGAATAAGATAACACCATTATCAATGCTTTGTTATTTAATTTAAGTTTTAGGGATCTTTGACCCTGAAAGTTTGAGTGAAATAAAGAACCCAAAGACCTTCACTCTGTAGCTCATGTTGTTGTGTCAGTGTTGTTGCAGCGTCTCCTAAAAGCCTCATTAAAGTCTCCATCAGTGATCAACAAACAGATCATTACAGACCATCAGAGTGCCTCTGTGTATCTGTGGAGTGGAAAGTTCCTCCTGGACCCTCACACTCTCTTGTTGTGAACTTACACACAGGCGTCAGAGGTACCATCATTTATGTTCTCCGTGGAGCGTGCAGTGGTGAACTTAAGACCACAGTAAACATTATGGATGTCAATATTGATGCTCCAAGATGTTAAAATGTCAGAACGTGATCCTGAAGGGTCCTCACACTCCAGGAAAAAATGTCACTGTGAGATTAAGAAAGACGGACAGGCTCCAGAGCTTTGAGTTTGGTCTCCTGCCTGGTGAAATGCATCAGATCCTGGATTTTAAGGATTTATGGAAAGAGGTGTTGGACATATTTAAACAAATAGGAGAAATGGATTCAAATTTTGCTCTGAGAAATGGTTGTCACAGATGAGATTGTATACAGCAACACCCAGATGGTTCACCTGCTCATCTGTGAAGGCACCACTAACACTGAAACATAAGTACAAGTTTTAGCAACATGTGCTGCCATCCAAGAGACATCCTTTTCAGGGACGTCCCTGCTCATTTCAGCAGGGACAATGCCAAGACAAATTCTGCACGTGTTACAACAGCGTGGCTTCAAAGTAAAACAGGGCAGGTACTAGACTGGCCTGCTGTAGTCCAGACCTGTCTCCTGTTGAATATTATGAAGCCCAAATACGACAACAGAGACCCGAAATGTTGAGCAACTGAAATTGCACATCAAGCAAGAATGCAACAAAAATCCACCTACAAATCTTCAACAACAAGAAAGCACTCAGACAGCCCAAAACCAAGGTAGCTCACATACTGCTGTTACATCTACAAGCAGTAGTTCCATGATAAAGTCACCATCATAATATGATTCATGACCCTGAAAACCCACACCTAGCACTCAGAATCATGTTGACATTATTATTAGTTTGATGCAAAAATAATGATCTAGATAATGATCTAGATCACCACCAAAATCTAATCATTTTTAAGTTGGGCCATTACCAACATCTCTTGAAAATTTCAGCAGAATCTGTCCAGTAGTTTTTGTGTAATCTTGCCAACAAACAAACAAACAAACATACGCCGGCAAAACATAACCTCCTTGGCGGGGGTAACAAGTGTCCTCAGATCACTTAATGAGTGTTGTTAAAAGGAAGGGTGATGTGACACAGTGGTAAACATGCCCCTGTCCCAGCTTTTTTGGAACATGTTGCAGGCATCAAATTCAAAATGAGTGAAAATTTGCAAAAAGCAAATAAAGTTCATCAGTTTGAACATGAAATATCTCGTCTTTGTCGTGTATTCAGTTGATTATAAGAATTTAAATCATAGCATTATGTTTTTATTTACATTTTGCATAATGTCTCAACTTCACTGAAATTAGGGTTTGTGCTCTATGAAGGGGGAAGGGCTAAAAGGGTGAAGGTAGAGGCCGAGGAGTGGAAAAAATAGAGGAGAGGTCAAGGGATGGAGGGAAGAGAGGAGGGGGTGAATTGGTTGATGAAGATAGAGGTCATAGAGGTCAAAGGATAAGTGATGGAGGTGAAGCTGAGGGTTGGAGGGATGACGGAGGATGAGGAAGAGAAAAATGATGAAGGGTTGTTTTAGGGGTGAGTGACAAGACAAACCAGAAACCAAAGAGAAAGAAAAGACGTGAACATTTGATCAAAGAGGAGCGACCTGCGGGGTTAAAACCTGGTCCTCAGACGTGGACTTTGCTCTTAAACCAGATTTATAGACCTTATTTCAGTTGTGTTCATTCTAAATATAAATCTTAACAATAGGTCAAAGATTTGTGCTGATTTTCTGAGCTGCACACGACAAAAAGGACAACTTTAAAGTCAGAATGATATTTCTTTCTTATTTGAAATGGATTTTCATCCAGAAAACTGCTCCTTGAATCAGTGGCAGGAGAGATGAAGCGCCATCATCATGTGCAGGGCGCCACCACGTGGTTATTGTTGGAACTGCAGAAGAAAAGCTCATCCCTGAGGTCCCATTAATGTAAGATGATAAATAAACTAATCATATTTGGAGACTATTGGAGGTTAAAATAACACAAATAAAACAAAGTGAATTCAAGAGCATTTGACCTTAATTTCTGACAGTTTGTGGTCATCCTAGTCACCAACTCAAGATCAAAATAAAATAAAATAAATGAATTCTCAATAGAGTTTTATGCATGGTCAGCAAGTTTGAACATAATCACTGAAGCAATATTAAAAGCACAGTGCTCAAGCGCTCATAAATAATCTCATATGTGCTGAGTATTTTATGAACATTACTATTCATTTGTTGTGAAGAGGATCAGGGCCTCTGAAAAAAAATGAGATTGGAAATTCAGATTTCCTACTTTTTCAGATACTTGGGAAAAAAAAAACACTATATGAAAATGGTGTTTTGAACCAGTTTATGCTGTGAAATTGACCAAGAAAATTTAATGTATTTACTGTAACTGTTTGAAAATGTGAAATTGAACTACATAAACCTGAGATGAGGTAAAAAGATATGGATTGTGCTTATGTGACTGTTATGATACATGATGTTACATAAATCATCCAGAGAGACAATCTGGAAAGGAAAGCAGACAAACTGTGTCCTCGTTCCCCTGCTTTACCTGCATTACAGGTCACATAATTGTTACTGTGGTCTCCCAGCCCTGGGATCTTTTTGTGCTCCATCTTCTTGATGTTACTGTCAACGAGGTTTGGCAAATCTGTCTCAACGCTTCTCTTCTGCTCCTAGTCAACCACAGTCAACGTCTGCTGGCTGATGGTCAGCTCAAATCTCAAGTTGTATCGATGGCCATATATGCTTTGTGTGTTAAAACTGGAAAAAGACCTACTTGTGAATCCAAGCTACAGATTACTTCAGCTTCAGTGTTGGAGAGAATACGCTGATCTTTTACTGAACAATAGGGAGCAATGCCACAGTCTAATAATACTCTGGAACATGAAAATATCAACATGAAATTTGGGCGAAATATCCTTAATCTTGTCCTCTGTTGAGGATTTTGACAGAGGATTACCTAAAAAGTACACAGTACAAGTACTTCATATTATGCATGCAAGTAGTCTGGGAAGTATTAAGTTCAGCAGTGTATGAATTTTGGACTACTGATGGAAAATATTTTTTTCATGCAAAAGATTCAAGATTCAAAGTGTTTATTGTCATTTGCACATTGAGAAACATGTTTCCCTGCACAATGAAATTCCTACTCTGCTGTCCACAGCTAATGCCTGGTAAGAGGCATAAAAACAATAACAGATTTAAATAGCAGCACAAAAAAATACTAAATAATACTAAATAACAGCAGCAAAAAAATACTGTTCAAACAAGATGAGGATGGATTCTGACTCTATACATGTATGAAGATATTATCACTATTAAAGCAGCACTAAGTAAGATTCCAGCTTTTTAGCTCTCTAGGGGTCGTTGAGTGTAACTGCGCGGTTACAAAAACAGAGCGCCTCACACCAACGTGCATTTGTTGACATACAGAGGGAGGAGAAGCGAGCAGACAGGACGTCCCAAGAGACAAATAAACCATGTGGACTGATAAAGTACAGTCTGATCATGTTTTATAGTTTGTAGTTTTTTAGTGTGGAAGTGTTCCTACCATCCAAATCAAAGTTACATTGTGCCAGTGAAGGTGATACAGACCCCCTCAGACCATGACAGAGGTGTCATTCAACCTGTTGTAAGGTGATGTACCATCACAATGACTCTAGAAATATTATATTAGGGTGGAAAAACTACATAATGTTGGTTTAAGGAATGGAACTATTAAAGCTACTGATTTCTGTACATTCCTGTAAACATGTATATTGTGCAAATATCCCACAAAAAAACAGTTTTATCTGTGCAAATTGAGCTGTGCAGTTAAGATAAATTGCAGACTTCTGTCAGCTGTTCAGGAGTCTGATGGCAGTGGGAAAGAAAGAGTTCCTCAGTCTAGAGGCTCTGCATTTCACACTCCTGTACCTCCGGCCTGAGGGTACGAGTGTGAACAGTCCATGTTGGGGGTGGGTGGGGTCTCTGAGGATGAAGTCAGCTCTCCTGAGGACTCTGTGGTATATATATATATATATATATATATATATATATATATATATATATATATATATATATATATATATATATATATGTATATATATATATATATATATATATATATATATATATATATATATATACACACACATCCAATTCTCTTTACTTCACTTAGATTTTCTACTGTTTCTTAACACTATATTTAATTTTGTATTTATATGTGAATTGCACACTGTTATCAGAGCTCCCAAAATGTTGATGTACCTCAGCCTCCTCAGAAAGTACAGCCGCTGCTGAGCCTTCTTGACCAGCTGTGTGGTGTTGAGTTTCCAGGTGAGGTCCTGATGTGGACGCCCAGGTATTTAAAGCTGCTCACCCTCTCCACCTCAAGCTCCTGGATAAATAGTGGCTGGTGATGTTTCCTCTCCTTCCTCATGCCCACTGTTATCTCCTTTGTCTTGTCAGTGCCACATCAAAGTTGGGTTAATTATCCTTAATCTTGTCTTCTGTTAAGGATTTTGACATAGGATTACTTGAAAAGTACAAAGTAAAAGTACCTTATGTAATGGATGCCAGTCGTCTAGGAAGTACTAAGTTCAGCAGTATATGCATCATGGACTACTTATGGAAAATAAGCTTTTTATGCCACATCAAAGTTGGGTGAAATATACTTAATCTTTAATCTTAATTACTCAACAAGTACACAATACTTGTTAGGCGTTAGAAACCTTAAAAGTGACCAATTTTCATGGCCATTGCCACCAATTGTTCCTTTTAATCTAAAAGTTTTGGGAATGGTCTGAGGCCTGTTTGTCTTATCTGAGAATTTACATGGGAACTGCTGAATTGCAGTATTCAGTTCATCGAGGGTGAAGTACTGCTTGTCTATCAGTGTCTTTAAACACAAATCACAAACACAACTCCACAGGTACGATTTCTTCTAACAGGTCATGCAAAAAGTCTGGTGGAAAACATGTTACGCAGTGAAAGTAGGTTAGTTTGTTAAGAGCACAGTCCCATTTCACTCCATCAACAACAAGACCAGGCCCGTAGCCAGCCTTGTGGAGGGGGGGGATCTTTTTTTTCTAAAAAGTGGACTTCACCACCCGCCCCCCCTAAATACACAAGCACATGTCATACGTTTTAATTTATACCTTTTATTGATGACACCTTCACTTTTACATGACTTTTCTCTCCCCAGTTGTCTCTCTGTTTTCCTCTTTACGTCTCTGTTGCTCTCCTCTGCTGACATGAATGAATATGAATTAATTAAATTTAAGTGTACCACCATCCAAACTTTCTTTTAACATGAATTAATTAATTGAATTAAATTTAAGTGTACTGTCTCAAATTTTCCTTCAAATGTTGTGATGTGACCATTTTTGGCTACTATAGGCATACTTTCTCTTCTAATGTGGCAGTGGATGAGCTGGTACTCATCACATTTGGTACAGGTGATTATTTTTAGATTAATGTTCAAATTCCAAACACAGCCTATTACAGCAATTCTCACCATGTAATAAAAAAAAAATCTGATAATGGCCACTTTTCAAATGTATAATTTCCCATTTCCAACCCTCTCAGTGCCAGTGTTTCTGTGGCTTTCTCCTTGTCTGTCTCTCTGTTGCTCACCTCTGCTGTCTGTTGTCTGTCTCTGCTTCTCTCTTCTGCTGCATGTCTCTGTCAACATGCATTAATTCATTGAATGAATAAACATGAATGGATTTAATGGAAATGCACCATCTCTATTATCATCCAAACATTCCTTTTACTGTGAATCAATGAATTGAATTAAATTTAGGTGTACTATTTCTCTACTATCGGACAGTTATCTTTCTCTTAGTTGTAGCTCTCCTTGTGTCTCTGTTGCTCTCCTTTGTTGTCTGTCCATCTCTGTTGCTCATCTTGCTCATTTCAAAATTAATTTGAAATTAAATTAATTTTAATTTCAAAATAAAAATTAATTTCACACACATACATATGGTGAACACACAAAATTATTATGAAGTTGTTTTAAAATGTTATATCTTAATGTGTGTGTGTATATATAATAGACATCTTCAGCTATTACATAACATCTATCCTACTGATGTATACATATCCAGATTTTCTGATATCGATGACAGCTGTACCTTCTGTAAAAAAGATCAAGAAAGCATCATCCATTTATTTTATAAATGTCCATTTTGCATCACCTTTTGGAAAGATTTGGGACATTTTATTTTCATTAAAACTACAGTCAAGTATCACTTTTGTGAGAAAAAAATCATTTTTGGCTCCTTCTCTCAAAGTAATAAATTTAACATATTTAATCTCTTCAAATTACTTGATAAATTACATATACATAAAGTCAGAATATCCAAGGCAACCCCCTCGTTCCCATTATTTTTAATTGAATTAAAAATTTGAGTCTCACAAATCAAATCCAACAAAAAATGCTCATCAGCTATTCAATTTTATCCCAATTACATTAAGAGAAGTTGTCTGTCATGTTAATTTGCCCCTGTTTAATTTCCATTTCTTTCTCTAAATTTATTTATATTTACTGTTTTATGTACAAATATATATTTTATCATTTCTATATTATCTATATTAGTTATCAATAATTGTACATTATTAATTTATTCATCTGCCCCCTGGTTGTGCACGCTTCTTAGTGATGACACTGGACAGAAACCCGTCTATTGTCTACTGATAATAAAGTAAAAAAAAAAATGAAGCTAACAGAGCTAACGGAGCTAACGATCGCTAATCGATACACGTCAGTCGGTGCCTGGACTTATGCTGCGTTCCAGGCAACTCGTAACTCGGAAATTTCCCAGTTGAAATCTTCGAGTTCCGACCTGAAAGCGTTCCAGGCAAATTAAACTAAATTAATTATAAATCAAATTAATTAATAAACTAAATTAAATCAAAACTTCGGTTTGAGCTCAAGGAATTCTGGTAAGTAAACAAACCAACATGGCAGACATTATAAGATTAATGCTTAATAATTTCAATCACCAAAGAAGCCTGCAACTTGATCACTTGAGTGAAATGGAGGATGGGAAACGGCGCAGAGGGTAACGGAAGCTTATACTTTAAATTTTACAGTATTTGTCGTTATTTAGAGGCTGACATATTGTTTAGGCAGTGATGTGATGTCACAAGTCGTAACTCGGAGTACATCGATCTGGTACGAGTTCATGGGTGGGAAGTTACGAGTTTGACTGCCGTTCCAGTGCACTTTCACGAGTTACAGGTGGGAAAAGCACCAGTTACGGGTTGCCTGGAACGCAGCATTAGCACCTTACCCAATTTTGCCCTTTTTCGGAAATTGTCGCAGATATTTTGGGACATAATAGCCGCAGTTTTCTTTCGTTTTCTTTCTTTATCTTCCATTCCAACCATTTTCTCGTTTTCCTCTTCTTCTTCTTCTTCGTCTTCTGCGGTTATAGGGGCATTACCGCCACCCACTGGACTGGAGTGTGGACAGGAGCACAGGAGAAATGGACGTTTGTTTTTGCAACGTTACAGTTGTCTGTCAACTCATGCCCCAAGGTCCCCAGACTTGGAGCTAGGGCTTCGATCTGCTTAATTACCTTTCCTTTTTTGATCAGGTTAGAATGATTTGGAATAGTTATTTAAAAGGTGACAGCCATTTATATTTATTTATATGACATGACAGAAAACCTTCACCGAGGCGGCGGCGGCGAGGGGCTCTGGAGGGGGGGTTCGTACGAACCCGCCGATCCCCCTTGCCTACGGGCCAAAAGACCCTTGTTTTGTGTCTCTCTTTGAACAGTTTCAGCATGTGATATTTTTGTTCTCCGTGGAAACAAACCATCCCTTACAGAAACACTCTGAATTGCATCATAGCTGGCCAAGCAGAATCTACAAAACTTGTCTGCACGAAATGACTCTTGAAACCCAGCTAATGTGAGCACCTAAATTGTCTGATGAAACATACAGGACAGTTCCTTTAATACAGGTGCCCAAACTATCAATGTAAAGTCCCTGCTGTTCAAGCACACAGATCCTTCAGTAGAGGTTCAAGAATTGGCTCATAACCATACGTTTTCACATCATTATTGCTAAGGACCGCAAGGTATATACTCGACAACACTGCCCTGCCAACACCCAACAAATAGCAGTGACTTTATGCTTTTTCCTTGATGGCCCAAAAGGATTGCACACTTCAAATTCATTAATATACAGTTCCAGAGAAATAACTAGATTTTCCCAGAAAGAAGTGGATTATCTTTGAAGTACAGTCCGTCATGGATGATTTGTACTGACCAGGTTGAGATTTAACATTTGACTGTTCTAGAATTTTATCAACAACATCACCCCTATTCGGTAATTTCTTTAATGCAATTGAAATTGGAACATATACAAACGTTTTTTTGTGCTGACTATCTAAAACATACTCAACTGGCTCAATGACATCAAACCTTTCCTTGTAAAATATCTGTCTTCTGTATTCAGTCCCAAGAGGACCACTCTCTGCAAGACAGCTCAAAGGATTTGTTTTTGGAGTGTTTCAGTCACTAGCTTCAATGTAGCATCATCTACTTTAAGGTTGTGCTCTTTAAGAACTGTTACGATTGTGTTTTTTGAAAGTTTGCCAGCTAAAATATCAATAAAAAATGCATTAATTATTTCCTGTGTAGCTGCATTTGACACATGCAAGACTGCTTGCATACATAGCAGCAGAGATGCAAGTTTTCCCTTAATTTTTTCTTCAACGTCAGTGCCTTGTTTAATATCAGAATCATCATCTAATAGTAAGTCAGCACAGTTTTCATCAGCAGATTGAGTGTCAGCATCAGCGATTTGAGTAGAGTCTTCAGTTCATGTTCATGTTCATTTTCAGTTGGTGGGAAATTAAAAGCTCTGATTTAAAATCTTGCATACAATTTGAGTTATGATACCGGCTTTTGTGTGATGTAAAACTCGAGTTAACACAAGATTGATAAGAACAACTATTAAATGGACAAGTAACAGTTTCCTTATTTTTCAAATGTGTGCCAAGATGCCGAAAGTACAGTTTGGGGTCTGCAGGTTCTGCATAGTCACATAAAGAACATCTGATTCTCAAGTTAACTGGTATAATAAATATTAAAACTTCAGCCCTGCTATTAGATCTAACTCTGATCATATCTGTGTGTTTTCAAAAACAGGAACTCATTGATAAAATTAAATTACTGCATAATGGGCATATGCCCGGCATGTCATCGCTGAATTGATTTATTGCATAACGGTCATATGCACTGCATGTGTGTATGTGCCCTTAGGAAGTCATTCATAGGTTGACCTAACGGACTCTGGACATGTATACAGTGTGTGTGTGCTCAGGAAGCCATAGATAGACCAATTATGGTCCACATGTGTTTTCCTACGTAACTTGTTTAGAAAGTAATGCAATTTAGCACTGGTCGTTAGTCAACATGTCAGAGCAGGGGGAAGGGCTAAAGTCTCTAACACATCATTGTCTGTCACACTGTATATTCACTGCCTGGCCAAAAAAAAAGTCGCCACCACAAAAAAAGGTCACACACTCTAATATTTTGTTGGACCAACTTTAGCTTTGATTACAGCATGCGTTCATTGTGGCATTGTTTCAGTAAGCTTCTGCAATGTCACAAGATTTATTTCCATCCAGTGTTGCATTAATTTTTCACCAAGATCTTGTCTTGATGATGGGAGAGTCTCACCACTGCGCAAAGCCTTCTCCAGCACATCCCAGAGATTCTCAATGGGGTTAAGGTCTGGACTCTGTGGTGGCCAATCCATGTGTGAAAATGTCTCATGCTCCCTGAACCACTCTGTCACAATTTGAGCCTGATGAATCTTGGCACTGTCATCTTGGAATATGCCCGAGTCATTAGGAAAGAAAAAATCCACTGATGGAATAACCTGGTCATTCAGTATATTCAGGTAGTCAGCTGACCTCATTCTTTGGGCACATAATGTTGCTGAACCTGGACCTGACCAACTGCAGCAGCCCCAGATCATAGCACTGCCCCCACAGGCTTGTACAGTAGGCACAAGGCATGATGGGTGCATCACTTCACCTGCCTCTCTTCTTACCCTGATGTGCCCATCACTCTGGAACAGGGTAAATCTGGACTCATTAGACCACATGACCTTCCTCCAGGACAGTTCTTAATCCAACTTTAGTAGTTTCTCCTTAGATGTTTTCTCTTCTTGATGCATGCCAATGATTTGACCCTTCTTAAACAGACTAACATCTTTTCCATGAACACAGGATGTGTCTTTACATGGTTGTTTAAGAAATGAGAAGCTACTCATTGCATCAGCTGGGGTTAAATAACTTGTTGCCAGCTGAAAGACAATCACCCATGCGATAATTATCGCTCGTACCTTTTTGCTTTGTTAAATCCAGGTGGCGACTTTTTTTTTGGCCAGGCAGTGTATATATCTTCTTTTTTACTGAATAAATGAAAGAACTGACTTTACCACGCACTTGTTTGCTGTTGTCCTTCTCTCCGCTTGATCAAGGATGCAGGCCGGGCCTGCACTGTATACGTGGGCTAGGCCCACACCTGTGTAGGCTAGGGCTAACAGAATATTAATACAATTAATCCATTCACTAGTTCACTAGTTCATGCTTAATCCATGTTGTCTCAGGTGAATTTGGAGAGACTTGTATGACTGAAAATAGCACACACAATCACTATAAATGCAGAGTAGAGCTGTTCTTCTTCCATAATGACCAGGACTGGATTTGTAGTGCTCAAGGATCCTTCTGCAATTACTTGTGACGTAAGTGCAAAACTTACAAATCCATCTCATCCATCAAGAAGACAAATCCAACAAAGACCGAGAAAATAAAATCTCATGTCAGTATACTGGCACAGGTAACAGCTGTCTCAGTACAATATCAGTTTGCATTAAAATTAATGCAAATAAATCTGTTTATTTTCAATTTGAAAGAAAAATTTGTCAAAATTTTTATCACCCAGAATCTTTCACAGGACAGGAAGGTATTTTTTTTTAACTCTAATACATTATAACAGCACTAATTACACTAATATAATTGTTCTAAAACTTGGATTATTCTCATCTATGCTACCCTAATCCATATTTCTATTTTAATGATTTTCACAAGATCTATGAATTTAAATCTGTGCCTGCTCCTCTCAACTGTATTTCTTTATGAATTATTTTATTTTATTACCCTGTTAAGCACTCTTAATTATCTCAGTGTATGAAATGTGTAACACAAATGAAGCGGCCTTGCCTTATAGGCAGATATAAGTTTCTGAGCATGTTTTGGGAGGATTCTAAGACAGAAAGGGGCAGAGCACAGTTAAAAGGTTTCAACCATGAGATGCTCGTTGCCATTTATCAAAAGCACATCATTCACATTAGATCTACCATGCATTTAGGACTCATTTTGTTTCTCTTGCCAGATTTGATTATGTGAGCAGTGTATGTTACACTGAGTGATGATGAAACAGTACTTTTGACTGATTCTATATCACTGGTTTAGTTGCTATCCATATTATTTACAGTGAATTACTGATTACGTTAAATCCCTTATGTAATTTTCCTCTCAGTCCGTGCCTCACACTCTCTCTCTCACACACACGTGCGTGCACTAGTGATGTTCGATACCACCAATTTCCTTTCCGATCCAATACTGAGTAAAACTCATGCTGGTATCGGCGATACCGATTCGATACAGATACTTTGTGCAAATACACCTAATGTGTCTGGTAAATCTAAAAAAAAAAGTAGTGTATTTCAAATCATAGCTTCACAAAAAATACAAGCAAACTGCCTCAAACTTGAGGCAGCAGCCTTCTTCTACTACAATACAGCCAACAGAAAAAACAGAGGACACAACCATATAAAATATGTGAAAATGGTTTCAAGCACAAGAAGAAAAGAAAATATGTAAAATAATAAAACCAGTAAAATAAGTTATTGTTTCACTATTAAGAACTAAATAAAAATAAAAATAAAAATGAAAACTTGCCTCTTAATTCAGCTGAACATGTCAACATGAAAAAATCGAACATGTAAATAATTCTTTAACAAAAACATCCAACATTGACACTTTCCCTCATTCACAAGTTTTTGTTCAGGAACAATAGCATATTCACTGTCTTCCCCTTTAGTCTGTTCCGTTTTTTGCTCAGAACCTCTCCTGCTTTTGAAAAGACTCTCTGCCGGTACAGAAGTGGCAGTAATTCCCAGGTATCTCACTGCTAGTTTGCTCAAGGTCAGGAAGGTTGGTTTGTGTTCTCGCCACCAAACCAGTGCATCCCTATCTCTGGGAATCGCTTTTTCTTCTGAGTACTGACGTACTTCAATGAGCACATCACTGGCAGCTGACCGGTGATGTTGTCCTGACAAAACCTGCATGTCAAAATCAGTCCATATGCCTCCTGAACCTGAGGGGGCAGGACTCTGATCTGGCCCTGAGGCAGAAGGGCCTGAGGTAGAAGACCCTGAAGGCCATGAGGCAGAGCTAACAGTAGCTGCTGAGCTTGGGGCTGGAGTGGGAGACGCCTGTCCTGTCTGATAGACTTCCTGCATTTCAGAGATGAGACGTTTTTTCATTACTTCCACATTGCTTTTGTCTCGAAATCCAAGATGTTTAAACCTAATTTCCTTGACGCTCACAGGCTGCTACAGGCCCGTCAATGAGTGACACAAGTGGAATCACTTTGGAGACTGAAACATACTTTTCAGCTGAAACTTCCCGTGTCACTTCTTTAAATGGCTGTAGTGCCTCGACTGTTTGCCTGATGATGGATAACTCTCCCTCATTTAAGCACAATGCATTCCTCCCTAAAAGGCAGAGGGCTGTGGTCACAGCGTCATTTTGCTCACAGAGCCTTTCCAGCATGTAAAAAACTGAATTCCAGCGAGTATCTACTGACTGGATTAGCTTGTGCTCTGCCACTTTAAACTGTTGCTGAATACCTCTGAGTTTCTCTGTGGCCTGCGTGCTGTGGTGAAAAAAGGATACGATCGCACTGCACTTCTCTAGCACTTTCGCTACTTCTGGGACGGTTTTAAACTGTCCTTGATAATGAAATTCAGTGTATGTGCAAAACATGGATGATGCCTCCATCCAGCCTTGTGCACTGCAGCAACAATATCTGCAGCATTGTTTGTCACAACGGCGACAACTTTGTCAGTTATGCCCCATTCTTCTGTGATGCGTTTAAGCACTAAACAAATATTATCTGCTGCATGCTGCCCATGGAAAGTATGGGTTTCCAAAACAAATTCCCTCATTTGCCAGTTTTCAATTAGATGACATGTGACAGTCAAAAATGCCTCTGTGGACACTGAAGTCCACATATCAGTGGTAAGTACAACACTCGAAGCATTTTGCAAAGATGCCTTTACTTTGCCTTTGCATTCATCAAACATCTTTACAAGATGAGTCTCTGTCAGCTTTTTTTCTTCCTGGGAGTTTATATTTTGGGTCAAGAGCTCTCACAAATCCTTGGAAACCTTGATCTTCCACTATGGACAGAGGCTGGAGATCCTTTGCAATCATCTCTCCCAGGCATCTTGTGAGTGTTGCTGCAGGGAATCATCTTCAAATGACACAAAATCACAGGGCAAAACAAATGATGGAGCTACTCTGCATTTAATACTGAATCATATTTAGATTTAATTATGTATGTAGTCTCTCTAAATAGCCTACAATAAGGGGATACAAACACTTGATGTTTTATAATACTGGGTGTGAGATTATCTCAGTTATAGATATTATTAATCCAAGCTGAACTCGTGCAGCTATTTGTTGAAGCATGTATTTATTATGTTACTTTTCATAACCATATTTATTAATTTGAACAACTTCAACAGCAACAGTGCTTAGCACCGCTTAAGCTCCACATTTTTCCTCGTAACCTGGATAGTGCCTGCCTGCAGCACCGAAGGACTCCACCAGAGACGTCTGTCTTGCCCTGCCAGCAGCAGCACGTGAAGCTGCGCTCTCCTCTTCTGTCCAACTCAACGTAAATGCCTCATATTCTGTGTTGTGGTTTAACCTCAGGTGTTTAACCAGGTTTGTTGTGTTGCCACAACTTCTTACTGCTTTCCCACATATGTCGCACACTGCCTCTTGGCTGTTTGTGGATCTGAAATAGCTCCACACAAAACTCTGCTTACGTTCCACCATAGCGAGTGAGTGACTTAAAGTGACAGAGCGAGCAGCGCGCTGCTGTGCTTCTGCATTACACTCTTACCCAGGCGGAAGAAAAAGTAGTTCTCACCAACTATCTCATTTATCCAAGATCAGAATAGTTTAGATATTTTCCACTTTGTTCCTGTTAATGATATACATGATCTCAAATGACTGAAGTATCAAAAGTATCGATATTTTGATTTGAGAATTGATTTTGGAGCCTAGAGATCTGGTATCTGAAGTGTCGATATTTCAGTATCGATCCGCCCATCACTAGCGTGCACACATATACCAATACACGCAGACACATTCCGTGTTTGCTCCTCGTGTCACTTTGGTATTCGGCAAAATGACAACTAATGGGAAACAAAAAAACGCGATAGTACAGTACAGCACATGCTTGATAAGTAATCTTAAGCAGAAGGCATCACGTTGCACCTCCACTAGGCATTAAATGAGAGAAGCACACCCGTTCTCTCCGTGCATGATTTCTTATTTTATTGACAGGACACCATCCATTACATTTTCTATGTCTTACTGCTAAATCCTACAGCACTGTGACATTTATACAATTTTGGTCACTAAACCACATCCCTCTACCGTTAAAAATATAACTTGCCTGTCTGATATAAACACACATTGCCTCCGCACACTGCAGACTGTTATACAGTGATGAGAGAGGCTGTAACGCTCTGTGCAGCTACCCATACTTAACTTAACTTAAGTTCGTGAAAACTAGAACTGGAATGATGCCGGGGTGAAACGGCACCTACACCGGCACCGTATTCAGGGAGTTGAGTGAACATATGCTTTTAAAAGTCTAAACTCATGCGGAATTTCTGAACTACTTTAAGCGTTGTACAGGCTAATCTGAAAACTCTATGTGGGTTAATTCAAAATGAGTTCGTTTGGCAGTTGGATTTTATGCATGGGGCTTTCTACTATGTCAACACCACTACAACAGAAGCCCGCTTTTAACATATTTTTAACACCAAAAATAGGTTTTGGGACCATTTTACTTACCATTTCTTGGAAAATTAGGAGTATAAATTTAGCAGTGATAACTACCCTTGCTGGGACTGCACTGGGTGTAGCCACTATGGGGTTCACTTGTCACACTAGCAGGGGCACAGGCAAGTTCACAATCACCTCGGCTACTCGAATTTCATGTGTGGGTTTTGTATTAAATAAAGACAAGCAACACATTCTGTTCATAAAAAACTTACAAATAAAACTAGCTGATGTGATATTTCCAGCGAAATAAATCCCTATCTAGAAAATCTTGTGTTATTGTAAACTAACACTTACCAGTTTTCTTGGTAAAGCACGTTCAGCGTGCTTACGTCACGATTCACAGCCAATGAGAGAAGCCTTCATACAAATGCTATTTTGACTAATGTTTTTAATTTAACCTAAACCATAATTTCAATTTGAAAAAACTATTAACTATTTGGGATGACATAAACATAAAATATTGAATTATCACAACACATACAACAATCTTAAGTCAAACTGACTAAAAATTATAAGTTACCTCTGTAATATCCTTACGTGCGCAACACGCACATTTTGTTCATTACGGGACACCGTAGTTGTGCCTATGCTCATGTCTCGTGAGATCCAGACATTACTGTGTATATAGAAGTCGTATGCTGAATAAAGACGGCGGTTCACGGTAGCCACTGAGTCATATCATTTATATATACACAAAAGCCAGAGGGCAACACAACATGGTGTCAGAATAGAGGTCTGAATTCCCGCCGAACGATGGAGTAATGGAGACATACGGCGTGCCAACCCCAAGGATGGACAGGGACTCACCGAACCTGCCGGAGGCGTTTCCACCAGCATGCGGAGCTGATGTTCTCAAGGCCACTGCATGAGAAGCACGAACAAGATAAGTGCAGTTACCTCCTCTTGTGGATAGGGGAAAAGGGACGGGATGTGTTTAACACCTGGACACTCACAGAGGATGAAGCTAAGAAGCTAAAAACGTACTACGATAAGTACACAGAATACCTCACGCCAAAGTCCAACCCAATATATGCCAGATATGGTTTCCATGGGAAAATGCAAGGCAACAGTGAGACTTTTGAGCACTTTGTGATGGAGTTCAAACTGCTAGTTAAAGACTGTGGCTATCCTAACAGCAATGAAATGCTACGAGACCACATCGTGTTTGCCACCAACTCCCCCCGTGTGCACGAGAAGCTGCACAGTCAGGGAGCCGAGCTCACCCTAGAAAAGGCTATAGACATTGCCCGCTCACATGAACTAGCACAGATGCAACTGAAGGAAATGTTTGGAGGCAGAGAGCACAGCCACGAAGCACTTAATGCAATAAATAAAAGACCGGCAGCAAGGCTCCAAAATGCCTTTCAGTCTGATAGACAAAGGGAGCACATAACAGCAAACAAAAAATACAGCAAATGTAGACACATGCCCAGCTAAAGGAAAACAGTGCCTGAAATGTAAAAAGCCAAACCATTTTGCCAAAGTCTGCAAGTCAAAAACATTAGAGGAACAAACTTATAGAAAATCTGTACTCACAGTCAGAGAAGACAGTGCAGAGGACCCAGAAATACTGCTCATAGATGACCTCATAACTGAAAATACAGATGAGAGCAACGAACAAGTTTATGCAGAGCTCGAAGTTGGTGCTTCACAACAAAAGATAAAATTCAAAATAGAAACTGGAGCACAGATTAACGCTCTCCCAGAAAACATGTTTAATACCCTGTTTAAAGGCACCCTCCTGAAACCAGCCACACATAAACTGAGCTCCTATGGAGGAGACATGTTGAGCGCTAAAGGCACCTGCCAGCTTAACTGCAAATACCAAGGCAGATCGATGATGCTTCAGTTTTATGTTGTAAGCACAAAAGCCCCATCCATCCTAGGCCTGAGAGCTAGTTTGGACATGGACCTTATTAAACTTGTGCTGGAGGTACATGAGAATAAACAGGACACAGTCAACAACACACAAAGCATAATGGAGGAATATGCGGATGTCTTCCAGAGCATTGGAGAGTTCCCAGGAGAGTGTAACCTCTGCACAGACCCAAATGCCACACCAGTAGCTTACCCCCCACGCAGAGTTCCCATTGCACTACGAAGCCGCCTAAAGGATGAGCTTGACGAGATGGAGAAAAACAACATAATCTGCAAGGTAAAAGAGCCAACAGACTGGGTAAATGGACGTGTTGTTGTTGAAAAAACCCTTAAGAAGAAACTAAGAGTGTGCCTCGACCCCAGAGACCTCAACAAAGTCATCCAAAGACCTCACTACCCCCTCCCAACACTGGAAGATGTCACCACACAGCTTGCTGGAGCACAATATTTCAGCATTCTCGACGCAAGATCAGGCTACTGGGCCTATAAAGCTGAACGCTGAATCATCACTGCTAACAACATTCAACACACCATTTGGCAGATACAGGTTTCTTAGACTGCTGTTTGGGATAAGCTCAGCCCAAGACGAGTTCCAGAGACGTGTTGACGAGACGTACAAAGGTCTTGATGGAGTAGCTGCCATTGTTGACGACATCTTGGTCTTTGGGAAAAGTAAACAAGAGCATGACAAAAACCTGAGAGCGATGCTGCAACGCACAAGGGAGAGAGGTGTGAAACTAAACCCTGACAAATGTCGCATTTGTGCTCCAGAAGTTAGCTACTTCGGACACAAGCTCTCCCGAGACAGTATCCAACCTGACCCATTAACAGTAAAGGCAATCCAAGAAATGCAGCCACCACAGAACAAGGTGGAGTTAGAAACGATCCTGGGAATGATAAACTACTTCGCCAGGTTCACCCCGAGACTCTCAGAGGCAAATGCACCACTACGACAGCTGTTAGAGCATGACACTGAGTCCAGATGGGACAGCAACCACGACAGAGCATTCCAACAGCTGAAGGAACTCGTAACACACCACCCAGTGCTGACATATTTTGACCCGCAAAAAGAACTCAGACTTCAAGTAGACGCTTCAAAACGTGGCTTGGGCGCAGTCATGCTTCAAGATGACAAACCTATTGCCTATGCATCCAAATCGTTTAACAGCACGGAAGTCAACTACGCACAAATTGAAAAAGAACTGTATGCTGTCCTCTTCGGCTGTAAGCGTTTCCATGAGTACATGTATGGCCGCAGAGTGATTGTGGAGTCAGACCACAAACCACTGGAGGCAATCCTGCGGAAACCACTGGCTGCAGCGCCACCACGCTTACAAAGGATGATACTGCAGCTGCAAAAATACAACATCTGCATTATCCATCGTCCAGGAAAAGACATACCTGTTGCTGACACGCGGTCACCCAAATCCATCGAATATAGTGATAACAGCCTGATGGAAAGCATGGAAACACAGGTGCACACAGTCATCAGCAGCGTTCCTGTAAGTGTCAGTAGACTGCAGGAGATTAAGAGGCAACAGCACAAGATGCTCAGCTTGCTACACTCAAAAGGGTCACAAAAGCTGGCTGGCCCAACAAAAAGAGAAAATGCCACCTGATCATCCAGGAATACTGGAACCACTGAAATGAAATCTCAGAGCTCAGTGGAATAATGTTTAAAGGAGAGAAGATCATAATCCTCCAGAGACTCAGAGACCTCATGCTGCAGCGGATACATGCTGGGCACATGGGCGTGGAAAAAAGTAAGCATCGAGCACAAGATGTAATATTCTGGCCTGGCATTGGAAAGCAGATTGGGACAGTTGTAGAGCAATGCAGCATATGCCAAGAAAGACACAGCACAAACCCCAAAGAGCCCCTGCTATCCTACCCCATTCCAGAAAGACCATGGCAAGTAGTTGGCACAGATCTGTTCACATGGAACACACAAGACTTAATCATCATTGTGGATTACCACAGCCGATTCTTTGAGATTGAAAAGTTGTTGAGCTGCACCTCATCAGCTGTCATCAACAAGCTCAAGTCAGCATTCGCCCGACATGGTATAGCAGAGACTGTAATCAGTGATAACGGACCATGTTACAGCTCAGAAGAGTTTAAACACTTTGCAGAGACATGGAGCTTCACACAGATCACCACAAGCCCCCGCTACCCACAAAGCAACGGCCTCGCAGAAAAAACAGTCCAAACAGCAAAACACATCCTGGACAAAGCCAAGGCCGACAACAAGGACTACTATCTCGGCTTGCTGGAATACAGAAACACACCTGTTGACAACCTGATGTCGCCCGCCCAACTCCTGATGAGTAGGAGACTACGCTCTGTACTTCCTGTGACCAGCAAACAACTACAGCCTCAGGTCATCCCTCAGGAAGCTGTACATGAAAAGAGGGAGTTATGCCAGCAGCGCCAGCAAATGTATTACAACAGATCTACAAGGCCGCTACCTCACCTGCCTGAAGGTATCTCCATCCGCTTTCAACGAGAGGATAGTGCATGGAAACCTGCTGTGGTAATACAACCAGCTGACACACAGCGAAGTTTCCACATCCAAACACCCGAGGGACAGATGTTTCGACGCAATCGCAGGCACCTCCGTGATCGCAAGGGAAAGTTCAACACCAGCACCCAGCAACCAGAGACCGTTACCAACGACACACAGGAACCACAGTCTGAAGTTGCAACACATCAGAAAAACGAGAGCCAATGAAAAAGAATGCACTGTTATTTTCTGTTTACACTACTGTCAGTAAGTATAACAAGAATAGTGTTTTACCATACTTGAGTTAATTACATGAGGGTCATGCAAGTTATTTAACCCTTAAAAAAATGGATAATTTGTTTACATGTTAACCACCAGTTACAGAATACTTAACACTGCCTGTAGTTTTGGACAGCATCTGCAGTGATTTTATGTTCAAGATTCATGCTTGAGACTTAACGTGGTTAAAGTTAACTATGTGACATAAGCTATGTTAATTTTCCTCTTCAGGGATTTTCATGTTTGTACATATAACCAGGGGTTAAAGTGGGCCGGAGCCCACCGGAGCCCAGCTCCGCCACCTCGGTGCTGAGCTCTGCCTCAGTCAAATAAATTAATTATACAATTCAAGCTGGCAGTAGCGCCGTGGACGACAGATCATTTTCGCATGCACAACCTGCATGGCTCTCTCATAAGCACCAAGGTGCACAACAAATCAGAGCACAACATCATCGTGGGGGGGGTGGAGGGGTATGGACGGGACATGGAGGTATATCAGAGATGATCAGTGAACTGTGAACATGTGCACGCGCCTGAAGGGAGCCTCGAGTTCAATAAAAACATTCACTCTACAAGCGCGAGAGCACGGAAATATGAGCGCAAAGGGCTCCTCACTGTGCCGGTGAGTGTAAAGACACTCAGCGCATGGGACAGGGATCCTGAATCACTTTGTGTGTTTATTGTAATTCAAACGGTGTCTCGTTGGCTCATGTGCACGGTTTAAGTGAACACAAAGATTTAAAAAATGACGAGTCAGTCTTTTGGTCAATTAAAACTCAACTTTCCTGAGCAGTACAGCTCTGGTTTTCACTTTTCAAAATGATAAATTCATCCTGAGGTTTCCTGCATCACTTATTCTCCATGATATAAGAGCAATCTGTAAAGGATCAAGCTCCCAATGCAGTCAGCTAGTGCAGTGGTTCTCAACCTGTGGGTCGAGGCCCAATAGTGGGTCTCAGAGCTGTTATCAGTGGATGGTGTATAAGTCAGTTAAAAATATGCCAAAAATGTCTTCAGTGTTCAGAGGCCCTGAGCAGACAAACTTCCGTACATTTTATTTCACTCTGTTGTGCTGTGTCAAGTACATATTGGCTGTTCTCTCAGGATCTCAACATATCCTGTTGTCTTAGCATAGAAACTGGGGTTTTTCTATGATGAACTTTTGATTTGAGATATCTAGAAAACAACCAACATATAAATGTAATGATGGGAAAAATAGTAATATTTATGGATGTATGATCTCCCAGGGCTCTCATTATTATTCAATGTTTATAACATTTTTTCCTCCAGTCTCTTTGCACAAAAAATATGCTCCTTTTTTCAATCTTACGTCCAAACTGCAATGTTTTTTCACTAAACAAATTAAAGTGGTTGATCTTTTGAGATTTGGGTTATGATTACTGTTAAATGGTGATTGTTTCTCAGGATAGAGCTGTAAGAGCCGTCCCTTCCTGTATGTTTTATCTAAAAAGTGAAAATATCAATGTTTCCTTCCACTTCCCAAATTAACTAATGATAAATCTTTTATACATTTCCAGTAAAAGGACATAGTCACCCCCAGAATTTACCTTGTTGACAAATCTGTCATCATACTGAACTTCAGTGATCATCAACTGGTGGCCTTGAGGCCACATCAGGCCCTCCACAGCTCCCTGACCGGCCTCCAGAATACTATCAAGTTAAAAAAAAATGTGAGGGGGGAATAAGTTGTAATTTGAAAAGTATATTTTTTTCAGTGATCCCCCATAGCTGTAAATACAACCCTTAAAACTATTGGGTCTGTTTAACAGAAATCCCCCCGTCAGCCAATACTAGCCAACATTCAACCAGGAAAACAAATGTATTTAAGTCAGTGATGGACAACATGACAGACCAGAGAGAAGCAGCCAGGATAGATTGAAAAAGACTCAAAACTCCAACTGTAGGACTTGATTGGAGACTTGTCGGTCTTGGGACTTGAGGGCAATGACTTCAGACTTACTTCAGACTTGCATAACAATGACTTGGTCCCACCTCTGGCTACAGGTAATATATCACAAGAAGAATTAAAGCTTGCTGAAAGAGGCATCATGTCATTGATGCATAACATTAGCTAACACAGCAGGAGAGGTAACGCCATTATCTTAGAGAGAAGAGAGAGAAGCTGTCAGTCTCATTTCTTATAGCATAATGTTATCATGTAAAGATAGATACTTTATTATACATTCATACTGTCCTGTAATTCTGCTTCATTTTTCTCTCAAAATGCATCAGATTGATGCTTTTAAATATGAAATATTCAAAATTTTCTTCTGGGGGAGCATGCCCCCAGACCCACCTAGAGGGGTCATAGCCTCCTCACCTTTTTCAACCCCAACCCGTTTTCATGCCTGATATTTTCTCCTTGTGTAGCCAATGTAGTTAGTTTTACTTTCCATGTTTCCCCTGCCTTTCTTGATCTCCTCATGTGTTTCTCCTGTGTTGTTTCACTCATCTGTGTGTCTATATAGGTGTGGTTTTAACTTAAGTCTTTGTCTGAGACTCTTTGTGTTAGGCTGTTAGTTTGCTATGTGAGTGTTTTGCCTGTTAATGCGGCCTGGATTTTTCTGTTGAGAATAAGGCCGATACAGTTTTTTGCAATAATTGACGTCATTTTTCCTACTGCGCCGCAACACCGTATTTTAGGGCTCCCCCACCTATCAAATCTCACTTTAACCACTGCATATAACCCAAGGTATTTCCATGTAGATGAATATCCGGGTATAATGCTGGAATGTTGTTAAATACTGAGCTGTTACTTTGAAAGAAGGGAGATGTAATATCCTTACGTGCGCAGCACACACGTTTTGTTCATTATGGGACACTGTAGTTGTGCCTATGCTCATGTCTCACGAGATCCAGACATTACTGTGTATATAGAAGTCGTATGCTGAATAAAGATGGCGGTTCACGGTAGCCACTGAGTCGTATCATTTATATATACGCAAAAGCCAGAGGGCAAACACAACAACCTCGACTTTTTGTTTTAACAGTGTAGTAGACATAACATATAATTCAGGGGCAAAATTTTCCATTTTATATCACACATGGCACTAAACTGTAGATAAGGAGCCACAAAATGAGTTTGCCAAGAAGATATAAATTCTTTGTTCAGTAGAACATTATCCTTTTACAGACTTAAGTTCTGAAAAATCTATATAGTTTTTTAATTCTTGCATATTTTTACAACAAAAACATACTTAAGGAGCAGTTGAGGCTTTTAATGGGTGGCTAAGTTTGTTTTTACCCCACTAGAAGTTCATTTTAAATTTAATTGACAAAATTGATTAATTATTTTGATGAAAATATTATATAAAGGGACCTAGAAAAATGTATTTTTAAAAATCATGGCAAAGCAGGAACAATGCACACTAATGAAGAGTAAAACAGATACACACAAAGTCTGAAGTTCAATGAAACATATTAAAGATAGGAGAAATTGTAATATTGATATTATACACAAGTGCATGCAGATTATTGCAAAGGTTTATTGCACTGCTCTTTAAATATTACTGTTACATTGTGTGAAAGCCTTTGAAAAATTACACAAAGAAGACTTGATAATGCTATCAAGTTATGTGTCGCAATTTACTGGTGAAAACAGTGGGGTTTTATTAGCCCCAAAAGTGTGAACAACACAAATTCTTTACCTCTTAGGTGTATGTCCATCACAGAATTATTTTTCAATCTACTGGAGCTTTTAGATTTGACACTTACCTTGTACCTTTCCAGCTTGTACCATTGTGCACAGTATAAAATCAATAAAAAAAACAAACCAACAAAATGTATATCTTGTCTTTAAATGTTGTAGTTTTATTATGGCAACTAAACATGTGATAAAAAATAATAAATATCAATATAAATATATATAGTATTGTCATTATATATAATTGTATACCATATGTTTAGTTGCTATAATAAAATGTTCTATTTGGATACAGAAATTATACATTCTGTTGGTGTTTTTTGCTGACTGAATACTGCACATAACGGTACAAAGTAAAAGTATTCAAAAGCTTCAGCAGATGGCAACAGACTCCTGTAATGTAAAGTTTATTTTTTGACTTTTTAAAATTTGAAGGAGTTTTGCTGAAAACTATAAATGTCATCCAAACACTCACAGCCTCCACTTAAGTTGTGAGAATCGATCAGCTGGTGTGAGACGTCTGCCCTCTTGTGCTGCATGCTTATATATGAATTTTTTTTCTTATTTGTTTTTTTTTTGTTATTGTTTTGTTTATACTTTTTTACAGTTAATCTATACCAAAACTGTATCACATAGTTTTACCTTTAGTTTTAAAGCATCAGTTTAGTGGTACATAAGATTCTGTTTGTGTTTACAATCTTGAGCCATGAGACATCATGTATAAGATAAGACACTGTTCAGTTGACACAAGAAATGTTCATAAAATGGTGAAAATGACATAAATTACAGCTTTATTTTATGGGAGCAGGTTAAACTTTGGCTGTTTTATCGATTTTTTTCAGTAAATACTGATGTTAACTTTTGGTAATAAAATGTGTTTTTCTATGCATTTCTTAATGACAGATTCACACAGTACCACACCATGTTTCCTGAAGGTTCCCTCAGCAGCACCTTAAAGGCCGACCCAGTGCTCAACTAAAGCTGAAGACAGAGCTCAGTCTTAATCTACAGCAAGGAGGAGTTCAAGGCCTGCTGTGGTACTGTGGACCTTATCCAGTTGTTGATGGAAAATAATATTGGAGAGGTATTTTCAGAGACTCTCACTCTCCTCATCATCCTCATCACCACACCAATGACCCCTGCAGAAGCTGAGGTGCGTCTCAAACCTAAAAAAGAATCAGAACTTTCCTGAGAAACACCCGCCAGCAGCCACTGGCTTACTCGTCTCCTGATGGGAACACCTCTTCTTCTGGCCCAAGGATCTGGAACACATTCTTGGTTGGATGTTGAGTTGGCTGGCTGGACGTCGCGAGCAGAGGCTGCAGATCAACTTGTTCATGGATGGATAGAAGAAGGGAGTCAGGATAAGTTATCAGGATTCTCTGGCATTTACAAAAGTTTAAATGTAGTGGTTTCATGTGCTGTTGAAAAGGCAGGTTTAAGGTCATGTCAGAATTTGGGAGCACATGCTGAGTCAGCATATGGCCATTCATCATTCATGACAACCTGTCTGCAACACCAGCAATGTTGAGCTCACTGTATTTTGAGGATTTCATATGTAAAAAAGTTCAAGGGAGCAACACCCTAAAGCTCTGGAGGACAACGAACTCCAAACACATCAACTGCTTTACCATCTGCTGTAGGTGGCACCAGTGCCCCTGGACTCAGGTTGCAGTTGATCAGCAACAAAACCTACTTCCAAGCAAGGATCAAATAGGACTTTTACCAGGTACACTCCGGTCCCCGACCCACATCCTGAGGGACAGCATGACTTAGATGGAAGTCAACGACAAGTGAAATTAAGATGTAAAGGACCACAAGTTGGTGGCTTGTGCTGCTGATTTCTCATGAAAGGTTCTGTTCAATCAATAACACTTACAACCACAAAGAAAACATACCAACTGAATTTTGACAAAATCAGCTGATAAACACACATGCATTTTCCTACATTCACTGTTTACAGTTGGTTGCAGATCCAAATACCTCAGCCTTCAAACTCTTCCTCTCACCAGCAGTGAACCCTGGGCCTCCAAAATTTGCTCAGTCAAACCCTCCACTGACAGCCACTCCTGATACATCTCAGCTTCACTGATGGAGAGGAGAAGGTGTTAAGTATTCAGTCATGTTCTGTTTATAGGCAAAAGGGGGCGCACCTCTAAAGTGGGAACGTTATGGTTACCTGTAAGAGCAGTGTAGAGGAAGTGTATGTTTTGTCGTTATGGAGTAAAAGATGAAAGTGTCTCAAGAGTTCGTTGTTGTGAGTTTTTTGTACTAACATTGGTAGCAGCGGATGGCCATTGGCAATTACAAAGTTCCACTGTCGTTTGCCGAGAAAAAGTCTTATGAAAGCTGGAAAAATGAGGTTGAAATGTGGAGGCGCATTACTGACTGAAAAAGAAGCAGGCGCTATCAGTAGCCCTATCGCTAACAGGAAGAGCGAAGGACAGCGCACTGGAAATAACCGCGGAGGACTTGAATAAAGATGACGGGATGACAAAGCTGTTGGTAAAACTGGACTCTGTATTTATATAAGGAGGAAAAAGATACAAAGCATACACAGAGTTTGACCGTCTAACAAGGGATTACGGACTGCCGATGGTGGATCATGATTTTAATCTGTAAAGTGTCTTTGAGTACTTTGAAAACAAATAAATATTGAAAACAAATAATACAAATAAAATGTATTATGATTATTATTATTATTATGATTGTGGAATTTGAACGTCTGTACAACCGAATGAGTAAGTTCAACATGCAGCTTCCTGACGCCGTTTTAGCATTCAAACTACTCGATACAGCAGGACTGAGTGTTAAAGATAAACAACTGGCCCTTACCGCTTGTTCATGCCTCAAGTTTGCTGACATGAAGTCTGCTTTGAAGAGAATCTTTGGCGATAACGCGCCACACGAGGGCACCCGTGACCAGCACACGAGTGAGGATGCTGACTCTGCATACTACACAAGATTTGCCGGTAAAAGAAAAGGTAAACAAAGTCAACAGGGCACTGTGAGTGGCACAAATCCACTGGACAGATATGGAAGAAGATCCAGATGTGCAATATGCCAGAGCACATATCACTGGGCAAAAGACTGTCCTCATAGAAATGAACAGGCAAAACTAACAGAAGATATACCAACAACAAATGATGTTGAAGAATGTAACATTACTTTGTTGTCAAAAGAGGCACTATCAGACACAGAAATCTTCATGGTTGAGTCTTTGGGCTCAGCTGTAATCAACACAGCTTGCACCAGAACTGTGTGTGGAGAAAAATGGCTGAATCATTACCTCAGTGGACTGCATCAGAGTGAATTAAAAAAAATCACAATGCAGAAAGTGCACGATCATTCAAATATTGTGATGGAAGGATTATTCACTCTACTAATGAAGTGATAATTCCAGCCATGATAGGTCAGACAAAGTGTAAAATTGAAACCGAAGTTGTTCCAGTTGATATTCCATTACTACTGAGTAAGACTTTACTGAAAAGAGCAAGTGCTGTTTTGGACATTGAACATGACAAAGCCACAATGTTCAAGCAACCAGTCAAACTTGAAATGACATCCTCAGGACATTACTGTGTTAAAATAAAAGATGACAGTAACCTGGATGAAAGCGACTCTCCCAATGAGGATGACACACAGTGACAGAAAACATGACAACTAAGGAAAAGAAGAAAGTTTTGTTAAAATTGCACAAGCAGTTTGGACATGCTTCAGCTGACAGACTTCAAAAACTACTAACCTGCTCAGGTAACAAAGATGATGAATGCAGCACACTTCTCAAGGACATTGTAAAAAAAACTGTGAAACATGCATTAGACACAACAAACCCAAACCAAAGCCAGTGGTAGGTTTGCCAATGGCCTCAACATATAATGAAACCGTAGCTGTGGACCTGCATGAACTAGAGCCAGGCATGTGGTATCTGCACGCTATTGATCATTTCACACGTTTCAGTGCAGGAAGCATTGTAACCTCCAAAAAACCCAGAGAGATAGTGAAACATTTTATTCACTGCTGGATAAGTGTTCATGGCCCTCCTCGCAGACTGTTCAGTGACAATGGAGGGGGATTTAACTGTGAGGAGATGAGAGACATGGCCGAGAAGTTTAACATTGAAGTGAAAACAACTGCAGCCTACAGTCCATGGAGCAATGGCCTTCTGGAAAGGCATAATCAAACACTCACTGAAATCTTACTGAAGATAAAGAGAGACAATGAATGTGATTGGAAAACGGCCTTAGACTGGGCCTTGATGGCAAAGAACTCAATGCTCAATGTTCATGGCTACAGTCCCTACCAGTTAGTGTTTGGACAGAACCCAAACCTGCCATCAGTGCTGACTGATGAACCCCCCTGCTCTAGAGGGCACTAACATGAGCACTTGGATTTCTCGGATAAAGTTTACTACAAGCAAGTGGACTGCACTGAATGGAAGGGCCCCGGTGTGGTCATCGGTCAGGATGGAGCAGTAATATTCATAAGGCATGGGGGTACCTATGTACGTGTACATCGCTCCAGGCTTCAAAAGGTCGATACATCCTCCACAGGGCTGGAAGTTCTGGACAACCAGAGAGAGAGACCTGAAAATCAAAACAAATTACCAGAAACTGAGCTCAGGGAGAACTTTGAGCTTGTAAATGACAATATGGAACAACTTGCTCCAGAAAATGGACCAACTGAGGCAGAGGATGCCAGTGAACCTCCTCAGATGACAGAGCAATCAAATAGGGATACACATGGAAGTTCAGACACACTACAAACACACCCAGGCAAGACTTCTGATGGCCTTAAATTAAAAATTGGGCAAGAGATTACCTTCACAAACAATGACAGTGGACAAAAATACACCGGAAAAATCCTCAGCAGAGCAGGAAAGGCAACAGGGACACACAGACATTGGTACAATATCCAGTATTCAGGGCCTGAAGACATTGCTGGCTCGACAGGATCTGTTGACCTAGGACAGGTAACTGATCTCCAGATAGTTGCATCTGAACAAGCAGAGGCATGCACTGACAGCCATAAAGATGATAATTTTGATTGTAGATGAGGATATTTTCATATCTGCCAAACAGGTTGAACTCGATAACTGGAAAAAGAATTCAGTGTTTGACGAGGTGAAGGATGAAGGTCAGAAATGCATATCTACAAGGTGGGTGTGTACACTCAAGGAAACCTCTGATGGTGTTGTACCGAAAGCAAGATTAGTTGCAAGAGGCTTTGAGGAAATAAACACTGAAGAACTTCAGAAAGACTCACCTACCTGTGCCTCAGACACCTTGAAAATGATCATAGCTGTCATATGTCAAAACAAGTGGCAGCTTAACTCCATGGACATTAAAGCAGCCTTTCTTCAAGGTAAGGAGTTGATGCGAAGTGTGTACATCAGGCCTCCTCAAGAAGCCCAGAGGCAAGGCTATCTCTGGAAACTGAAAAAATGTGTCTATGGTCTGGCAGATGCTTCTCTGTATTGGTACAACAGAGTTAAAGACACAATGCAGAAGTTGGGAGCTTCTGTATCACAAGTTGATCCTGCCGTGTTCTACTGGCTGGATGACTCCTCCAAGGTGATGGGAGTTCTGGCTTGCCATGTGGATGATTTCGTTTGGGGTGGTACAGAGAAATTCTCTACAACAGTCATCCCCCACTTGTAAGCTGTTTTTCAAGTTAGACGTGGAGAGCACAGCAGCTTCAGCTTCATAGACATGGATATTCACTCTTTGGAGGGTGAAATACAGGTACAACAATGTGACTACATCAGAAATCTGCAGCCTATCTTTGTAGACCCTTCCAGAGCAACACAAAGAGAATCTCCCTTAACAGAAACAGAAACTGAGATACTCAAGTCAAAGATTAGTCAAATACTGTGGGAAGCAAGACAAAGCAGGCCAGACATCATGTGTGATATCTCCATGCTGGCATCTGGTACAAAACATGCTACTGTTCATACTCTGCACTTTGCAAACAAACTAATCAGAAAGCTAAAATCGGAAGAAGTGACCTTGAGATTTCAGCACCTAGGAAAGGATAGCTCTCTTAAACTGGTGGTATTCAGCGATTCCTCCATGGGTAACCTTCCTGATGGGGGGACTCAGGGTGGGCACTTCATCATGCTGATGGGAGAAAGTGGAAGATTCAAATGTTGTGATAGCATGTGCTGTTGTGAAGACAAGTATCACACACATGAAATCAAGATAGAAAAGACCAAGCCACTTATCACAACTTGACTTGTGCTGCCGTCGTTGCAGAAAGGTGCTGTTGCATTTTCGTCTCCTGATGGGAAAACCTCCTCCTTCTCTTGCCCAAGGATTTGGACAACACTGCTGGATCAATGTTGAAGTGGCTGGATGGAGGTCGCAAGCAGAGGATGCAGATCAACTACTTCACTGATGGAGAGGAGAAGGGACTCAGGATGAAATATCAGGATCGTCTGACACTGAGAAAAGATCAAATGTTGTGATTGTATGTGCTGTTGTGAAGACAAGTATCACACACATGAAATCAAGATAGAAAGGACCAAGTCACTTATCACAAGTTGACTTGTGCTGCCGTTGTTGCAGAAAGGTGCTGTTGAATCAACAACACTTACAACCACAAAGAAAACACACCATCTGAATTTCAACAACTTCAGCTGACAAACATTCATGCATTTTCCTACACTCACTATCTACAATTGGTTATTGATCCTAAAATCTCAGCCTTCAAAATCTTCCTCTCACCAGCAGTGAACCTTGGGCCTCCAAAATTTGCTCAGTCAAACCCTCCACTGACAGCCACTCCTGATACATCTCAGCTCACACGTCTCCTGAAGGGAAAACCTCGTCATCTGGCCCAAGGATTTGGACAACACTCCTGGGTCGATGTTGAAGTGGCTGGCTGGAGGTCGCGAGCAGAGGCTGAAGGTCAACTACTTCACTGATGGAGAGGAGAAGGGACTCAGGATGAAATATCAGGATCGTCTGACACTGAGAAAAGATCAAATGTTGTGATTACATGTGCTGTTGTGAAGACAAGTATCACACACATGAAATCAAGATAGAAAGGACCAAGTCACTTATCACAAGTTGACTTGTGCTGCCGTTTAAAAAGAAAGGTGCTGTTGAATCAACAACACTTACAACCACAAAGAAAACACACCAGCTGAATCTCAACAAGTTCAGCTGACAAACATTCATGCATTTTCACACACTCACTATCAACAATTGGTTATTGATCCTAAAATCTCAGCCTTCAAACTCTTCCTCTCACCAGCAGTGAACCCTGGGCCTCCAAAATTTGCTCAGTCAAACCCTCCACTGACAGCCACTCCTGATACATCTCAGCTCACTGGTCAGTAGTATTATAATGGTATATGGGGCGGTGCTTAATTTTGTAGGCGTTCCTTTTGGTCACGTGTTAGTGATGTCATATGGCGGTCACGTGATGATTTTGTTGTCCCTCCCCCTCACCGGATATGATGTTATGTGGGATGAGTCTATTTGATTATGCTGAGGACCTCCCTGTAGGCGTATCTACTATTTGAGTTGTATATATAGAGCTAAGTTTCTGGTGTTTAATTACCTTCTCTTTCTCTGAGACAAGGACATCACCGGACCACGCCTCCTTACGTTTTTTTCTCCAGTCACCCGACTTTTTTTGATTTTCTTCAACCAGATCTGATCAACGCCGCCTGCTCTGATGTTGGTGAAGATGTTTTAGGTATGTCTGTCAATAGGCATGCCTTTGCTCAATCTTGTGTTGATGCACCGGGGCGTAGACCACGTAGAGAAGGAGGGCTTACTTTTTTGGCACTACCGGAGATGAAACTAGAGCTCGAGGGTGTTAATGGGTATGCGTACTCTGTTATATATAAGAATGGACGTGTTACGTTGAGTGTGGGGAGTAGTGAGAAATCGTCAGATTTTAAATCAGTTAGTGGATCGTTGTCTGTTAAAGACTGGAAACTTTTCTGTTCTACTGTGTGTGCAGACCTTGATATATGTGGCTTCCCAGAGGTTGTCTATGTGTCTCAGTGGTTGAGCGCTGTGGGGCCTCAGATTTATCGAGTAGAAGCAGACAGATTTAGCAGACAAGAAGATGATTTTATTTTTCTGAGTTTTTGTGAGGACAGAGAGAGTGTGATTGCAAGTAGAGGTCGTGAAGAATGGCGATCACAGCCATATCCTCTGACTCTTCAGGAGTATGATTCATGGTTTAAAACTTTTTTCTTTATTCAGTGGTGTGACTGGCGGATTTTGCAGAGAGTGTTTAGCGAAGTCGATGAGGCCATTAAAAAAGACAGAATCGGCAGTAGTTTTGAACGCATTAGAAAACGTCTTTTTTTCCATAATGAGACACATATGGAGCCGATTGGTCGCCTTACTCCCCTGTGCAGGCCGAAAATCATCAGACACCCAGACTTCTAATAACTAACTGGGTAGGTTTTTTTTTATTGGATTAATACTTTATCAGTTATATCATACAATTTACAAAGATCTTGTTTGATGTATTTGATTCTATCCACTAATGAAATGTTTTTTTTTTCTCTTTTTAAATAGTGTGCACACAAACCAGAGGGAGTCCCAGGAGACCGAAATCACCTTGGTCTCCATCTTACTCGCCACCACCTCTATTTCATAATAGTCTCTACTACTACATTCCACCAACACCATCACCACCGCCGTCACCTTCTCAGTTTCTTCATACCCCTCCAATGTCACCATTTTACCCGTCACAGCTGATGTTTCCAAGCTCTCCACCAAGCTCTCCACCATCTCCTTCTCTGCTGCCTCGATCTATGGGTATTGAGGCACCACACTGGATTTCGCCAGAGGGAGCCGAATTCGGCTCGATGCTCCACGCAGGAGGGGGAGAATTTCCCCCTCCTCTGTTGCCTCAATCTTTGGATTTTGAGGCACAGACCTGTTCCGGCTCGATACTCGATGTAGGAGGGGGAGAATTGTCAGTTATGACATCGGCTGACTATGTGGACGTGATACGGAGTTGTGCAACATGTCTGTTAAATGCCGGGTATGTCGCACTAAGGGAGGAGGAGTGCTATGGATGTCAGACAAGTCATCCGAGCCAGAGAGAGCACGAGTGCTTGTCAGAAGCCTCAGATCACTTTTATACCAGAAATCTGGTGAAGGTGGCAAAGACTGTTTTGGACGTCAGCTTTATTCCAGCCATCTTCTACCATCTGAAAAAGAGGAAGTGTCATCTGCCGAGTGAAGAACGAGTCATGGGGGTCATAGATGCATTTTTCTATGAACTGCAAGTAACTGAAAACATCAAGGAGATGCTGGATGGGGTATTGCGAGGGGTTACTCCAGAACAGCTGAATCATCTGCACGACATGGTTTGTGGACGTTGGGGTACCAAGGACTGATATGAGTGACTTTTTCATTTTGTTGTGTGTAGAAGTGTATAAAAATGTTGTAGTATTTTTTTCATATACCTGGTTTGATTTTCTTTTGAGTCAATGTTTTTTGTGTTTTTAAATAATAATAAAAATAAAAAACAAAAAAAAAAGTATGGTACAAACTTCATGCATTCATTCTTGTTTGTGACAGTAGTTGGTGTTGTATAGCCAATTGGTTTGTCTGATATTTTGTATGTCTTGTTAATATTTTGAATAAAAAGACTTTGTTAAAACTATCATGTGTTCATTTTTACTTTAACACAATCATGGAAACAACTCTGCAGAAAATATGTTACGATCCAGCACATCCCGGGGGTCTTGGGAGTGTGTATAGCCTTTACAAAGCTGTCAAAGAGTGTGCAGGGGTTACACCATCTTTACCAGAGGTGAAGAAGTTTTTATTGGGTCAAGATGTGTATACTTTACATGCCAAAGCAGCATTGAATTTTCCAAGGAACAGGGTCTTGGTTAATGGGATAGATAAACAGTTTCAGATGGATTTAGTTGACATGAGTGAATATGCATCAGAAAACGACAATATAAAATACCTTCTAACATGTATTGATGTATTTTCCAAATATGCATGGGTAAGATGTCTTAAAAACAAGTCCGCAATAGCTGTCACAAATGCTTTTAAAGATATTCTACAGGAAGGGCGGGTGCCAGATAAACTACAAACAGATGAAGGTAGAGAGTTTTATAACAAACTCTTTCAACAATTATTGAAAAAGTATAATATTATCCACTTTTCTACATCTAATGAAACAAAAGCCTCTGTAGTGGAGCGTTTCAACAGAACTTTTAAGACAAGGATGTGGAGATATTAAACATCTGTCAACTCAAGGAGATACGTAGAAGTAGTTCAAGATCTCGTGCATGCTTATAATAATTCTCACCATAGATCTATTGGGATGACGCCACAAGCAGTCAACAAAGATAATGAGAGGACTGTGTTTTACAACTTGTACAAAAGGAAACCCCAGAGAGCTCTACTGTCAAATTTAATGTAGGGGAGACTGTGAGAATATCAAAACTTCGTGGAGTGTTTAGAAAAGGATATGAACAAACTTTCACAGATGAATTTTTTACAATAACGAGTCGTATAGGAAGAGATCCTCCTGTATACAAACTAACAGACTGTGGAGGGGAGTTGTTAAAAGGATCGTTTTACGAGTATGAGTTACAACAAGTCATCAATGATAAAAACAAAACTTTTAAAATAGAAGCAATATTGTCAAGAAAAAGAGTATCTGGCAAAAACCATGTCCTGGTTAAATGGCTGGGTTGGCCTGAGAAATTCAACTCATGGGTGTGTGAGGACGACATTATTGATGTTTAAAAAGGACAGTGTAACCTGTTTTACCCATCATACGTAAAATCTTACAGTGAAGTCAAGACATCACGGATAAGAAAAATGGATTTTATGTGATGTTGCCTAGTAATGCTTCAACAAACGTTTACCCAAATAACAAAATATGGAACTATTGGACAAAATTAGCAAAACCAATTGTTCTGAATGAACCGTATGAGGTAGGCCTGATAGAGATTCAATATCCAAGGAATTGGTTAACATTCTCACCAAGTGATGGACAGGTGACTATTGTCAATATTAAAACAAAAAAGGAAACCATAATAACATTATCCCCGGGGCATTATGATACCATACAAAGAATAGTCAAAGAATTTAATTCAAAATGCATCGTCACAAGTGCGACAGCACGTATAAATCTACACTACAATCCTATAACAAATCATATTTTCATCACTGACGCTGAAGGATTAGCCTTAACATTTAGAGGTAGACTTGCTGAAATTTTGGGGTTTGTTCCTGAAAACCCTTTCATTGTGCAAGACATAGCCATTTATAAAAAAACGTCTGTAGCGCCTTACCCTGCAGTGTGAGTTTTGTCCCTCCTAAACATGGAAAATTGACCAGAAAAAAAGAAGAAAACAAGAGACACAGTGTTATGGATCACGGTTCCTTTATCTCAGAAAACATGCGGCATGGAGAGGAGACCTGGAGAGGTGTCCTCTGAAGACAAGACAGTTCACCAACCTTAAATACAGCTCTCACAGAATCACATGACACAATATATGTATATTTAGCATCTGTTCAAGAGAGGATAGACCTCAGGACACCATATACAGGTAAAATTTCACACCCTGTTGAAAACCACCCCCACCACCTGTTTACAAAGGGGTCAAAAGTTGTCTAAAAACAGATGTCAGGCCTTGGTGTTGTTTTACTCACTGAGTTTAAATAAAGCTTTTCAAAAAATTCCTCACAGTTCCCCCATTTTGACACAAAGTGTCAATATAATTTTTTGAAAGAAACCATCGCCTTTATTAAAACATGATAATTGATTTAGGTTGAACTTAAAAACAAAACCATGAAAAACTAATTTGGGATGACAGAGTAATACCATCATAGATTTTATTTACATTGGCTTCATTTAAGTCGTTTGTACTGCACGGTTTTCCAGGAGTCCATTCTGACTGGCTGTAAACAGTTGGGTCATTTACTGATATTTTATTGACAGTGGTATCCTCTTCTTTGGGTTGTCCTGAGTCTTTATTGGTGACATGCCACTTTTTCCTCTGTATCTTACATCCATGATGACAGTGGACTTTTAGTCCATTGATTTTCGATTTCCAGTCTTTCCAAAACAGTAGCACTGATGTGATAGCTGGTTTTATTCATCAGAAACCCCTTTGCCACGTAGGGGCCTGTAGGTTCGTAGGTGTATTGTTGGTAAATGGTTGAAACTGGGATGCATGAATCCGGGTGTCCCTCTCAGCTACTCGGACAACAGTTGGAGTTGTCAGCATCACCTGGTATGGGCTCACTGGGGTTGATGCCAGTCTTTCCTTGTCAAGGCCTTGACCACAACCCAGCCCTATGGCTCAATGCCATGGAGCTTCACAGGCTCAGGGAGGGCAGCTTTTATCTTGAGGAAATACAGATTTCAGACAATTATTAAGTGTACAAACAATATTGAACCATATTTTTATCATTTGTCAATGTTAACTTACCTTGAGGAAAAAGAGTGTTAATCATTCTCATCCTGTCAGTATTTCATAAGACGAGAGCCCAGTTGCTCTATGTGGACGGCCTCTCATAAACATCAATGCAAGAAGTAAAATTTCAACCCATGATTCCTTTGTTCCTGCCATGAGTTTTTTAGTTTTGTCTTTAAAGTTTGATTACCTCTTTATACACCCCTTCCTCTTGCTGTATGATAAGCACAATGTTTTATTTTTTTATTTTATTTTTTTAATATATTTGCAGGTTTTTTAGATAGATTCGTAATTATGGTATTAACAAAATGTGAATCATTATCGCTACCAAATTTTGATGGAAGTCCCCAGTGTGGGATTATTTCCTTTAGCAATGCCTTTGAAACTCAAACAGCTGTTGCATACTTACATGGAAAACTCTCAATCCAAGTAAAACATATCAACAATTACAAGGCAATACTTGTATCCATTACATGTAGCAAGTTCAAGGAAATTCATCATTAAATGTTCGAAAGGCCCCTCAGGTGTAGGATGGGCTGGCTGGGGCATCTGTATACCTCTGCCAATATTGTTTGTAGCACAGATTACACATTTTTCTGCAGAAATTTTAACCAAACTGGAAAAGAAAACCTTAAAATCTTGGAGCATACCATGATTTAGTCACTTTTTCTAACATCCCCCATTTTGAGACATGGACAGAACCATGAGTCAAGCTATCCAAAATGGAAATATGGGTTTCAAAAGAAGTAAAAGGCTGTTGGATGTAATTCATAAACCTGACGTCAATTTTGTGAATCCCTTTCCCTTCCATTGTGTTAATTTTTGAGAAATAGCTGTTTTTTATAGCAAAGTAACATATGTGAGAGTGAACGTTATCGTGGACAGAAAGAGCTATTCGCAAAAACGGGGGAAATTTTTTATGCAGCATTAGGATTTAGATTTAGTAGCAGCATTTCAATCTGTCATTTTGTTTGCGCACGGCATTTACATACTGCAACAGATGCTGTCAACAGTAAGGCAGACAAGAGATTAATGACAGGTGTTCTATGAGTTATTGGTTTGTTCGTTGATGTAAAAATCCTCAGTTTTTCGATAATGCATGAAAATTATGGCAAATACTAAAAGCATAACTGAGAATCAGTGCAGACAATGATGTTTTGTTTTTTTTTTCCCCAGGAATGAAAGCTCACGTCAATGTAAATAATTATGCTACTTGTGCAGACAGGTTATTCTTAAGTCTGGCACTTTCAATTAGTTCAGTACATATGGCATATGAGACACAAAATTCACAAGTTGTTTGATTTTGCAGGGCTGAATTATCAACAAACACACAGCATGAGAGTTTGGAAGGGGTGTGTCAATGAATGAATCACGTGGTTTTGACACCATATCAACTACATTTAGACAGGAATGTGGTTCTTATCATCAATAGCAGGAAGTAAAAATGAAGCTATACAGCATTTTATAGTGACATGAGTTATAGATGGTAGAATGTTTTTTCCAGTGCAGCAGTGTCACCATACTGTTGAGGTAGGTCTGGAAGTCCCAAACAAGGAGAGGAAGACGGTGCTTGTTTTAATTCTGTAAAAGTTGTGTCAGCGTCAGTAGTCCAAGTCAGTAAGTCAGTCATGGCCAGATGTTTACCCCCATGAGTGATGTTAACAGGGGTTGGGAGATCTCCACAAGATTCCTAATCCATGGATAGCAATAGGCTGCTAAAACAAACAAACAAAAAATTATTATTCTTATTATTTTCATCTAATTTGATTTTGGTACCTTCAGAATTATTTGAATGTGGTCCGGACCCAAACGGCGCCCCTCTGGTGTGATTATATGATTATCGTATTGATCGTGAAAATAAGTTTCAACTTGTTTTTAGAACCTCTGACATTTCGTGCAAGAAAACACAGTAGTGATATTGTATCCTCTTGACAGTTTTCTTTTGTTTTAGTTAACCATAAGGTCATTGAAAATTTGAATGAGTTTACTGCCACATGGTGGTGGCCAATGTGACAGATTCCCAGATAAAACTGCATAAACCAAGGTAGGACTAGAAGTAAAACCCTGAGGCATTCTAGTCCAAGGGTATCTTCACTCATTGAACCTGAAAGCAAACCAGAATTGAGAGTCAGATGAACAGGAATACTTAAAAATGCATTTGCAATTACAGAAAACTAACAAGAACTTGATGAGACCTGTGGCATCTGTAATTACAGTAGGTATAGTTGGGGTTGGATGTTGTATTGTCTTTATTCCCCACAGATCCTGACCTGATTCCCACTATCATTTAGTTTTCTAATTGGCAATATGGGGGTGTTGCATGGTGAATTAGGACATTCCACGATAGCACCTTTTTATATGGGAGACTGAATGACAGAATTGTTGCCTTCAACAGCTTCAGAACTACATAGGTATTGTTTCTTACATGACCTTAAAATTGGATTTTTGACGTACAACGACAGGTGTTGCCCCTTTCATGTCCCCAAAATCAAACTTACTTTTAGCCCACAATTTATTAAGTACTGTTGAAAGCAAAAATTCCTCTTCAGCAGCCAATGTCATCAGAGTGGATCGCTGTGTTTGAGCATGCATTGTTCGCAAAGCAGCTATTTTAAGGTTTACTGGATACGAGTGGGTTTCCATTGAAACAGAATAATAGATACCATTTGTTTGGTATTCAGTCTAAAACTTCTAAGACTATTTTTACTCAGGGGCCAACAGTTGCAATTATAAGCTTTTGTTAAAGAAATGTGGGGGACAGAATCATGCATTAAACAACCTTAAACTGAGTTTCAGATAAGTTCACTACTTGATCCTACAAGTATGTTTTTAATACTTAATAACATACTAGGTCTGAGGCACATATAAGGTCTGTGCATAACAGGTTAACAGGGCATACATTTGACAGAAGAAACGGTGTTCTATATTGTCACCAAAACGTACAGTTAGTGGTTCAGATACTGGTTCAAAATGTTGGACACCCGAAACATCTATTGTTTTTAGGAATTTGGTTTTGTGAGCATTAGGCAACAATTTAGTTTGGATAACAGGGACTTCTGCTCCTGAGTCTACAAGGAATATCACATGAACACTTTGTACACTAAGAGTTAACCTAGGGGGTGTTTTGAAATCTACCGTTAATTGTACATATTGTTGGTATGTACCAACTGGTTTGTCATCTCCTTCTATGTGTGTGTTTATGCGCTCAATGCTCTGACCTGCCCCAGCTGTCTCCTATGCCTGCTTTGGTTGGAGTCTCAGAGAACAAACAGAAAGTCCAGTCGGTGGTGTGTGTGGCCATGAGTCCTCCAGATGCTGTATCTTCCTGTTGGGTCTGATAGAAAGTGGGGCAGTTGCGAGACACATGAACATATCCTTCACAATTGCAAAATCTCAGTCTTTTTGGGTTCTTGTTGACGTATCCTTTCTGGTTCTTTTTCTGTGCTTCTCCATCCTGGAAACCATTAACTGAGCAGTTTGGAGTTTCTTACTCTGCTTTGTATCCAAGTCCACCTTATTCCTCTCAGCGTGCAGCACGTGAGACCAGATAGTTGTCATTGGCGCTGTTTCCAAGCAGACACATGACGCCAAAACCTGGGTCCCAAGGTCAGAGCTGAGACCATTCACCAATGCTGTTTTCACGGGTCAGTGTGCACTGCAGTGTCCTGGTTGATGCCAGAGTGAGCTGCAAAGACAGTTTCCATATGGCCACGATGATCAGCAGCTACCTCACCTCCCATTGGCTTAGTGTTGTGGATCTCAGTCCAGCAAAGTCTTAGTGGAAACACTGTCCACACTGCATCATAGAGGTCGTCCACCATGCCAGAAAATGCCATGGATCTCACTTGGTGTGTCAGTTCTCATGTTGGTCCATCTTAGCTTAAAGAACAACTGTGACAGGCAGCTTTGATCTTTTGCAGGGTTGGATTACACATCCACAACAGTTGTTATATTGCTGTGATCCATTTCTCACCCACTGTCTTCGAGGATCAGGTAATCCCTCAGTCCATCAGTCAGCCAGGGTCTGTACAAGAACTTTTCCTGAGTTCTTTGCTTTCCTCATTCGTTGGTTGCTGCTGGGGGTCGGTGAATGTCATCATGAGCATCTGAAACACACTCCCTTTATGATCATCTCCAAAATTAGCAGTTGAATGAAGCTGCAAGTGTAGAAACAGTTTTGTAGGAGATATCAGGTTAGCATTTACTTTCCTTTCAGTCTGTTGTCCTTTAAATGCTGATGCTCGGGTCAAAGAGAAGGTTCAAGAGTTCAAGGTACAGAGTCCGTCCTCAACTGCTAGGCTGTCAGCTGCTGCGTCTGTCACCAGTGCTGTAGGATTCTCTTCAGGCCTTGAGACAGCATAAGGAGGGGGGAGAGCAATACCCCTATCTCTACGTCTCTTTTTTCACCTTGTTTTCATCCATGCACAAACCCTCTTGACTTTGCTTGACCATTAAACCAGTAGCAGACTTCGCTTCCCTTATTCCTGCTTCCACCTCCCATTTTTTTTTTAAGCATGCCAACCTACTTTGTCTCGTTGTACTTTCTTTTCTTTTCTTGAATTTTCCGTCTAGTAAAACTTTGCACCTTCTTGAAACATCCATGCATAGTGTACCTATAAAAAGAAACACCCCCTTGGTTAACAGATGCCATAGTGGAACATTTTCAACCACGCTTGTACCCCATTTGTCTGCCAATATTTTAACAGGACCTGAAAAAGGGTCCAATATCTGATTTTTCTTACCCACATTGTTCTCCATGTTTTCTGCTGACTCAGTAACAGGTCTGCTTTCATTTCAAAAAGTTTACCATTCACTCACATATCACACTCACTCTTCCTCCTCACTCTCCTCTTTAATTTTAGACCAGTTAAACCCATTTTAATGGTAATTCAGCTAGATGCTGCTACATTAATCAACGTCATTACTCTTAAGATTATTTTAATAATATAATAGCTATAGATATATTCATAATAATAAATATTAATCTCAATATTAGATTGATCTCTCTATCCATGGTTGTATTAATTATAACTATAGTGACTATCTTAACACACACTTATATATATATATATAAATATATAGACATGAGGACCCTCTTTGAAATGAGATATCACATCACAAAGGCTTACCTCTACTAAATTTCTATTCAACAAATGTGATGCTTTATTAATAAAGATTGTTTAATTGAGTAATCTTCCCATACTAGTATGGTCGGATCATATCAAATACAGACTAACTTTGGGTAGACTCTTATTCAGCCAGGTGGTTTGTATGACACATTCGCTCCGAGCAACGCACCCTTTAACATACAGGACTGTATGTGAGACACTGAATGAGTCATCCCAAAGTATTTATTTTACTTAGCTCAAAATTTTCCACTCATAGACCCAATTTATTCTGGTGGGACCTTCTACCATGAGTGTGCCTTAGAACTTCTTAGTGTTAATTCCCTTTCTGTTTTTATATTTTTTAAAGTTTTTTGGGTTCCAACACCTCACAGGAATTATATGGAACAATAGCACTTTTTTTTTGTCCTTTTGTAAATTTTCTTCACTTGCTATATTCAATACTACATTTAGAATTACATGAATATAGGACGCGCAACACTGCAGCGTCTGCAGGCTTCACATGCACTGCATAGCAACCTTAAGGATTTACGCAAAACGATTGACACCACAAAGCAACCGTACCTAGGATTTAACAACAACATAGGAATGATCCATAACACTGTACTCACTGGTTAAAATAGATGGAGAGTCCACTGTCCAGCACCTGCACCCTTCATCAGGCGGGATCCTGTCCTCTGTTTGTCAGAGCGGAACTTTCCCTTGCCGGCAGTTAACCTTCAGAAGATTCAGGCGCTGATCAGTGGAACTTCCATCCCATCCTCGTCGCCAAAAACTGTGAGTTTTCTCCCTCCTAAACATGGAAAATTGACCAGAAAAAAAGAAGAAAACAAGAGACACAATGTTATGGATCACGGTTCCTTTATCTCAGAAAACATGCGGCATGGAGAGGAGACAAGACAGTTCACCAACCTTAAATACAGCTCTCACAGAATCCCATGACACAATATATGTATATTTAGCATCTGTTCAAGAGAGGATAGACCTCAGGACACCATATACAGGTAAAATTTCACACCCTGTTGAAAACCACCCCCACCACCTGTTTACAAAGGGGTCAAAAGTTGTCTAAAAACAGATGTCAGACCTTGGTGTTGTTTTACTCACTGAGTTTAAATAAAGCTTTTCAAAAAATTCCTCACAGCAGACATTTACGGAGGGAGTTACAATATTTTTGTTTATATCGATGTTGTGGATTACCAACTAGTGGGTAACGGTCATGTACCCCTACCGAGGTGTATAAATGTGTCTGATGAAGAACATCATGTGCCCACTTTAACTTACGACAAGCCTCACTACACATCGTTGTCCAAGACAGTTATAGATGACATTGAAATCTCCCTAAAAAACGACCAAAACAAACATATACCATTTCAATACGGAAAAGTAATTGTTAAACCACACTTCCGACCGGTGAGCTGTGGTTTCTGAGAGACAAACATTTTTTCAAAATGATCCAAAGTCCTAACAACCGTGATGATGGCAGGTACATGTCATACTACATGAACCAGGCAGGTGGTGATTTGCCAGGATTTACTGGTGCCAGTACACAGTATGGACAGGGGCTGGGGGGCATTTTCCGCACACTGTTCAGGATGGCTGTACCATTGTTGAAAAGAGGATTTAACATTGCAAAACCCCATCTCAAAACGGCTGCTACAGGTATAATGGGGGATGTTGTCTCTAACATAGCCAAAAGCAGTGTGTCTAGAAAACAGGAAGGAAATGGAATGATTGTATACACGCGAAGACCTATGAAAAGGCCACCATCCACAAGACGCACGCGCAGTGTGTCTAAAAAACGTAAAACAGGACGTAAAACACGGAGGACTGTCAAAAAGAAGCGTACCACCAAGGTTAACAGAGCTCCTGCCAGACGCCGAAGATTTTTGTCCAAGGATATATTCTAGTCAAGACAAAATAATATACTGAAGAAACCATGTCCCTCATTCATGACCAGTCACAGGAATGTGTGAAGACAGAGCTGGATCTTTTTACTGTACCATTCACCCAGACATCCATTGAAAAGTCAACATATGTGGAAATACCGCCTGTGTCGGCCATAACTGATACAGGACCTGTGGAGTTTTACGTGTCTGCAAGTGGAGAGGATTATCTTGACCTCAATGACTCTTATCTGTTTACGCGTGTGAAAATTACAAATGCGGATGGTACAAACTTGGCTAATGATGTTGATGTGGGATTCATAAATGATCCTGGATGCTCACTTTTCTCACAGGTCGATATTACACTAGGAGACAGACTCATTACCCAATCCTCCAACACATATCCCTATAGGGGTATAATTGAGTGTTTGATAAAGTATGGAAAGGACACATTGGATACCCAGTTTAGCCCTGGGTTATTTTGTAAAGATACTGCGGGGCATCTGAACACGGTTGCTTTAGATGGAGATAATCATGGACTAACAACAAGGGGGAGATATACACGAAACAGTCGCACTGTGGAGTTAATTGCTCCAATACATGCTGATTTGTTTTTTCAGGAAAAACTTTTGCTAAACGGTGTTGATACTGCTTTGATATTCATGCGGGCAAAAGATGAATTCTGTCTAATGGCTGCTGGAAATGTACACTACTGTGCTAAAATCATGTCTGCTAGTCTGTTTATAAAAAAGGTTTCTGTTGCACCTGGTGTCAGATTGGCACACAGCAGAGCCTTACAACACACTAATGCGAAATATTCTATTGACAGAGTGGGCATTAAAACCCATTCTATACCTGCAGGAACACGCGTGTCCACGCAAGACAACCTGTTTATGGGACAGATCCCTAAATTCATAATAGTAGGATTTGTTGACAACGAGGGATACACAGGGAGCTACAACCGTAACCCATTCAATTTTGAACATTATGATACAGAGTTTATCAGTTTGTATGCTGATGGTCAGTCATTCCCTGCAAAACCTTTTCAACCACTTTTTCAAAGAGATCAGTATGCAAGGGAGTATTATCAGCTGATTCAAACCACTGGACGACATCTCAAAGACAGATCCCTGGCAATATCACGTGAAGATTATGCTAACGGATATACACTATTCTGCTTCAACCTAGAGGCTGACGAGGGGCGTTCAGGGAATGTTTCATTAATTAAAACAGGAAATGTTCGATTGGAGGTGCGTTTCAGAGTACCACTCCCCCGAACAGTTAATCTGATATGTTATTCTGTATTTGATTCAGTTATTGAAATATCAAACAGAAGACAGGTACTTTTGGATTACTATTAAAACAGGATGAATACTATAGAATCAACAAGTATTATGAGAAATAAAATTATTAATGGTACAGATTTCATCGGAACACTGGCATGTGATCAACTCACAGAAATTAAAGTCAGTAAATTTCCATCCATGTTAATTGTAAACACACAACCCTCGACTATGCCCGGTGAACATTGGGTTGCTGTGTACATCGCGAAACACAAAGAGGGTTATTTCTTTGATAGTTTTGGTAACCCACCTGGCTATGTAGATTTTCCTGTAGAGATTAACAATTTCCTTATGAAAAATTGTGTGGATGTATGTCATTCAAGCCGACAAGTACAGAATTTTGATGCTACAACATGTGGCCAACATTGTGTATTTTTTCTGTGTCACATACAAAAAGGTATACCTTATACCAAAATGATTAACATGTACAGTGATAATCTTGTCTTTAATGATGATATGGTTTGTCAGTTTGTTAACAAAATAAAACCTTGTGTATGTCATGGATACAATTTTACCTGTGTACAACATGGAAAAAACAATGTAATGTTGTAATCAGGTACTGTTATTATTATTATTTTAAAAAGAATAAATGAAAACAAAAGACATTTCAGTTAAATTTCAAACGTGTCATTTTTTATTAACAAACAAAAACAAAAAAAACATAATATTCTTTATATATTTACATTTAACACATTTATTCACTTTCTCTTTTTACACATTCTGAAATGGTGGAGAGGATACATTTAAATTCACAAAGATGAGTTTCAGTAAGTATTATACATTTCAGTTAAATTTCAAATGTGTCATTTTTATTAAAACACCACAAAAAAAACCCCATAATATTCTTTATATTCACATTTAACACGTATTCACTTTCTCTTTTTCGATATTCTGAAATGGTGGAGAGGATACATTTAAATTCACAAAGATGAGTTTCAATCACTATTATACATATATTCATGTGAAAGAGCCAGCAAATATAATGGATGAAACATAAAAAAAGACAAAAAACAAGGAAAAGAGGGTCTAAAAATCCAGCCACTCATTATTTGCATCAGATGTCCTTATTCGCTGTGATCTGTCTCTAGGGGTTCTGAGAGGGGTACTAAATTTTGGAGTATCTGAAAGATAGGGTGAGCTCTTTTGAGAAATACCTTCTCTGCTAGTGTCACCAACTCCCTTATGTTCTGCAATGGCACCCCTTACCTGTGTGTTTGGGATAGCAGATAAAGGTATGTTTAAAGAAGCCAGAGTTTTTAAAAACACATCCCAGCCATAAGGTCTTGAAGCGTCCCAAATATTGTGTGATGCAGTGACACTTTTCACTAAATCAAAAAGGTGAGAACCTCTAATCGTCTTTTTATTAACAATGAGTTCCCCTTGATTAGTCCATGACACCAGTCCTTTTGATCGACATAATGCCTCCAAAACATATTCTGCATTTTTCTTACTTCTTTTAGGCACATGTCTCAATACTTCTTCAACCATATGGTCATCTTTGATGTCTACCACACCCTGGTTTGAGTCGTCATTGTCCATATCACTAGTTTTGTCAGTTGGAAGGGATAATGTTAACACAGCTTTTTCACGTTCACCCTGTCTCACCAATGTGAGGTAGCGTTGTAAGACGGCACTGTATTTTTTAGCCTTCTCATAAATGTCTATGTCTGGTAGTTGCAGGACGGCGGCCATTTCTTTGTCCAATGCATTTTGCACAGCCTGTCTTAGATTTGGACCGTTTTGATCCGGTGGGTGGTACTGCTGTTGCTGCTGCTGTTGCTTCAACATGTCAATCTGGTGCTGAGGTACCAAAAACATTTTTTGAGTGTGCTCCATTTCAGTTCTTGTTGATCAAACTGAATATAAAAGGAATAGCTGCTCCTAGAAGAGGTAACAAAAAACCACCAGTCTGATTGATGACCTTTTTCTTTTTTGCCAATTTTACTCCTTTATTTACGATTAATTTGATGGATTTTTTCTTCTTTTTCAATTGATTGTATTGTTTACCACTTAGTGGAATGTTCCCTTGTAAGACATTGAGTGCTATTTCACACAAAGCATTGATAAAGTCTGAGCCTGCGTTATTCACAATAACCCTTCGGACGCTTGGTGGCGATTTATATACCAGCTCTAAAAGCGCCAGATTTCTCCGTACCCTAGATGACATTTTTAATTTTATTTTTATTTTACTTCTTTTGCTTTTTGGAAATGTACACAACCTGCTGAGGTGATAGCACGTTTGTTCTGAGTCTTAAATAATCGGGGGTTTCAGCTTTATAGTCTATCAGTAGATAACCATAAGGCGTGCTCGTGGCATCATTGAAGGCCTCTAAAAAATATTTTGTATTACCCAGAAACATTTGTCTACCTAAAAGCGAAATTTGATATTTATCTCTAAGGTAGTTTGTATTTAAACTAATTGTTCGACTGGCCTTACCTTGAATAAATACATTTTGAACTAAATATATACAACTTAGATTTCTATGATGAACATATTTTGTGAAAACATTCTGTACTTCTAAATTGTTACTTGCATCATTCATTAAATCATCAATGATAAGAAGGTTGTTTTTCTCTGGGGGTAACAGGCTATCATCACATAATGTATCAGGTAGACCATGTACAAAGTTTATATCGCAAATTTTTAAAAGTTCATCATACAAAGGCTGCCAACATGAGTAAATATATACAATATTAACAATTTTGTGGGAAATAACACTCGCTGCATTTTCTAAGACACTCTTCACAAAAAATGTCTTTCCACAATTGGAAGGTCCACTCACCACCAAACTGAATGGATGCTGCAGCCTACCATCAAAAGACACACCTGTTTTAAAATCCATAGGTCAGTGTGGTGTAATCGCTGAGAACCCTGCGTTTATTGTACACCATCTGCACCTTTTTCATAACTGTCTCGTTTATAAGTTGTAACTGGTACTTATTGCGTTTAATGGTGTCAGCTGAGGTGAGGAAATGTGCCCCACTGCTCTGATTGCCCACGAACGCATGAACCAAGCTCTCCAGGGACTCGGGGGTGACAATAGCGGCATTTGCAGCATTTAATGTCACCCCTTTGCATTTTACCTGTGTTTTCCCTCTGCTGGTCCGGTAGGCATAACACTTGGGTCCTCCTGAAACAAACTCTGTGATGTAGTCCTCCTCAGGAAGACCACACACATCACCGTCATTAATTTCATCAGTCAAATCCCCCAGGTAAGGACCCAGGGGTGGGACCCAATCACCTGTCTTGGAGGTGAAAACTATGCTGTCTGTGTCACAGTACAACACCCGCTCCTGCAGCTTATCCAACAGGTCATAAAGCATGAGCCTGGCATGAGCTGTTGTCATTGCACCTATGAACACATTCACGTCATTAACTTTACACAACTTACCATCAGCATGACTCCATTGTACCATAGCGACATCATCTGACATGAAACAAAATTGTGAGACGACAAATTGGTCACTAAACATCAGCTGGGTGAATCTGGAGGGGTCAGTGATCAGTTCACATCGAAGCATATCAGTCCTCATGCTGAACCTCCCCCACAAAGAGTTGAGGAGCAACTTGTCACAACTCCTAACTGCCTTGTTAACACAGATTTTATCAGGATCCAGTCTGATGCCCTCTTTTTCAGAATATTCATCAATGTACTGTTTCCTCTGCTCAGGTGTCTTGACATGTGCGGGGTAACCTGAAGCCTCTTGTTTGCATTTTAGAAATGTCTTGACATAATCCTTAAACAAAGTGTCTGTCTGTTCTGGAAAATGCCACACTTCATCAATACTAACAATGCGATATCCCTTTTCAATCGCTTTCTGAAGCTCAAATGACACCCACACACCAGAAAGCTGTCTGTCATCGTCACAGTGTGTACAGGTTGTCTGGTTCATATCCACAGCACAACTTCTACACAGAGGGAACATCAGCTTGTTGTTGCACCTGAAGGGAAGGACAGATGGACCCTCATCTCCACTCACATCCACACTTACATCTCCTACCCCATGACACAGCTGTGAGAAATGATCAGCCATATCTACATCATCACTTCCACACATGATTTGTTTAAAAGCCAATTCGATAATTTTAGAGACATCAACGCCAGGAGTGGTAGAGAATTGTGTTAAGGGCTGAGGTGATTCTTGTGATTCTACATCATCTATGTCAATGAAAACATCAGATGCATCACTATATTTGGGCTTCTTGTTTGGTGGCTGTGACATGTTTTTTTTTTTTTAAATTAAAATCAAACAAAAACCCTGAAGACAGATGTGGATCGGAAGGACAACCCCGCAAATTAAAAAAACACAGACACCTATTCAATGTTAAAAACCAGCTCTAAAAAACTAAAAATCTGTTTTTGTGCTGTCTCAACAGAGACCACCCGCTCTTTAAACTCTGTGAGATAGCTGTCTATTTCCTGACCAAACAAAGTAAAAGATGATGGAGGGGCTGTATTAAATCAACACCACCTGGAACACAACTGGCAATTCCACTAACCTGATTATCCAAGTTGGAGAGTAGCTTATTTAGTAAAAACCTTAATTCTTCCAACTTTTCTGAATTGGATGGAAACAAATCGACTTTGTTTTCATCAGCAAGCAAAGGTGGTGGTGTTGTAATCAGACCCTGATTTACCAAATCCTCAGGATCTAGACACAGTCCATCACCACAGTCGCAGGCATTCAAATCAGAAAAACCACTTAAATTAAGCAGGTCACCCTCTACAGATTCTGATCTTTTGTTGGAAGGGGTTGACGAAAAATCAGACTGCGGTGGACAACTTGTGCTTATATTAAAATGGTCAGGATGATTAGGAAAAGTGAGGGAATCATAGAAAGTGAGGTGATCTGGTATTTGCGTACTGGCCTGTTCACATGGATATATTATTGAAAAAAACTCATCTGATGTGATGTCCTCCTTTGATGTATTGTCTGAATTAGGTGTTGCGTCCTCCTCCGAGGTGTCGTCAGACTCAGAGGTGCCGTCAGACTGTGAGGAGTCTGAGGCGTCATCAGACTGTGAGGAGTCTGAGGTGCCGTCAGACTGTGAGGAGTCGTCAGACTGGGGTCGTCAGACTCGGAGGCGTCGTCAGACTCTGAGGCGTCGTCAGACTGTGAGGAGTCTGAGGCGTCATCAAACTGTGAGGAGTCTGAGGTGTCTCCAGACTCGGAGGCGTCGTCAGACTCGGAGGTGCCATCAGACTGTGAGGGGTCGTCAAACTCGGAGGCGTCGTCAGACTCGGAGGTGCAGTCAGACTGTGAGGGGTCGTCAGACTCGGAGGCGTCGTCAGACTGTGAGGTGCCGTCAGACTGTGAGGCGTCGTCAGACTCTGAGGCGTCGTCAGACTGTGAGGCGTCGTCAGACTGTGAGGTGCCGTCAGACTGTGAGGAGTCTGAGGCGTCGTCAGACTGTGAGGCGTCGTCAGACTCGGAGGTGCCATCAGACTCGGAGGTGTTGTCAGACTGTGAGGGGTCGTCAGACTCGGAGGTGCCGTCAGACTCGGAGGCGTTGTCAGACTCGGAGGCGTTGTCAGACTCGGAGGTGTTGTGCTCCTTTGGTGTTTCCTCTGGTTGCTCTTTATCTATAACAATATAGGCCCTGTTGTAGGAAGCAGATACATGTAAGCATAACAGCTAAAATCATTAACTCAGTGCAAATTCTCAAGAAAACATTTAAAAAAAACTCTGAACAAACCTTGTAGTCGGGTTATCTTGACTGCAGGTATTGGCCCTCAGGTTCTCCTGAACAATCACATCAACCGCTGCATCCAGTTCACGCCTGTCCTCCAAACTATCTACTACACCCTCTGGAACAGATGTAGATGGTAGGGGGGCACTACTCAAAAATAAGAAAGAAACAGAATTATTAACAAATAATTAACACACCTCCAGTGGATATAATATATTATACAAACCTGATATCCTGGGTAACTTCAACTGTGTTGTTGGAGTTCTTCAGACTGGATACTGCCTGTCTTAGTTGATCCTCTAGTTCACGCTTTCTCTTCAACCAAGCTGCCCGGGACTTGAGTCCTTTTCGACTGAGAGATCCTGGTGCCTCCTTATCCAAATGGTCTTGTTTTTTTTTTTGGTGTTTTTACATTATAAAAATAGAGCCATGGAAAACACAGGGGGAAAAGAAAGAAAGATTTAAAGCCACTGTGACTGAACAATGGTAAAACCTGTATATTGTTATGTTAATGTTCTACCAGACATGCTGTCTCTTATCTCTTATATTTACACCCTAAACTTACCTTTGATGTTGATTAGAGAGTGACTTTCACACCTCACCCCCCCTGATCAGTCACACCCTTATCTGCATCCAGTTCATGTCTGTCCTCCAAAATGTCTGTAACCCCCACTGGGTCAGATGTAGGTGGCTGGGGGGCAGACTCCAATCCACTTGTATAAATAAGAAATAAAAAAACAGAATTATTACCATGTATTTAACACAGTGGATGGCCTAAATTATACTAACCTGCTATCCTGGACTTCAAATGTGTTGTAGGGTTTCTTCAGGCTGGATACGGCCTGTTTTAATTGATCCTCTCTCTCACGTTTCCTTTTCAGCCAAGCCGCCCGGATCCTGCAGCCTTTAATACTGAGAGATCTTGGTGGCTCCTTATCTAATTCGTCTTGTTTTTACATTAAAAAATAGAAACAAACACAGGGGGATAAGAAAAAAAGATTTAAAGCTACCGTGATTGAACAAAGTTATAACCTGTATATTGTTATTTTAATGTTCTACCAGACATTCTGTCTCTTATATTCACATCTTAAATCCCCCCTTTGAACAGTCACACCCTTATCTGCTATTGTTGTTGCCATGTCTAGTCTGAATACAATGTGACCATCTCCCCATTTTGTTAAAAACTTCTACACCAATATCAACTTCATTTTTTGTTAGTTTATACCATTAAAGTTTTGGCTCCGCTGCTGTAAAACACCACTATCCCAAAAATCACAGCCTCCTGGAACTCTTTCAACTCCTAATTGATCCAAAAATAGTAAGAGAGACAAAAGTATTTGTAAGAGATTAAAACACAACCTTGTAAATAATTAAATAAAAAATAATTGAATAAAGAAAAAAATCCTACCTGTTTGATTGGGAGGAGGTATGTTTTCACGGTCCTGCAGTTTGGCCACACAGTTCTGGAATCCTAATAAAAAGATCCTTTAAGAACATTGTAGAATTGTTTTATACTTTGAAAAAATAAGAACTTTGAAGAAAAAGTTACTTTCAATACAAATGTGAGAAAAAAAGTGAGTAAGAAAGTAAGTAAAGTGAAATTTTAGCTCGCTTACCCATTGAAGACATTGTGTCACAGTAACAAAAGAATCGTCCTCAAGATGGTTCGCTAGACGGCTTTGTCCTGTTGTAAGTCGTCTTTGTGAATGACAAACACCAAACAGATTCACCTGAAATCGCCTCTAGGAGAGACATCGGATTGGCTACTGTAGCTGACCTCTCCCCGAAACAGGCGATCGCAGAGTGCTAGTTGCCAAGCACGAATCAGTCAGTCTCTGCCAGCCCTACCATCATGTTGACTCCCCCACAATGGAGAGAGCCATCATTTTGATGATATCAGACCTACTTATTCTCTATTTTGGGTGAAATTCTTAAAGATTTTTGTAATCTTAAAGAAAATAACAAACTTAGTTAGATGGGGTAAGGGGGGGTGGGGGTGTGGGGGGAGGGAGCAAGGGGGTGGGGGGTCTAGCGAGGGGAGGGACAACAAGATCATCACGTGACCAATAGGAACGCCAAAAAATTAACCATCGCTCCATGTACCAATATAATACTACTCTCGTCTCCTGATGGAAAAACCTCGTTGTCATCTGGCCCAAGAATTTGGACAACACTCCTGGATCGATGTTGAAGTGGCTGGCTGGAGGGCGAGAGCAGAGGCTGCAGGTCAACTACTTCACTGATGGAGAGGAGAAGGGACTCAGGATGAAATATCAGGATCGTCTGACACTGAGAAAAGATCAAATGTTGTGATTGCATGTGCTGTTGTGAAGACAAGTATCACACACATGAAATCTAGATAGAAAGGACCAAGTCACTTATCACAAGTTGACTTGTGCTGCCGTTTTAAAAGAAAAGGTGCTGTTGAATCAACAACACTTACAACCACAAAGAAAACACACCAGCTGAATCTCAACAAGTTCAGATGATAAACATTCATGCATTTCTCTACAGTCACTATCTACAGTTGGTTATTGATCCTAAAATCTCAGCCTTCAAACTCTTCCTCTCACCAGCAGTGAACCCTGGGCCTCCAAAATTTGCTCAGTCAAACCCTCCACTGACAGCCACTCCTGATACATCTCAGCTCACTCGTCTCCTGATGGGAAAACCTCGTCGTCTGGCCCAAGGATTTGGACAACACTCCTGGGTCGATGTTGAAGTGGCTGGCTGGAGGGCGAGAGCAGAGGCTGCAGGTCAACTACTTCACTGATGGAGAGGAGAAGGGACTCAGGATGAAATATCAGGATCGTCTGACACTGAGAAAAGATCAAATGTTGTGATTGCATGTGCTGTTGTGAAGACAAGTATCACACACATGAAATCAAGATAGAAAGGACCAAGTCACTTATCACAAGTTGACTTGTGCTGCCGTTTAAAAAGAAAGGTGCTGTTGAATCAACAACACTTACAACCACAAAGAAAACACACCAGCTGAATTTCAACAACTTCAGCTGACAAACATTCATGCATTTCTCTACACTCACTATCTACAATTGGTTATTGATCCTAAAATCTCAGCCTTCAAACTCTTCCTCTCACCAGCAGTGAACCCTGGGCCTCCAAAATTTGCTCAGTCAAACCCTCCACTGACAGCCACTCCTGATACATCTCAGCTCACTCGTCTCCTGATGGGAAAACCTCGTCGTCTGGCCCAAGGATTTGGACAACACTCCTGGATCGATGTTGAAGTGGCTGGCTGGAGGGCGAGAGCAGAGGCTGCAGGTCAACTACTTCACTGATGGAGAGGAGAAGGGACTCAGGATGAAATATCAGGATCGTCTGACACTGAGAAAAGATCAAATGTTGTGATTGCATGTGCTGTTGTGAAGACAAGTATCACACACATGAAATCAAGATAGAAAGGACCAAGTCACTTATCACAAGTTGACTTGTGCTGCCGTTTAAAAACAAAGCTGCTGTTGAATCAACAGCACTTACAACCACAAAGAAAACACACCAGCTGAATTTCAACAACTTCAGCTGACTAAGCATTCATGCATTTCTCTACAGTCACTATCTACAATTGGTTATTGATCCTAAAATCTCAGCCTTCAAACTCTTCCTCTCACCAGCAGTGAACCCTGGGCCTCCAAAATTTGCTCAGTCAAACCCTCCACTGACAGCCACTCCTGATACATCTCAGCTCACTCGTCTCCTGATGGGAAAACCTCGTCGTCGTCTGGCCCAAGGATTTGGACAACACTCCTGGGATCGATGTTGAAGTGGCTGGCTGGAGGGCGAGAGCAGAGGCTGCAGGTCAACTACTTCACTGATGGAGAGGAGAAGGGACTCAGGATGAAATATCAGGATCGTCTGACACTGAGAAAAGATCAAATGTTGTGATTGCATGTGCTGTTGTGAAGACAAGTATCACACACATGAAATCAAGATAGAAAGGACCAAGTCACTTATCACAAGTTGACTTGTGCTGCCTTGTTTAAAGAAAGGTGCTGTTGAATCAACAACACTTACAACCACAAAGAAAACACACCAGCTGAATTTCAACAAGTTCAGCTGACAAACATTCATGCATTTCTCTACAGCCACTATCTACAATTGGTTATTGATCCTAAAATCTCAGCCTTCAAACTCTTCCTCTCACCAGCAGTGAACCCTGGGCCTCCAAAATTTGCTCAGTCAAACCCTCCACTGACAGCCACTCCTGATACATCTCAGCTCACTCGTCTCCTGATGGGAAAACCTCGTCTTCTTCTGGCCCAAGGATTTGGACAACACTCCTGGATCGATGTTGAAGTGGCTGGCTGGAGGTCGCGAGCAGAGGCTGCAGGTCAACTACTTCACTGATGGAGAGGAGAAGGGACTCAGGATGAAATATCAGGATCGTCTGACACTGAGAAAAGATCAAATGTTGTGATTGCATGTGCTGTTGTGAAGACAAGTATCACACACATGAAATCAAGATAGAAAGGACCAAGTCACTTATCACAAGTTGACTTGTGCTGCCGTTGTTGCAGAAG